>WOXC01011958.1:0-162328 GCA_011680675.1 Gymnobelideus leadbeateri
CAGATTTTGAGTTACAATCATTTTCTCCCCCTGTTTTTCCCCTACCCACCCTCCCAGAATAGTAATCCCGCAAGATATCGCTTCCTCCAATCTGCTCTCTCCCATACCTTCTCCCATACCCCCATCAACTTTTCCATTAGAGGAAGGTGAATCTTTGTGTCCCAATGCCTGCACATCTTATCTCCCAATTACAAGCAAAAGAGTATCAATAATAGTATTTATATATATTTGAAACATGTAATCTTAAGACCTTGAATTTCAGATCAATTTCTTTCCTCCCTTATCACCCATTCCCTCCGGGTAGATAAGTAATTCAGTATATGTTGTACATGTCTAGCTATGCACAACATTATCATAGTAGATATATTGTACAAGGCTGCTTATAATTCCCTCCCACTCATCCCACCCCCCACCTGGTCCATTCCCTACATGATCCTGTCCCTCTTCTACAGTGGGTACTTCCAATCTCCCCTCCCCTCAAGGATGCCCTCCCATCATTCAACCTTCCGCTACTCCTCCTTCCCCCGATTCTGCTGTAGGTTGAGATATCCAATTTAGTGTGTATGTAATTCTATCCCTGAACCAAATTCAATGAGAATAAAAATAATATATACTATTATTACATAAGAAAATAACAGCACCAAAATTGAGGGGAGGGGAGAGAATAAAAGAGAAACAAATCCAAAGGAGACTCAAAAACAGAGGGTGTTTTTGTTACTGTTATATTAAAGCTAATTCAAATGTTTATTAAATTATAAACAATGTGCAAGTGGTGATTTTACACATAATTTTGTTGTATTTGCTTATTAATTTTTTGTTGATGATTACTAAGTATAAATAAAATTTTAAAGATAGACTTTAAAAATGGAGCACCATGCTTTTTTACTCTTCCCTGTTTAGATCTTGAAACTATGAAAGGTTAAAAATAGACCATTTCAAATAAATTTAGGGGAATGAGATTGGGCAATGATTGTTTCAAGATAAGAGAACACACCATTAACATCTTTTTCTGCATTGTATCAGCTATGTAAGGGCCATTGTGAACATGATTATTGAATTCCCTTAAACTCTTTGATAGCATTGAAAAGACACTATAAACAATGAGAAATAAAAATTTGGGACATAATTGTTGGATGAGTTAACTATTTTTGGGGGGCAAATTTCTCACCATTTCAATGTTAATTAACTCTTTCTGGTTACTTGTATTCTAGAAAAAATAGGAAGAAATGTTCAGTTTACCCTCGTATTTTGAAGGCTCATCTGCTTCTGAATAATATACATAACCTTGCTGTAAATATACAGAAGAGACTTCTTTCTTAAACCATTTTAAACCAGTTTTTTAAAAAATAATTCATTACTAATATTTCCAGGTAACTATTGCTTTTCTATGTTACTAATTATGAGAGTGCTATCTTCCCACTTGCTAGTGTTCTCTCTCAGTTCAAATTACCTTTTATCCCACTCATTATACATATAGAGTATTATGCCCCCCCTTTCTCATTAGAATGCAGCCTTTTGGAGGGCACAGATTCCTTTTGTCTTCACATGTCAGAATATGCCCCAATGCCTTCCCTTTTTGTTGTTGTACTTTCAGTCATGTCGAGTGTTTGTGATCCCAGTTGGGGTTTTGGAAAAGATACTGGAGTGGTTTCCCATTTCCTTCTCCAGTTTATTTTACAGATGAGGAAAGTGAGACATACATATTTAAGTGACTTGCCCAGAGGCTACTCTGTGTCTACTAAGTGTCTGAGGCCAGATTTGCCTAACAGAGTTTTCGTGACACCAGATCTGGCACCCTATGCACTGTGCCACCTAGTTGCCCACCTTGGTTATTTTAAATTCTCAATAAATGTTGGTGGAAATAGAATATATTTCTACTGTGTGAACAAATTGGGAATTAGGTTTAACTCTAACTTTTCTAATCCTTGTTTGTCTCTTTGATGTGTTTCATCTGGCTATTTCCACTAAGATTTGGGATTTACCAAAGCATTTCAGG
Source organism: Gymnobelideus leadbeateri (assembly GCA_011680675.1). Classification (NCBI taxonomy): domain Eukaryota; kingdom Metazoa; phylum Chordata; class Mammalia; order Diprotodontia; family Petauridae; genus Gymnobelideus; species Gymnobelideus leadbeateri. Next base: position 1,997 of record WOXC01011958.1, read on the forward strand.
GAAATCATTATTGTTTTGCACCAAAGTGTGTTTTCCTTACAGTTTGAAATCTGACTTCTATCCTAATGAACTGCTTCCAGGACTTTTCCTGATATGTTTTTGACACCTACTCTTCACTCCATTTCCCATCAATGCCAATGCCTTCTTTAGAACTCTGTGTTTACCTAGGATGTGTATTATCTCCTATATTTAATATGAGCTTTTCTTCTGCTTCTCTTCTCCCTCTTCATTAAGTGTGACATGCTTTTCCCTCAAAAGAACAACTTTGAGCAACTAAATCATTTTGACTACTATACATGCTAAAATTAACTACAAAAGATGTATGAAATAAGATACTATAAGCATCCAGAGAGAGTTGATAAAGAGAAGTAGGTATGGAATGATTTCACACACATGCACACACATAAATGTGAGCATGAGCATATGCACACACATATACACACATAGTTATGTCTAATGGTTGTCATCTCTAGGATCAAGGGGGACAGGGAAGAAAAAAAGGAAGAAGAAAGTAATTTATATGATAAATTTATTATATATTTAAAAGGAATAGAAAGTTGTGTATAATTGATTGGAAGTTCCATGAACAATCATCTTTTTTTCTGGTTATGTTGCAGAAATGCTTGTTTTATTTCATAAATTAAATAAATAAATGAAATTTTAAAACAGGCAACATATTTTCTATAAGAAAAAAAGCAAATCATGGGTCATAGAATTAAAGCTGGAAAGGATGTTAAGAATCATTTGGTCCTATATCATCCTTTTTTTATTGTTTTGTTATCAATACTTATATTGAGTCTCTGATGGGTAAAATTACACACATGCACACACATATATACATACACACATGTGTATGTATACATATGTACAAAAGCATAACTATATATTTATTTGTTTGTTTGTTTGTTTTTAGTTTACAGGGTTCAATTCCATAGATCTCTGAGTTTCAAATTTCCCTTCCCTCCCTCACTCCACCCCCCTCGACGGCATACAGTCCAGTATAGGATCTGCAAATACTTTCACATTAGACATTAATCAGGTTACAAAGTCGTATTGTACTAGATGGACTATAAAATGGTAAAGAGGGAATAAAACCAAACAATGAAAAGAAAAAGATCAAGTAGTTTGCTAACACCAGGATCCAAGCTCAGGACTTTCTAGTTATTTCTCTGGATGTAGGCATCGCTCTCCTTCATGAGTCTTTCGGGATTGATTGTATTGCTGCATTGCTGAGAAGAGTCCAGTCTGTTATAGTTGGTCATCACAATATGTTGTGTCTGTGATTGGATAAAAATTTCTCCTGGTTCTACCCTTATCACTCAGAATCAGTTTGTATAAGGCTCTCCAGGTAAATATGAAGTCCATCTTCACCTCGTTTCTTATAGCACAATAGTATTCCATTACATGCATATACTACAACTTGTTTAGCCATTCCCCAATTGATGGTGAACCTCTTAATTTCCAATTCTTTGCAATCACGAAAAGAGCTGCTATAAATATTTTTGTACATATGGGTCTTCCTCCCAGTTCTATGATCTCTTTGAGATATGACCCTAGAGGTGCTTTTGCTGGGTCAAAGAGGATGAAATTATTTATAGCCCTTTGGGCATAATTCCAGATTGCTCTCCAAAATGGTTGGATCAGTTCACAACTCCACCAGCAATGCGTTAGTGTTCCAATTTGCCCACCTCCTCTCCAGCATTTGTAACTTTCCTGTTTTGTCATCTTGGCCAATCTGACTGGTGAGATGTGGTACCACAGATTTGTTTTGATTTGCATTTCTATAATCAATAGTGATTTAGAGCAGTTCTTTTGTTTTTTAATTTAATTTTTTATTAAACATATGCTTTATTAACTTCTGTTTTACATCATTCATTTCCACCAGATTTTGAGTTACAATTATTCCCCCCCCTGTTTTCCCCTACCCACCCTCTCAGAATAGCAGTCCCACAAGATATCGCTTCCACCAATCTGCTCTCTCCCCTATCTCCTCCCATACCCTCTTCGATTTTCCATTAGAGGAAGGTGAATCTTTGTGTCCAATGCCTGCACATCTTATCTCCTAATTACAAGCAAAAGAGTATTAATAATAGTATTTATATATATTTGAAACATTTAGTCTTAAAACCTCGAATTTCAGATCCATTTCCTTCCTCTCTTGTCACCCAATATCTCTGGGAAGATAAGTAATTCAGTATATGTTGTACATGTCTAGATATGCAAAATATTACCATAGTAGATATATTGTTCAAGGCTGCTTATAATTCCCTCCAACCCATCCCATCCCCTACCTGATCCATTCCCCACTTGATCCTGTCCCTCTTCCATAGTGGGTACCTCTAACCTCCTGCCCCTCAAGGATGCCCACCTATCCATCATCCCTCCTTTCATCCCCCTTCCCCCATTCTGCTGTAGGTTGAGATGTCCCACCTAGTACGTAAGTCATTCTCTCCCTGAACCAAATTCAATGAGAATGTCGTTTTCTCTTTTTGCCTTCCTATTTTCCCCCTCCCCTGCAACCACTTCCCCCTGCTTCCTATACATGAGATAGTTTACCCCACCCTGTTTCTCCCCATCTCCTCCTGACACTTTCCTCTCTCACCTCACAATTTCACCCCTTGAGTATCTTCCCTTCCCAACAAATTCAACCTATGCCCTCTATCAATATATAACTGTAACCATATACACACATATTCACAGATGTATTCACATGACCATACACCCTTCTTCCATTATTTTCATAGTGAAAAAGATTTCCTCAGTCACAGTTATTGTTTTTCCATATAGGAATGTAAATAGTTCAACTTTGATAAGTCCCTTTTGATTTCTTTTCCCTGATTACCTTCTCAGGCATCTCTTGCTACTTGTGTCTGTATGTCAAATTTTCTATTCATTTCTGGTTTTTTCCTCAAGAGTTCTTGAAAGTCCTCTATTCCACTGAATGACCATATTTTCCCCTGAAACAAAATACTCAGTTTTGCTGGGTAGGTGACCCTTTGGTTCAGTCCCAGCTCTTTTGCCCTCTGGAATATGGTATTCCATACCCTTCGATCCCTCAGTGTAGAAGCTGCCAGGTCCTGAGCTATTTTGATTGTGTTTCCACAATTTTGAAATTGTTTCTTCCTGGCTGCTTGGAGTATTTTCTCCCTGATCTGGGATTCTGGAACCTGGCTATAATATTCCTGGGAGTTTTCTTTTTGGGGTCTTTTTCAGGAGGTGATCTGTGGATTCTTTCAACCTCTATTTTGCCCTCTGGATCGAAAACATCAGGGCAATTTTCTTGAGAATTTCTTGAAGGGTGATTTCTAGGTTCTTTCTTTGATCATGGCTTTCAGGTAGTCCAATAACTTTTAAATTGTCTCCCTTGGATCTATTTTCCAGGTCAGTGGTTTTTCCCATGAGATATTTCACATTGCCTTCTAGTCTTTCATTTGTTTGGATCTGCTTAACAGCATCTTGATTTCTCATAAAGTCATTAGCTTCCATTTGCTCCAGTCTAACTCTGAAGGAATGAGTCTCCTCAGTGAACTTTTGAGATTCTTTTTCCATCTGGCAAATTCGACTTTTTAAGGCATTCTTCTCCTCATTGCCCTTTTGGGCCTCCTTTGCCATTTGAGTTAGTCTATTTTTTAAGGTGTTGTTTTCCTCAGTCAGGCTGTTGACCCTCATTTCATACTTTTCCTGCATCCTTCTCATTTCTCTTCCCAATTTTTCCTTCACTTCTCTTATTTGATTTTTAAAGTCCTTCTGAAGGTCCTCTATGTCCTGCAACCCGCTCATGATTTCCCCTGGGGCTTTTGGACCAGGACTTTTCTGACCTCACAGTCCTCTTCCCACTCCATGCTTCGACCCTCTGTGCCCCCAAAATTGGAGCCTAGGGTTTCATTTTTATGTTTAATTTGTTTCCTTTGCCTTGGCATATTGCCACTTAATTACTTGAATTTTGGGCTTGTTGCCACTCTATGGCTTTTTGCCGCCAGATAGGGGAATTTTCATCCTGAACCTGTGGGGGGCGGGGGCAAATTCCGTTTCTGGAAACCCACCCATGATCACAATCAAGATCCAGGGAGGTTAAAGCAAGAGCGATAACCCCCCAGGACTGATCACTGGATCTCCCTTCAGTTCTCAGGCCAGGAGCTGGACCTGCCTCTAAAAACTACAAAATGGCGTGACTCCTCAGAGGCTTCTAGTCCCCAGGGGAGGAAGCCGACCCGTTCCCCAAATACTGGTCCCAAAGTCCATAGGGCACTGAACTCTCACTTTGTCCTAGGCATGTCTAGGTCGATAATTCTGGAATCGCCACAGCTGCTGGTGTTCTGGGGTCCCTCCAACTGGCTGCTGGCCCTGCCGCCCTGGGGCTAAAACCTCGGCTCACAGGGACCTGGGCTCGGCTCGGCTCCTGCGCTCTGCACGCTGCCAGGTCCCAGACCCCTGTGCTGGTCCTTCCTGCAGGGCTTCTGGGCTGTCCTCAGAGGGAGGTTAGCTTCTCTGTGTCGTTCTGTGGGTGCTGGGGCTCCAGAAGTTGTTCAGAGTCCCCTTTTACATAGTTTGGGGGGAATCTGGGGGTAGAGTGCTTGGACATGCTGTTTCTACTCTGCCATATTTTCTCTGCCCCTAAGCATTTCTTCTTATGCTTATAGATATGCTTAATTTCTCTCTCTGAAAACTGCCTGTTCATATCCTTTTACCATTTATCAATTGGGGAGTGGCTTGTATTCTTATAGATTTGACTCACTTCTTTGTATATTTTAGAAATGAGTCCTTTATGAGAGACATGGGTTGTAAAAATTCTTTCCCAATTTCCCACCTCCCTCTTGATCTTGGTTACATTGGCTTAGTTTATACAGAAGCTTTATAATTTAATTTAATCAAAATTATGCATTTTGCATTTTATAGGGCTCTCTAATTCTAGTTTGTTCCTAAAGACTTTCCCTCTCCACAAATCTGACAGGTAAACTCTTCCTTGCTTTCCGAGATTGCTTGCAGTATCATCCTTTATACCTAGCTCATGCACCCTGGTTTTGGAATATGGTGTTAGATTATGGTCTATGCTCAGTTTCTGTCATGCTATATTCCAGATTTCCCAGCAATTTTTGCCAAATAGTACATACTTATTTCCAACACTGGGGTCTTTCAGTTTATCAAACAATAGATCACTATACTCATTAACTGCTGGATCTTCTGCGTCCAATCTATTCTGTTGATCCACTAATCTATTCCTCAGCCAGTGGAAAGCAGTTTTGATGATTGCTGCTATATAATACAGATTAAAATCTGGTAGGTAGTCCTCCTTCCCTATCATTTCTTTTCATTAATTCCCTCGATATTCTAGACTGTTTGTTCTTCCAAATAAATTTTGTTATCATTTTGTCTAACTCTATAAAGTAGTTATTTGGTAAATTGATTGGTATGGCACTAAATATATAATTTAGTTTGGGGGAAATTGTCATTTTTATGCAATTGATATTTTTCCAATTAGTTAGATCTGACTATATTTGTGTGAGAAGTGTTTTGTAGTTGTGATCATATAGGTCCTTGTTTTGTTTTCGCAGGTAGATTCCCAAATATTTTCTAATGTCTACAGTGACTTTAAATGGGATTTCTCCTTCTATCTCTTGCTGGTGAATTTCATTAGAGATATACAGGGATGCTGAGGATTTATGTGGGTTTCTTTTATTTCCTGAAACTTTGCCGAATTTATTATCTTAAAGTAGTTTTTTACTTGATTCTCTAGGATTCTTTAAGTATATCACCATATCATCTGCAAAGAGTGATAGCTTTGTCTCTTTTTTGACTAATTTGATTCCTTTGATTTTTTTCTACTCTAATTGCTACTGCTAATGTTTCTAGTACCAGATTGAATAAGAGGGGTGATAGCGGACACCCTTATTTCACTTCAGATCTTATTGGAAATGTTTCTAGTTTATCCCCATTGCATATAATACTTGCTGAATGATTTAGATAGATGGTTTCTACTATTTTAAGGAGGGCTCCATTTATTAATATACTTTCTATTGTTTTATTTTAATTAATTTATTAGTTTAGTTTCAGTTAACAATATTCAATTCCATAGTTCCTTGATTTTCAAATTTCCTTTCCTTCCACACCCCCACCCCCCACAACCACATATTGTCCAGTATAGAATCTGCAAATACATTCATATTAGACATTAGTCCAATTACAAGGGATTATTGTACTAGGTGGGATGGAATATGATAAAGAAGAAATAAAACCAAACAATGTAAAGAAAAAGATCATTTAGTTTGCTTCCTTCAGGATTCAAGCTCAGTTTTTTCTAGTTATATCTCTGGATGGCGCATTTCTCTCTTTCTTGAGTATTTTGGGGTTGACTTATATCACTGCATTGCTGGCAAGAGTCCAGTCTGTCATAGTTGGTCATCACACATATGATGTGTCTGTGATTGTATACAAATTTCTACTGATTCTACTCTTCTCACTCAGCATCACTTTGTATAAGCCTCTCCAGGTAAATATGAAATCCATCTCCTCCTAGTTTCTTATAGCACAATAATATTCCATTACATTCATATACCACAACTTGTTTAGCCATTCTGCAATTGATGGGCACCCCTTTGGTTTCCAGTTCTTTGCAACCACGAAAAGAGCTGCTATAAATATTTTTGTACATATGGGTGACAAGGGAGGAAGGAAATGGATCTGAAATTCAAGGTCTTAAGATTAAATGTTTCAAATATATATAAATACTATTATTAATACTATTTTACTTATAATTGGGAGATAAGATGTGCAGGAATTGGGACACAAAGATTCACCTTCCTCTAATGGAAAAGTCGAAGGGGGTATGGGAGAAGATATGGGAGAGAGCAGATTGGAGGAAGCGATATCTTGTGGGACTGCTATTCTGGGAGGTCGGGTAGGGGAATAACGGGGGGAAAATGATTGTAACTCAAAATCTGGTGGAAATGAATGATGTTAATAAAGCATTTGTTTAAACAAAAAAAGAAATTATATTGCTTCATTCTCGATGGTTCCTTTTGGCAGGATATAGTTTCCTTCCTTATCTCTTTTAATTAGATCTATTTTTGCTTTTGCTTTTGCTTTATCTGAGATAAGGATTGCTATCCCTGTTGTTTTTTTTTTTACTTTAGCTGAGGCATAATAAATTCTACTACAGCCTTTTAGCTTTATCCTGTCGGTATACCTTTGTTTCAAATGTGTTTCTTGTAGACAGCATATTGTAGGGTTATGGTTTTTAATCCATTCTGCAGTCTCCCTCTGTTTTATGGGAGCGTTCATCCCATTCACATTCACAGTAATGAGGACTATCTATCTCTTCCCTTCCATCCTATTCCCTCACATTTTTATGTTTTTGTTTCTTCCTTCTCCCTTCCTCTCCTTGAAGTTTTCCCTTTTGACTTTCCCCTGCCTCATTGTTCCCACCCGGTGACCCCTCTTCTTAACTTACCCTCTCCCCTTACTACTATTTCCCTCCCCTCTACTCCCTGCCTTTAATGTCCTCCTTTTTAACCCCCCTTACCCTCCCACTACCTAGAGGACACAATAAATATTTATACTTATCAGAGTAAGTTATTCCCCGTTTGACGCCAATCCAATGAGAGTAAATTTCAAACAGTGCTCCTCTCCCTCCCTCCTTTTCATCTGTTTAATGAATTTATGTGCTTACTCACTCTAGAATCTTAAACTTCACTTATTAAGTTCATCCCTCTTTGAACCAGACACAGTGAGAATACTGTTTAAATTATGTTCCTCTCCCTCTTTCTTTCCCCTCTACTGTAGTGTGTATCTCATCCTTTCCTTTTATCCCAATACAGTCCCTTTGATCACCTTAATAATTTTTTTTAAGTCTTCATGTTAATGCATTCATACCCCCACCCTCTATCTAAGTATAACCCTTTTGAAGTTCATGATAATCATAAAAATTTCAGTTGACAGTTATGAGCTCCTCATATAAGGATGTGACCATTTTGTTCTTGTTGCATCCCAAGTAATGAGCATGTGTGTATGAGTGTGGGTGTGTGCACGTATGTATGAGTGAGTCTCTGTTTTCCTTGTTTACCTTCTTTGTCTTTCTTTATTCATGTAATTGGAGATCAGTTTTCCCATTGAGCTCTGGTTTTTCATCAGGAAGTCTGGATGTCCCTTATTTTATTAACCAACCATCTACTTGCCCGAAAGATTGTGCTCAGTTAGTTGTAGTCCTACCTCTCTTGCCCTACGAAATATCAAATTCCTGTCCCTCTGCTCTTCTAATGTAGAAGCTGCTAGATCCTGTGTGATCCTAAGTGTAGTTCAGAAAAATTTAAATTGTTTCTTTTCAGCTGCTTGCAGAATTTTTTCCTTAATCCTGTAATTCTGGAATTTTGCTACTATATTTCTTGGAATTTTTAATTTGGTATATCTTTCAGGAGAAGTCTTGTGAATTCTTTAGATAAATATTTTATCTTCTCATTCCAGGACCTCAGGACAGTTTTCTTTAACAATCTCTTGGAGGATGTTGTCTAGGCTGCTTTTTTCATCATGGCTTTCTGGGAGACCAATAATTCTTAAGTTATCTCTCCTGGATGTGTTTTCTAGGTCAGTTGTTTTTCCAGTGAGGTATTTTACACGTCCTTCCAATTTTTCAGTCTTCATATTTTGTTTGATTGACTCTTGGTGCATCATAGAGTTCTGAGTTTCAATTTAAGTGATTCTAATTTTTAGCGAGTTATAGTCTCCAGTTAGTTTTTGAAGTTCCTTTTGTAGGGAGGTTATTTTCTCCAATAACTTCACTAATTTTACTTTTTAAGGATTTGTCCTTCAGTGAAACTTTTTTCAAGTTGTTCACTTCCTCCCTGATTTGGTCTTCAAAATCTTTCTTAAGCTCCTCCAAGAATGCTATTTAGGCTTGGGACCAGTTCTTATTTCCTTCTGTGGTCTCAGGTGTGGGTAGAGAATCCAAATTGTCCTGTGTATTTGGTTGTTCTTGAAGTACATAGTAAGCTTGGATCGATTTTCTTGCCTTCCCCTTCCCCTTCTCAGCTTTCTTCCTTCCCATTGTGATTTCGTATTTCTTAATTTCTCAGGCTGTGAGCTAAGGGCCTTGTCTTTGACTTTGAATGCTGTAGTCTCTGGGTGTCTAGTTTGTGGCTAAGGCAGGAATCTCAGAGAGCAATGTAGATGAGCACAGAGCAGTCTGTGGAAATGGATGGATCTTACCCCTTCAGATTTCTGCCTCTATACCCCTGGGCTATAAGCAGGCTTTTGTTGGTCAGGTGAGGTGGGGCTTTTTGGGACCCCTCCCTCTCTTCTCTTCAGACTCCTGGTTTTCTCAGTTATAGACCTTCTTGGAGACTTCCAAGCCTGAGGCTATTTCCATTAACTTGGGATTTCAATCTGGGTGGGAGACTTATCTTTGGGTTTTCTACTTCATGAGGGAGGGATGGGAGGATCAGAGAAACTAGAATTTACTTTGCCATTCTAGGCCCTGTATTATACAGGCCGGCAATTTCTAAAGTTCCATCCTGCAGGAGAAGCTTCTATCTCTGCTGGGGGCTCAAATCTCCTACCTGGCTCCAATGATTCCTCCCGTCCCCTCGTGAGATGAAGGTGAGATGATTGCAATTCATCCTTGGTAAGTCTGCAGGCTGGGGCTTCTTCTCTCTCTGGTGTTGTCTGCTTGTCTCCTCTGCTCTGCTCTGTCTGTGCTGGGCACTTTCCTGGTCTGGATTCTACCACACTCCATCTCCAAGTGGATTTTGTGACTCCAGAATCTGTTCAGATTCACTTTTTAAGGTTTAGTGATGGAGAAGCTTAAGAAGTTACTGGTTCCTTTCTGCCATCTTTGTTCCACCCCTTGATAAGCCCATTGTTAACTGACAAGCAATTTTTAAAACAATAGCTCCCCAAAACATAAATTTCTATGGAAAAGATCTCTTTCTGATAAGAACTGTGGGGAAAATGGAAAACAATTTGACAGAAATTAGTTTTAGCCAAACACCTTATGTTATATCTTGTAATAATCACAAAATGAATGTTACATGAATATAACAAGTCTCTTTGTACATATATACACACAATACACATATATGTCTAATTTCGACACCATTATGTCAAGATTTTGCAACATTTGAGGAAAACTGGTCTACCAAGTAAATTACATCAAAGTTAGGAATGATGAATCATAGAATTTCAGAGTGGGAAGAAACCTTGTTCAACCAGTTTGTGTTCACTGCACTGGTGGTCATCAGCTTCTCACTAACTCTTCAGAGTGGGAACTTCTCACCATTATATTCAATCCATGAGATTGTTCTAATTATTAGCCAGATTTTCAAGTTTAATAAAGCCTAATTCCTTTATTGTTTTTCAGTTGTTTTTCACTTGTATCTGACTCATTGGAATGATGTTTAATTTTTTTAATTTTTCTCCATCTCATTTTACAGATGAGGAAACTGAGGCAAACAGGGTTAAGTGATTTGCCCAGGGTCACACAACTAGGAAGTTTCTGAAGCCAGATTTGAACTCAGGGATATGAATGCTCTTGACCCCATGCCTGGCTCTCTATCCACTGTGTCACCTTGCTGCCCAACATCAACCCTAAAGCTGCCTTTAATTTCTCCCCATTGCTCCTTCTTCTGCTTTTAGGGTGAAAGAGAACAGATTTTACCTCCTTTCCACATAACAACCCATCAGATTCATGAAGTAGCCTTCAATTCACAACTTTATCTTATAATTTAACTGTTTGGGAAGGACTTTTACAAGCAACCTTTTCTTCTACTTTCCAAAGTTCTTTGCAAATCTTTTGAAAAAAGTCATTAGTACAACACTGCTATTTTTGACTCATTTCTGTGCCTGTATGGGCTCATTGCCATGGTAGATATCTTCCTACAGCTTGCTACATGTTTATGAGTTTGTCCCCCTTATTGAGACTGAGGTAAACACTTGTCCGTTGGCCAGCCCCGATAACAACACCCCATGTCAGAATCTGAATAATTACTGTAGGTGTTAGATTTTGCACAAGCTTTTTGCAATTGTTCATCTTTTGCTTCCTTGCAAAAGAAACTACTTTAATGGGAGAAAGTTTTCTTCTTTCATAGTGGAGGATTTGAGCTTTGCTTTTTTTTCAAGGTCTCCTCTTATTTAAGATTAGGAAACTTAGTAAGAATTTGTTCTAAAAGAGAATTCAGACATTCCTTGTGATTTTTCACAGCTAAAATGCTGCGGTAGGTGGTCATGGATTTACTTCTGTATACCAAGGAAAGAGAAAAAAGCTCAAGTGGTGGTGAAGTGTTTTTGAACTTCTACTTGAATGCTTTTGTCACTTCACAATTTTGAACAAGCACCCTGAGCAATGCACGTGTGCCCAGGCACCAAATGTGGCCATTTTGCATGCATAAAGGACCTGGGCCCAGAGAAAAGGAGCCCTTATCTAGTTATGCTGTGTTATAGGTTAGGAAGAAGAGAGTTCAGAGCAATCAAGTCTCCAAAATCTCCTCCTAATATTTAGTCTGACTCCATTGAATTATTTTTTTTTTATTAAATGCTTTATTAACTTCTAGTTTATATCATTCTTTTCTGCAAGATTTTGAGTTACAAATTTTCTCCCCGTTTTCCCCCTACCCACCACCTCAAAATATCCATCTCACTGGATATCTATCCCCTTCTCCAATCTGCTCTCTCCCATATCTTCTGCCATACCCCCTCCAACTTTCCAGTAGGGAACAGTGCATCTCTACGCCCCAGTGCCTTATTTATATTTCCCTTCTTCCTATCCCACCTCCCACTTGTTCTATTATCGACTTTGATCCTGTCCCAACTTCCCTCCCCCCAAGCCTCCCCTCCCTCCCATTATACCCCCTCTCACCCCCTTCCTTCCTAGTCTTTTGTAAGATGAAATACCATATTTAGTTTCTATGTCATTCCCTCTCTAAGCAAAATTCAATGAGAATAAGGTTGACCCATTCCTTTTTGACTTCCTGTTCTTCCCCTCCATTGTAACCATTTTCCCTTACCTCTTCTATATGAGAAAGTTTATTCCAATCTGTCTCTTCCCATCTCCTCTCATTATATTCCTGTCTCACCTCTTAATTTCACCTTTTAAGTATTATCCCATTGCATTAACCTGGTCCTGTACACTCTATCAAGGTATGCCTCTACACATAATACACATTGACATATGTATTAATACGCCCATAAACCCTCCTATATAGACATATATATGTATGCATATATACACATTTTTATTCCCTTCAATTATTCTCATGCTGAAAAAAAATTCTATAAGTTACAATGATAATTTTTTTCATGTAGGAATGTAAATAGTTCAACTTTGATAAGTTCCTTATGATTTATTTTCCCTGTTTACCTTCTCATGCTTCTCTTGCTTCTTGTATCTGTATGTCAAATTTTCTATTCAATTCTGTTTGTTTCATCAAGAATGCTTGAAAGCCCTCTATGCCCCTCAATGACCTTTTTCCCCCTGTTACTTAGTTTTTCTGGGTAGCTAATTCTTGGTTTTAATCCCAGCTCCTTTGACTTTTGAAGTATTATATTCCAAGCCCTTTGATCCTTCAGTGTAGAAGCTGCCAGGTCCTGTGCTATTCTGATTTTGTTTCCACAATATTCAAATTTTTTCTTTCTGGCTGCTTGTGATTATTTTTTTCCTTGATGTGGGAATTCTGGAACCTGGTTATAGTATTCCTAGGAGTTTTCTTTTGGGGATCTTTTTCAGGAGGTGATCTGTGGATTCTTTCAAAATCTATTTTGCCCTCTGTGTCTAAAATATCGGGGCAATTTTCCTTGAGAATTTCTTGAAAGATAATTTCTAGGTTCTTTTTTTTTTATCATTGCTTCCAGGAAGTCCAATAATTTTTAATTATCTCTCCTGGATCTATTTTTCCAGGTCAGCAGTTTTTCCAATGAGATATTTCATATTGCCTACTATTTTTTTTTTCATTTGTTTGGATCAGTTTAATAGTATCTCAATTTCTCATAAAGTCACTAGGTTCCATCTGCTCCAATCTAATTCTGAAGCAATGATTCTCATCAGTAAGCTTTTTGGATTCTTTTTCCATCTGGCAAATTCACCTTTTCAAGGCATTCTTCTCCTCATTGCCTTTTTGAGCCTCTTTTGCCATCTGAGTTAGTCTATTTTTTAAAGCAATTGGGTTTAAGTAACTTGCTCAAAGTTACACAGTCATTATTTTTGTGTGGGTGTTCATTTTCTGTGGCAGGAACTGATCCCAGGACATTGTGACACCGGGCTGGCACTCTTACTCACTGAGCCACCTTGCCACCCCTGAGTTAGTCTATTTTTTTTTAAACAAATGCTTTATTAACTTCTGTTTTACATCATTCATTTCCGCCAGATTTTGAGTTACAATCATTTCCCCCCCGTTATTCCCCTACACAACCTCCCAAAATAGCAGTCCCACAAGATATCGTTTCCTCCAATCTGCTCTCTTCAATACCTTCTCCCATACCCCCTTCGACTTTTCCATTAGAGGAAGGTGAATCTTTGTGTCCCAATTGTGAGCAAAAGAGTATTAATAATAGTATTTATATATATTTGAAACTTTTAATCTTAAGACCTCGAATTTCAGATCCATTTCCTTCCTCCCTTGTCACCCATTCCCTCTGGGGAGATAGGTAATTCAGTATATGTTGTACATGTCTAGCTATGCAAAACATTATCATAGTAGATATATTGTACAAGGCTGCTTATAATTCCCTCCCACTCATCCCACCCCCCACCTGGTCCATTCCCTACATGATCCTGTCCCTCTTCTATAGTGGGTACTTCCAACCTCCCCTCCCCCCAAGGATGCCCCCCATCAATCATCCCTCCTCTCATCCCCCTTCCCCCTATTCTGCTGCAGGTTGAGATATCCCATTTAGTATGTATGTCATTCTCTCCCTGAACCAAATTCAATGAGAATGTGGTTTTGCCTTTTTTTCCTTCCTATTCTCCCCCTCCCTTGCAACCACTTCCCCTTGCTTCTTCTACATGAGATAGTTTACCCTACCCTGTCTCTCCCCATCTCCTCTTGCCACTTTCCTCACTCACCTCATAATTTCATGCCTAGAGTATTCTCCGTTCCCAACAAATTCAACCTATGCCCTCTATCCATATACACCCACAATCACATATGTATTCATATGACCACACACCCTTCTTCCATTATTTAAACAGTGAGAAAGATATCATCAGTCACAGTTATTATTTTTCCATATAGGAGTGTAAATAGTTCAAGTTTCTTTTGATTTCTTTTCCCTGATTACCTTCTCAGGCATCTCTTGCTTCTTGTGTCTGGACTAAAACCTCGGCTCACAAGGACCTGGGTTCTGCTCGGCTCCGCTTCCTGCGCTCTGCTCGTTGCATGCTGCCAGCTCCCAGACTGCTGTGCTGGTCCTTCTTGCAGGGCTGCTGGGCTGTCCTCAGGGGGAGGTTAGCTTCTCTGTGTCGTTCTGTGGGTGCTGGGCTCCAGACGTTGTTCAGAGTCCCCTTTTACATAGTTTGGGGAGAATATGGGGGCAGAGTGGCTTGGATGAGCTGTTTCTACTCCGCCATCTTGGCTCTGCCCCCCGAGTTAGTCTATTTTTAAGGTGCTATTTTCTCCAGTCAGGTTGTTGATTCTCATTTCATACTTTTATTTCATCATTCTCAGTTCTTTTCCCAATTTTTCTTCCACTTCTCTTATTTGATTTTCAAAATCCTTTTTAAGCTCCTCAGTGGCCTGTATCCAGCTCATATTTTCCTTTTGCAACTTTTGCTGCAGGTGTTCTGACTTCACTGTCTTCCTCCTGTTCCATGCTTTAATCCTTTTTATCCCCAAAATAGGAGTATAATGTTGGATTCCTCTGTTTGCTTTTCTTCCCTTATTTACTAATATTGCCACTCAATTACTTTACTTTTAGGCTTTTTACCACAGTAGGACTCTGCTACCAGACAGGGGAGCTTCATACCAAATGTTGGGGTTTTTCAGTTGTTGAAGGTATTAGTTGGTTGCCCTCTCTGAAGCCTCCACATGCTCTGGCAAGCTGGTCACACACCCCAGGACCTCTACCTTAGACCACAATACAGATCCAAGAAGGTTAAAGCAAGAGAAATTACCCCTCAGACTGGTGGTTTGTTCCCCCTACATTCTGCAGACCAGGAGCTTAAGGTGCTTCAGCAGCTCCTCCCTCCAGGGGATAAAGCCCAACTGTACTCCCAACTACTGGATCCCAAAGCCACACTGCACTGACCTCTCACTTTGTCCTTAACATCTTTGGGATGATAATTCTGGAAACCTCCATAGCTCCTGGTGATCTGAAGTGCCTCCAGCCAGCAGCTCCTCAGGCCTTCCCTGGGGCTAAAACCTCTGGCTAGTGTGAGGCTCAGGTCAGCTCCTAGAGTGCTGTGCTGCCTGCTCCCTGCTGGCCTGCCAGGCTATCCTCTGTGGGAGGTTAGTTTCTCTGCATCATCTACACAGTCCCACAAAAGGGCTCTGTAGCTCAAAAGTTTGTTCATAGTCACCTTTTACATGGATTGGAGGTGGTGGGAGCCATAGCCCAGTGGAAGCCCTGTTTACACTCCTCTATCTTGACTCCCACTCCATTGAATTCTTTCAGGTACTGCAAAGGATTCCTATAAAATTTAAGAAGACTCAGAAAATGAAAGTGCTTGCTGCATCTGCTAATATTGTTCTAATTTAGTCTTCCTACAATGCTGCAATATAAGAGTACATTTGTATTTTTATCTGTGGAGTGAGGTATGGGTCAGGTAATTGCTGATTTAATCACTCTGGAGAGCTCCATAGCAACAACAGCAATTCAGATTACTGAGTCTGATCAGTGAAATATCAGCTTTGCCTCCTACTACCCATAGGACCTTAGTCAAGTCAGTTAGACTCTTTAGACTTAGTTTATTTATAAAATGAATTTTGCATTAGATGACCTGTGAGGTCTCTTATAATTCTAAATCTGTGAAGAACATATTCACCTGTTTTAAGAATCTGTGCTTTCATTGGCATGGGTATTACTTCAATATTGTAATCTCTCCACACCTTATTAGATGGTCTTCATGAAATGCTATGATCAATAACAAGTGTATATCCTTGTGGCCCAAGTTATATCTCCTCCTGACAAACACACCTCCATCCACAATGATAGTATGCGAAACTGTTCTATCATTGTAGGACTAACTAGAGATAAATGAGGTCAGAATTAAATTTGAAAACTGAAAGTTGCATCCATGTTGGAACAAGGCATTGAAACAGTTACTTTTTTGAAGGTGTATATGGAATACAAGTGAGAAATAATGTATGTGGAAGCACTTTGTGACAGAAAAATGAGAGATTATAGTACAAGACAGAATTCTGAACCTGTTTGTTGCCGTAGACATCTTTGGCGGTCTACTGAAGCCTATAGACCACTTCTCAGAGAAAACAAAACAAAACAAAACAAAACACTTCTACATATGTAAAGCAAAATAAAGAGAACTTACAGTGGAAAGTAATTAAATTAAATTATAGTTACCAAAACAATTTGAATGTGTTCACGGACCCCACTTAAGTATACCTGATTAAACTTATACTACAGGGGGCAGCTAGTTGACACAGAGAGTAGAGCGCCAGACCTGGAGTCAGAAGGACATGAGTTCGGATCTGGGCTCAGACACTTAACACACACAAACAAAAAATAAATAAATAAATCTAGCCATGTGACCTTGAGCAAGTTACTTAACCCCAAGTGTCCTCCAAAAAAAAAAAAAAGAGGGGCTGATAGGTGTCACAGTGAGTAAGAGAGCAGGTCTCGAAGTTGGGATGACCCAAGATTGCATCCGACCTCAGAAAATGAGCACCCACACATAAATAATGACTGGCCGTGTAACCTTGAGCAAGTTACTTAACCACGATTGCTTTAAAAATATATATACTACAGGAAGATCAAACACCATATATACATGTAATATTCAACCGACTTTTAAAGTTAGTTATTTTTTGTTAAAAATGACATTAAACATAAATAATTTGAAAGTAATCATTTACATTTAAATGAATTAATGTAAATCCATAAAGTAACATATTACTTTTTATGAATTAGTTTCTCTTTCTCTAAGTGACTGTCAGAATTCATTGTCCTTCAAATGCTTTATTAACTTCTGGTTTACATCATTCATTTCCATCAGATTTTGAGTTACAATTTGTTACCCATTTTTCCCCTACACAACACCCCAAAATAACAGTTCCACAGGATATCCCCTCATCCAATCTGCTCTCTCCCATCTCTTTTCCCATACCCCCTGCACCTTTTCCTGTAGGGTGAGGTGATGTCCCATGCCCTAATGCCTACATATCTCATCTCCCAATTATATGCAAAATAATATTAGTCACAGTATTTATATGTATTTTTTAAAAAATTTGATTTTAAAAGGAAGATAAGCAACGCAGTATATGCTGTACATGTGTACCTATGGAAAACATTACGATAGTAGATATATTGTAAAAGACTAACTATATTTCCCTCCCTCCCATCCCAACTTCCACCTGGTTCACTCCACACCCTTTTCAAAAGTGAGTGCTTCCAACTTCCTTTCCTCTCAGCTCACTCTCCCCTCCACCACTTCCCCCAATGACCCTCCCCCACATGCTCCTGTAGGTTAGGAAATCCTATTTTGGATGCATGTCATTCTCTCCCTGGTCCAAATTCAATGAGAAGAAGGTTTTGCCTTTTTGCCTTCCTGTTCTTCCCCTCTCCTGCAACCACCTTTCCCAGCCTCCCCTACAAGAGACAGTTTACCTCATTGTCTCTCCCCATTCCCCCTCACCACATTCCTCTCTCACCTCTTAACCTCACCTTTTAAGAATCATCCTTTCCTATTAAATTCGACCTGTGCCCTCTATCTATGTATACCTGAAAACATATAAACACATTCACATATATATTCCTATGCCCATATATCTTTTTCAACTATTTTCGTACTGAAAAAGTTTCATCAGTTACACTTATTGTTTTTCCCTGTAGGAATATACATAGATCAACTTTGATAAGTTCCTTTTGATTTCTTTTCCCTGTTTACCTTCACAGGCATCTCTTGTTTCCTGTATCTGAATGTCAAATTTTCTATTCCACTCTGGTTTTTTCTTCAAGAATGCTTGAAAGTTCTTTATTCCACTGAATGACCATATATTCCCCTGAAACATGACACTCAGATTTACTGGGTAGGCGATTCTTGGTTGTAATCCCAGCTGCTTTGCCCTCTGGAATATTATATTCCAGTCCCTTCTATCCCTTAGTGTATAAGCTGCCAGATCCTGTGTTATCCTGATTGTGTTTCCACAATATTGAAATTGTTTCTTCCTGGCTGCTTATAGTATTTTCTCCTTGATCTAGGGATTCTGGAACCTGGCCATAATATTCCTGGGAGTTTTCTTTTTGGGATCTTTTTCAGGAGGTGATCAGTGGATTCTTTCAACCTCTATTTTCACCTCCTGAAAAAGATCCCAAAAAGAAAGCAGCCAGGAAGAAACAATTTCAATACGACATTCCAGAGGGCAAAAGAGGGCAAAAGAGCTGGGAATGGACCCAATGGTCACCTACCCAGCAAAACTGAGTATTTTGTTTCAGGGGAAAATATGGTCATTCAGTGGAATAGAGGACTTTCAAGCATTCTTGAGGAAAAAACCAGAATTGAATAGAAAATTTGACATCCAGACACAAGAAGGAAGAGATGCCTGAGAAGGTAATCAGGGAAAAGAAATCAAAAGGAACTTATCAAAGTTGAACTATTTACATTCCTATATGGAAAAGCAATTACTGTGACTGATGATATCTTTCTCACTATGAAAATAATGGAAGAAGGGGGTGTGGTCATATGAATACATATATGAATGTGGCTGTAGGTGGTTACAGTTATATATGGATAGAGGGCATAGGTTGAATTATTTGGGAAGGGAGGATACACAAGGGGTGAAATTATGAGGTGAGAGAGGAAAGTGGCAAGAGGAGATGGGGAGAGACAGGGTAGGGTAAACTATCTCATGTAGAAGAAGCAAGGGGAAGTGTTTGCAAGGGAGGGGGAGAATAGGAAGGCAAAAAAGGCAAAACCACATTCTCATTGAATTTGGTTCAGGGAGAGAATGACATACATACTAAATTGGATATCTCAACCTGCAGCAGAATAGGGGGAAGGGGGATGAGAGGAGGGATGATGGATGGGAGGGCATCCTTGGGGGGAGGGGAGATTGGAAGTACCCACTATAGAAGAGGGACAGGATCATGTAGGGAATGGACCAGGTGGGGGGTGGGATGAGTGGGAGGGAATTATAAGCAGCCTTGTACAATATATCTACTATGATAATGTTTTGCATAGCTAGACATGTACAACATATACTGAATTACTTATCTCCCCAGAGGGAATGGGTGACAAGGGAGGAAGGAAATGGATCTGAAATTCAAGGTCTTAACATTAAATGTTTCAAATATATATAAAAATACCCTAAATCCTGTAGTTATCAATGAAGATGCCTTAATAAGAAACATGAGCTTTATGAAAATGTTTGGAATGGGGAGAAACTTTTGCTTCAAAAGAAAGCATTTTTCAATAAGAAATTGACTGATTCAAATTCACCATTATGAAAAATGTTGAAACTTAAAATTTTAAGGCTGATATTAGAGAGAACAATTTTGTCACTCCACAGAGTCTTCGTCCACTACAAAAAACTGCATTTCATGGGTTGGGTACAATCCAATATGGGAATTTTTCTAAAAACATATTAAATGAATTGGAAAATTCATTAGAAAGATCTTAAACAAATTAAACTAGGTTCTTTGACTGAAAGATTTTTACCTGATTTTAAAATGAAGTATCATTAAACTTTCATTACATCTCTTAAGTGACCAGTGAACTATCTAGTATAATGATGTAGCAGAATACTTTAATATTTGAAAGAGTCATTATTTCATATATGTTGGTAAGTTTCTAGTAATCAAGAAAACAAGCTCTCCAAGCATTAGTAAATCGTTTACATGAATTATTTTGACCAAAAAAGACTTACCTTGTGGCAAGTCTGTTGGTAAGTTCTTCTAAATATAATATAAATTTAATCTGTACTGAAAGCCCATCTTCAGAAAATATTTTCAGTGTATTGTCTTTATGGATGTATCTTAGAGAAGCTTGAGAGATTTACCTACCATGATGTGGCCGTGGAAGAAAATTGTAATGGATAAAGAAAGCAATGTTAATTTACTAAAGAAAAACTGGGGAAAAGTACAATTTTCACATAAAATACTTGAGTGGCTAGGTGGTACTATTTTAAAATATAGTTGCAAATAGATGCACAAATGTTTTTTTAAAAAGCATTAAAACATGCATCTTTTTCATATAGAATACTATGGGCTGGGGGCAGAGCCAAGATGGCGGAGTAGAAACAGCATTTCCAAAGTGCTCTGCCCCACACAAATTTCAAACAATGTGAAAGGGAGCTCCTAACAACTTCTGGAGCCACAGCACCCACAGAACGGCACAGAGAAGCTAACCTCCTGCTGAGGACAGCCCAGCAGCTCTGCAGGGAGCAGCCAGCGAAGCGCTCTGAGAGCAGGCAGCCCAGCACGCTGGGAACCAACAGCTCAGCCCCCAGAGCGAGCCCAGGATCACGGTTTTAGCACCAGGGCAGCCAGGTCTTCAGCCGGCTGGTGGAACCCCAGAACACCAGCAATTGTGGCGATTCCAGAATTATCAGCACAGATATGCCTAGGACAAAGTGAGAGGTTAGTGCCCTATGGACTTTGGTACCAGTATTTGGGGAACACGTGGCTTCCTCCCCTGGGGGCAAAAAGCTGCTGAAGAAACTGCTGCACAGAAGCCATTTTGCAGCATCAGCAGTGGCTCTAGCTCCGGGTCTGCGAACTGTAGGAAGATCCAGCAATCAGTCTGGGGTTAATCGCTTTTGCTTTAAACTGCCTGGATCTGGATTGTGGTCTGGGGGGGAAGTTTGGGGTGGGTATCCAACTTGCCAGAGTGGGTGGAGGCTTTACAGAGGCCACACAACTGTCGGAAGTTGTGAAGACCCCACGTTTGGGCGGAGGCTCCCCTGTCTGGTGGCAGATTCCTACTGTGGCAACAAGCCCAAAAATCAAGTAATTAAGTGGCAATATGGCTAGGCAAATGAAACAAAATAAACAGAAAAGTTCAACATTGGACTCCTATTTTAGGGGAGGAGGACTGTGAGGTCAGAACTCCTGCACCAAATCCCCAAATGAAAATACAAGCTGGCTACAGGCCATAGAGGACCTTAAGAAGCAGATAAGAGAAGTGGGGGAAAATTTGGGAAGAGAAATGAAAAAGATGCAAGAAAAGTATGAAATGACAGTCAACACCCTGACTGAGGAAAATAACACCTTAAAAAATAGACTAAGTCAAATGGCAAAAGAGGCTCAGAAAGGCAATGAGGAGAAGAATGCCTTAAAAAGTCGAATTTGCCAGATGGAAAAAGAATCTCAAAAGCTCACTGAGGAGATTCATTCCTTCAAAGTTAGACTGGAACAAATGGAAGCTAATGACTTTATGAGAAATCAAGATGCTGTTAAGCAGACCCAAACAAATGAAAGATTAGAAGGCAATGTGAAATATCTCATGGGAAAAACCACTGACCTGGAAAATAGATCCAGGAGAGATAATTTAAAAATTATTGGACTACCTGAAAGCCATGATCAAAGAAAGAACCTAGAAATCACCCTTCAAGAAATTCTGAAGGAAAATTACCCTGATGTTTTAGACTCAGAGGGCAAAATAGAGGTTGAAAGAATCCACAGATCACCTCCTGAAAAAGATCCCCAAAAGAAAACTCCTAGGAATATTATAGCCAGGGTCCAGAATCCCAGATCAAGAAGAAAATACTCCAAGCAGCCAGGAAGAAACAATTTCAGTATTGTGGAAACGCAATCAGAATAGCCCAGGACCTGGCAGCTTCTACACTGAGGGATAGAAGGGCATGGAATATGATATTCCAGAAGGCAAAAGAACTGGAAATGAACCCAAGGGTCACCTACCCAGCCAAACTGAGTATCTTGTTTCAGGGGAAAATATGGTCATTCAGTGGAATAGAGGACTTTCAAGCATTCTTGATGAAAAAACCAGAGTTGAATAGAAAATTTGACATTCAGACACAAGAAGGAAGAGATGCTTGAGAAGGTAATCAAGGAAAAGAAATCAAAAGGAACTTATCAAAGTTGGACTATTTACAGTCCTACATGGAAAAACAATAACTGTGTGTTTGATGAAACCTTTCTCATTATGAAAATAATTGAAGAAAGGTACATGGCATATATTCACAGGTATACATGGATAGAGGGCACAGGTTGAATTTGATGGGAGGGAATGATTATTATTTTTTTTTTTGGAGGGCAATTGGGGTTGGGTGACTTGCCCAGGTTCACGTGGCTGGGTTTTTGTTTGTGTGTTGGGTGTCTGGGGCCGGATCCGAGCTCAGGTCCTTCTGGCTCCGGGGCTGGCTCTCTGCTCGCTGCGCCACCTAGCCGCCCCAAGGAAGGGATCATTCTTAAGGGGTGAAGTCAAGAGGTGAGAGAGGAAAGTGGCAAGAGGAGGTGGAGAGAGACAGGGTAGGGCAAACTATCTCATGTAGAAGAGGCAAGGGAAGTAGTTGCAGGGGAGGGGAAGAACAGGAAGGCAAATAGGCAAAAGCATATTCTCATTGAAGTTGGCTCAAGGAGAGAATCACATACATACTAAATGGAATATCTTACCCTCACTCACTCTCCTGAGTAGGGGAAAGGGGGATGAGAGGGGCGATGATGGAGGGGAGGGCATTCTGGGGAGAGGGGAGGTTAGAAGTACCCACTATCAAAGAGGGACAGGATCTAAGTAGGGAATGGACCAGGTGGGAGGTGAGACAGGTGGGAGGGAAATACAAGCAGTCTTTTAAAATATATCTACTATGGTAATGTTTTGCATAGATATACATGTACAACACATACTGAATTGCTTATCTTCTCAGAGGGAGTAGGTGACAAGGGAGAAGGGGAATGGATCTGAAAATCGAAGTTTTAAAATTAAATGTTTCATAAGATGTCCAGGCAGTGGGGCTCAGAGATTCACCTTGCCCTAATGGCAAAGTCGAAGGGGGTATGGGAGAAGATATGGGAGAGAACAGATTGGATGAGGGGATATCTAGTGGGACTGCTATTCTGGGGTGGTGGTTAGGGAAAAAATGGGGGAAAAATGTAACTCATAATCTGGTGGAAATGAATGATGTAAACCAGAAGTTAATAAAGCATTTGTTTAATCAAAAAAAAAAAAAAGAATACTATGGGCTAAACAAGTTCTAGATAAATTCTACTTCCCTTAAAAATAAAAAAAAATAAAAAAACACTTACTAGCCATGTGACCTTAGGCAAGTTACTTAACACCAATTGCCCTGCCTTCTCCTGCAAAAAAAAAAAAAGCAAAATTACCTAAACATGCAAAAGATACCAATTTCTATCTACCGTATATATTATTTCTTTGTCTATCTATTGATTTATGTTTGTATGTATGTTTTTCTTTTTAAAATATTATTTATTTCCCAATTACATGTAAAGATAAAAAACATTAATCTTTAATTGAAATTTTGAGTTCTAATTTTTTTCTTTCTTTTGCACTCAATCACTCTTCCCAAGATGGAAAGCTATCTGACATTCATTATACAGTTGCAATTCTGTAAACATATCCACATTAGTAGTGTTGTGAAAGAAGAATTAGAACAAAAGGGAGCAGCCCACACAACCAAAGAAGTGAATATAGTTTGCTTTCATCTACATTCAGACTCCATATTTCTTTTTCTGGATGTGGATAGCTTTTTCCATCATGCATCCTCTGAAATTGTCTTGGATCATTGTATTTCTGAGAAGAGCTAAGTCAATCATAGTTGATCATCACACAAGGTTGATGTTCCTATGTACAATGTTCACTTGGTTCCACTCAAGTATGCAGCATAAGTTCATTTAAGTCTTTCAGGTTTTTTTTAAAAATCTGCCTGCTCATCATTTCTTATAAGATATAGGTATTCCATTGCATTCATATAGCATAAATTGTTCAGCCATTCCACAAATGACAGTCATTCCCTCAGTTACCAACTCTTTGCCACCACAAAAAGAGCTGATACACACACACACACACACACACACACACACACATATATGTATACACACACACACACACACACACACACACACATATATATTTCCCTCCCTCTTTTTAAACGAATGATATATTTGGGATACAGATCTAGTAGTGGTACTGTTGCATCAACGAGTATGCATAGACTGAAATTGCTCTCCAGAATGGTTGGATCAGATCATGACTCCACTACCAGTATATTAGTAACTCAATTTTCCTACATCCCCTCAGTCATCTAAAGTTTACCTTTCTTGTTATATTGGCCAATCAATTAGCCTCTCAGTGTGTGAGGTGATATCTCAGAGTTGTTTTAACTTGCATTTCTCTAATCAATATTTATCTGGAGATTTTTTTGATGTCATTATTGATAGATTTAATTTCTTCCTGTGAAGATGGGCTGTTCATCTCATTTGACCATTTATCAATTGGGAAATAATGTGTATTCTTATGAATTTGCCTCAGTTCTCTATATATCTGAGGAATGACACTTTTTTTTTTTGCTTTTTGGAGGGCAATTAGGGTTAAGTAACTTGCCCAAGGTCACACTGCTTGGTTTTTGTTTGTGTGTGCATTAAGTGTCTGAGGTTGGATCTGAACTCAGGTCCTTCTGCCTCCATGGCCAATGCTCTACTCACTGTGACACCTTTCTGAGACACTAGATGCTTCCCATTCTTCTCCTTTTCTTCTATTCTTGGTTCCATTGATTTTCTTTATGCAAAACCTTTTAAATTGAATGTAATCAGAAATATTCATTTAGCATTTTATAATGTTCCCTATCTTTTTGGGGCATCATAAATTCTGATCGAACTGGCAAATTATTACTTGCTCTCCTAATTTGCTCATGGTATCACCTTTTATGTCTGAATCATGTACACATTTTAACCTTTTTGTTCTGTTAAGTTTTGCTTTATGCCTAGTTTCTGCCATATTAATTTCTAGCTTTCCCTGAAGTTTTTGTCAAACAGTGAATTCTTATCACAAAAAGTGGAGTCTTTGGGTTTATCAAACAGAAAATTACTATAGTCATTTGCTACTGTGTCTTGTGTACCTAAAATATTACACTGATCCATCATTCTATTTCTTAGCAAGTACCATAATTTTTGATGATTGCTCCCTTATGATATAGTTTTAGACCTAGTATAGTTGGGCCATATTCCTTTGCATTTTTTTCATTAATTCTATTGATATTCTTGACCTTTTTTCACAAGTGAATTTTGTTATCTTTTTTTTCTAGCTCAAAAAAAATTTTTGTTAATTTAATTGATATGGCACTCAAGAAGTAAATTAGTTTGAGTATAATTTTCATTTTTATTATGTTAGCTTGGCCTGTCCATGAGTATTCTTATTTTTTCAAATTGTTTAAATCTGACTTTATTCATTTAAAAAGTGTTTTGTAATTGTATTCATATAGTTCCCAGGATTTATCTTGGCAAGTAGACCCTAATATTTTATATTGTCTACAGTTATTTTAAATGAAATTTCTCTCTTTTACTCCTGGGCTTGTTGGTAGTATAATAGAAATGCTGATGATTTATGTAGGTTCATTTTATATCTTGCAACTCTGTTAAAGTTGCTACTTATTTCATGCAGTTTTTAGTCAATTTCCTAGAACTTTCTGTTTACCATCATACCATCTGTAAAAAGTGACAGATTTGTTTCCTCATTGTCTATTCTAATTCCTTCAATTACTTTTTGACAATTGATTGTTAGATTTTTTTATTGATATGGTTATTTATGTCAATAGATTACGTAATGTTGAAGCAGTACTGTATTACTGACATGAATTTCACCTGCTCATAGTGTATTTTCATGGTGAGAAATTACAGTATTCTCTTTGCTAAAATTTAATTTAAAACTTTTTAATCATAATTCCTCAGGGAAATTGGTCTACAATTCTTTCCTCTGTTTTGTCTCTTCCTAGTTTAGATATCAGTACTATATTTGTGTCATAAAAAGAATTTGTTAAGACTCTTTTGCCTATTTTTTCCAAATAGTTTATTTAGCATTAAAATTAAATATTCTTTTAAATTAAATTTTAAATTAAAAAATTTGGGGGGTAGAATTCACTTACAAATCTATCTGGCCCTGGTGATTTTTACTTAAGGATTTCATTGATGCCTTGTTTAATTTCTTTTCCTGAAATGTAGTTAGTTAAGTATTTTATTTCCATTCCTGCTAATCTAGGCTAAACATATATATATATATATATATATATATATATATATACACACACACACACACACACACACACACACACACACACACACACACATAGTAAATATCCATCTATTTCACATAGATTCTCAGATTTATTTGTGTGTGTGTGTGTGTGTGTGTGTGTATTTTGAGGGGAAGGCAACTGGGGTTAAGTGACTTGCCCAAGATTGCACAGCTAGTAAGTGTGTGAAGTGTATGAGGCTGGATTTGAACTCATGTCCTCCTGACTCAAGGGTCAGTGCTCTATTCACTATGCCACCTAGCTGCCCCAACCAATTATTTTTAAAGTACAACTAGGGGAATGGAAAAAAAAAATAATTGAAGAGAACAACTTAAAACATACAATTGGCCATATGGAAAAAGAGGTACAAAAACTAATTGAAGAAAACAATTTGTTAAAATTAGAATTATACAAGCTGAAGCTAATGATTCTATGAGACTGATTTTAAAATCAGTCAAGCAAAAGCTGAGTAAAGTAAAAATGGAAGAAAATGCAAAATATCTCATTGGAAAAACAAGTTACCTGGAAAATAGAGAATTATTGACCTACCAGAAAGCCATAGTGAAAAAAATAGCTTGGACAGTATCTTCCAAGAAAATTTCAAGGAAAACTGCCCTGAGGTTCTAGATCCACAGGACAAAATAGTCATTGAAAGAATCCACCAATCATCTTCTGAAAGAAATCCCAAATTTAAAACTCCAAGGTTTAGTCAAATTCCATAATTATCAGGTCAAGGAGAAAACACTACAAGCAGCCAGAAAGAAGCAATTCAAATATTGCATAACTACAGTCAGGATCACACAGGACCTTGCAGCTTCTACATTAAAAGATTAGAGGAATTGGAATATATTTTATAAATCAAAGGCGCTTGGACTACAACCAAGGATCAACCACCCAGAAAAACTGATAACAATCTTTCTGGGAAGGAGATGGGCATCTGATGAAATAAGGGCATTCTAGACCTTACTGATGGAAAGGTCAGAGCTCAATGGAAAATCTGACCTTCAAATAAAAGACTCAAGAGAGACATAGACAGGTAAACAGGTAAACATACACACACACACACTACACACACACACACACACACACACACACACACACACACACACACACACACACTAAAAAAAGTGCTTATTCAATAAGGACAAACTATTTACATCCCTATATGGAAGGATGATACTTGTTAATCTTGATAATTGTATAACTATTATGACATTTAAAAGGGATAGATAAATAGATAGAGAGATAGATAAAGGATGTGGGTATAAATTAACTGATGTGGTGATAAAAACCTAATTAAATAATGAAAAGGGATTTTAATAGGAGAAGAGGAAAGGAGGATCCAGAAAAGGGTAAATTACATCACATGAGGAGGCACAATGACATATTATAGTAGATGGAAAGAAGGAAGGGAGAAAAGCATTGTTTGACATTTACTCTCATCAGATTTGGTTCAAGGAGGAAATAACATACCTTGTTAAGATATAGAAATCTAACATGTCATACAAGCAGTAGGAGGGGAAGGGGAAATAAAATGGGGTCAGAGTGGTTAGAAGGGAGAGAAGAAGTAGTAAGGGAAAAGGTTGGGGAAAAGGAGGGGGACTGATAGTGAGGGAATATTGAGGGATATGATGGTTAAAAGAAAAAAAATATTTCTGAGGAGGGGAAGGGAGAAGGGAGAAATAAAAACATAAGCAGGGAGGGAAATAGGATGGAGGGAAAGATACAGATAGTAATCATAACTGTAAATGTGAATGGGATGAACTCTCCCATAAAACAGAGGTGAATAGCAGAATGGATTAAAACCATAATCCTACAATACATTATTTGCAAGAAACACATTTGAAGAAGGGGTATACACAGAGGGTAAGGGGGAAAGGCTGTAGCAGAATATGCTATGCTTCAACTAAAGTTAAAAAAAGAATGGGTAGCAATCCCAATGTCAGACAAAGCCAAAGTTAAAATAGATTTAATTTAAAGAGATTAGGAAAGAAACTATATCCTACTAAAAAGCACCATTGACAATGAAGTAATATCGTTCTTAAACATATATGTACCAAGTGGTAGAGCATTCAAATTCTTTGAGGATAATTTGATGGAGTTAGAGGAAGAAGGAAATATCAAAACTCTACTAGTAAGGGTCCTCAACCTTTCCCTCTCTAAACTTGAGAAATCTAACCTCAAAATAAACAAGAAAGAAGTTAATGTGGTGAATAGAATTTTAGAGAAGGTAGATATGACAGACTTCTGGAGAAAATTTAATGGGAATGAAAAGGGATATACCTTCTTTTCAGTGGTACATGCAAATACACAAAAACTGACCACATACTAGTGCATAAACAACTCACAATCTAGTGGAAAAAGGCATAAATAGTAAATGAACCTTTTTCAGATCATGATGCAATAAAACTTATATGGAATAAAGGGCCATGGAAAGATAGACTAAAATTAATTGGAAACTAAATAATATAAACCTAAAAATGGGTGGGTCAAAACACAAATCATAGAAACAACCGATAACTTCATTCAAGAGAATGGCAATAATGAGACAACACACCAACGCTTAAGGGATGCAGTGAAAGTTGTTCTTAAGGGAACTTTTATATCACTGAATGCTTACATGAATAAAATAGGGAAGAAGGATATCAATGAATTGGACATACAACTGAAAAAGCTAGAAAAAGAACAAATTGGAAATCCCCAATTAAATACCAAATTAGAGATGCTGAAAACCAAAGGAGAGATTAACAAAATTGAAATGAAGAAAACTGTTGAACTAATAAACAAAACAAAAATCTGGTTTTGTGGAAAAAGGTAACAACAATAAATTGATAAACCATTATTCAATTTGATTTTAAAAAAAGGAAACCAAATTACCAGTATCAAAAAAGTTAATTACATACAATGAAAATGAAATTAAAACAATAATTAGGAATTATTTTGCACAATTTTATGCCCATAAATTAAACAATCTCAGTGAAATGGATTAATATTTACAACATATAAATTGTCCATAATAACAGAAGAGGAAGAAAAATAAATTTTACAAGCCATCAATAAACTCCCTAGGAAAAAATCTCCAGGGCCAAATGGATTTATGATTGAATTCTATCAAACATTTAAAGAACAATTAATTCCAATATTTTATAGACTGCTTAGGAAAATTGAAGAAGTCCTACTAAATTCTTTTTTATGATACAAATATGGTATGGATACCTAAATCTGGAAGAGCCAAAACATAGAAATAAAATTTTAGAGCAATTTCCCTAATAAATGTAGATGTAAAAATTTTATATAAGATATTATCAAAAAGATTATAGCAACCAATCATAAGAATAATAAACTTTGATCAGGTAGGATTTATTCCAGGAATATTAGGAAAACTATAAGCTTAATAAATCATATCAGAAACAAAACTAATAGAAACCATATGATTATCTCCACAAATGCAGAAAAACCTTTTGACAAAATACATCTGTTCCTATTAAAAACAGTGGAAAGCATGGGAATAAATGGAGTCTTCTTTAAAATGATAAGTAGCATTTTAAAAGCATCAGCAAGTATCATGTGTAACAGGGATAAGCTAGAAGCATTTCCAATAAGATAAGAGGTGAAACAAGGATGTTTGCTGTCACCCCTGTTTTTAAATTTTGTACTAGAAATGCTAAGTGTAGCAATTAGAGAAGAAAAAGAAATTGAAGGAATTAGAATAGGCAAAGAAGAGACTTAAGTTATCACTCTTTGCAGGTGATATGATGATATACTTAATGAATCCTAGAGAATCAAGTAAAAAACTACTTGAAATAGTAAATAAGTTTAGCAAAGTTACAAGATATAAAATAAACCTATATAAATCCTTGGTATTCCTATATATTTCTAAGGAAGCCCAACAGCAAAAAATAGAAAGAGAAATTCCATTTAAAGTTACTGCAGACATTATAAAATATTTGGCAGTCTACTTGCCAAAACAAACCCAGGAACTATATGAATGCAATTATAAAACATTTTTTTCACACTAATAAAGTCAGATCTAAGTAAATGGAAAAAAAAAAAACATTGGTTGCTTGTGTTTAGGCTGAGCTAATATAATAAAAATGACAAGTTTATCGGAATATATGTACCTATTTAGTGCCATACCAATCAAACTATTAAAAATATTTTATAGAGCTATAAAAATATTAACAAAATTCGTCTGGAAGAACAAAGGTCCAGAATATCAAGGGACTTAAATGAAAAGAAGTGCAACATAAGGTGGCCTAGCCATACCAGATTTTAAATTCTATTATAAAGCATCAGTCATCAAAATTACTTGGTACTCCCCGAGAAATAGAATAGTGGATCTGTGACATATATTAGGTACACAAGTCTCAGTAGTCAATGACCATAGTAACCTACTCTTTGATAAACCCAAAGATTCCAGCTTCTGACAAAAACTGCTGGGAAAACTGGAAAATAATATGACAGAAATTGCACATATACCAATATCTTACACAATAGACCCAAATAAAGTCAAAACTGGTTTACAATTTAGATATAAAAGCTGACACGACAAGTAGTCTGGGAGATCAAGGAATAGTTTACCTGTCAGATTAATGGAGAAGGGAATAATTTATGACCAAACAAAAGATAGAGAGCATTATTAAAAATAAAATGGATAATTTTAATTGCAGTAAATTTAAAAAGTTTTTGTGCAAAGAAAGCAAATGTAACCAAGACTAGGAGGGAAGCACAAAATTGGAAAATAATTTTTACAACCAGCATCCCTGATAGAGGCCTCATTTTTTTTGGAGGGGGGAAGGCAAGAACCAATTGGAATTAAGTGACTTGCCCAAGGTCACATGGCTAGTGTTAAGTGTTTGAGTCCTCATTTGAACTCATGTCCTCCTGACTCCAGGGTCAGTGCTCTATTCACTGTACCACCTAGCCACTCCTTAAAAGCCTCATTTCTAAAATTTACAGAGAACTGAGTCAAATTTATAAGAATTTAGAAGAATACAAGTCATTCCCCAACTGATAAGTGGTCAAAGCATATGAACAGGCAGTTTTAAGAGAAAGAAATTAAAGATATCTATAAGCATATGAAAAATGCTCTAAATCACTATTGATTAGAGAAATGCAAATCAAAACAGCTCTGAGGTACCACATCTCACCTGTCAGATTGGCTACCATGACAAAACAGGAAAATGATAAATGGTGGAAAAGATGTGGGGAACTTGGAACATTAGGACATTGTTGGTGGAGTTATGAACTGATGCAACCATTCTGGAGAGTAATTTGGAAATATTCGAAAAGGGCTATACCACTGTCCATGCCCTTTGACCCAGCAATACAACTTCTAGGATTATATCTCAAAGAGATCATACAAGTGGGTGGAGGGCCCGTATATGCAGAAATATTTATAGCAGCTTTTTTTTTGTGATGTCAAAGAATTAGAAATCAAAGGAATGCCCTTCTACTGGGGAATGGCTAAACAATTTGCAGTATATGAATGTAATGTAATACTATTGTTCTGCAAGAAATGAGGAATAGGGGGCGGAGCCAAGATGGCGGAGTAGAAACAGCTCCTCCAAGCCTCTCTGCCCCCAGATTCTCCATAAACTATGTAAAAAAGGACTCTGAAAAACTTCTGGAGCCCCAGCACCCACAGAACCACACAGAGAAGCTAACCTCCCGCTGAGGACAGCCCAGCACCCTGCAGGAAGGACCAGCGCAGAGGTCTGGGAGCCGGCAGCGCGAAGAGCCCAGAGCCCAAAGCACAGGAGCTGAGCCGAGCCGAGCCCAGGTCCACGTGAGCCGAGGTTTTAGCCCCAGGGCGGCAGGGCCAGCAGCAGGCTGGAGGAACCCCAGAACACCAGGAACTGTGGAGACCCCAGAATTATCAACATAGACTTGCCTAGGACAAAGTAAGAGGTTAGTGTCCTATGGACTTTGGGACCTGTATTTGGGGAATGTGTCAGCTCCCTCCCCTGGGGGCTAGAAGCCACTGAGGAGACACGCCATTGTGGAGTTTTCATAGGCATTTCCGGCTCCCAGCCTACAAATCGTGGGGAGATCCAGCGATGAGGCTTGGGGGGTAATCGCTCTTGCTTTAACCTCCCTGGATCTGGATTGTGATCTAGGTTGGAAGTTGTGGGTGGGTTTACAGCTTGCCAGAAACGGAAGTTGCCCCCCACACGTTTGGGACGAAAATTCCTCTATCTGGCCTTAAAGCCATAGTGTGGCAACAAGCCCAAACGTCAAGCAATTAAGTGTCAACATGCCAAGGCAAAGGAAACAGAAAAATGCAACCCTAGACTCCTATTTTGGGGGCATAGAGCGGGAAAAGGACTGTGAGGTCAGAAGTCCTGCTCCAAAAACCCCAGGGGAAAACATGAGCGGGTTGCAGGCCATAGAGGACCTTAAGAAGGACTTTAAAAATCAAATAAGAGAAGTGGAGGAAAAATTAGAAAGAGAAATGAGAAGGATGCAGGAAAAGTATGAAATGAGGGTCAACAGCCTGACTGAGGAAAACAACACCTTAAAAAATAGACTAGCTCAAATGGCAAAGGAGGCCCAAAAGGGCAATGAGGAGAAGAATGCCTTAAAAAGTCGAATTTGCCAGATGGAAAAAGAATCTCAAAAGTTGACTGAGGAGATTCATTCCTTCAGAGTTAGACTGGAGCAAATGGAAGCTAGTGACTTTATGAGAAATCAAGATGCTGTTAAGCAGATCCAAACAAATGAAAGATTAGAAGGCAATGTGAAATATCTCATGGGAAAAACCACTGACCTGGAAAATAGATCCAGGAGAGACAATTTAAAAATTATTGGACTACCTGAAAGCCATGATCAAAGAAAGAACCTAGAAATCACCCTTCAAGAAATTCTCAAGGAAAACTGCCCTGATGTTTTAGATCCAGAGGGCAAAATAGAGGTTGAAAGAATCCACAGATCACCTCCTGAAAAGGATCCCAAAAAGAAAACTCCCAGGAATATTATAGCCAGGTTCCAGAATCCCCAGATCAAGGAGAAAATACTACAAGCAGCCAGGAAGAAACAATTTCAATATTGTGGAAACACAATCAGAATAGCCCAGGACCTGGCAGCTTCTACACTGAGGGATCGAAGGGCATGGAATATGATATTCCAGAGGGCAAAAGAACTGGGAATGAACCCAAGGGTCACCTACCCAGCAAAACTGAGTATTTTGTTTCAGGGGAAAATATGGTCATTCAGTGGAATAGAGGACTTTCAAGCATTCTTGAGGAAAAAACCAGAGTTGAATAGAAAATTTGACATCCAGACACAAGAAGCAAGAGATGCCTGAGAAGGTAATCAGGGCAAAGAAATCAAAAGGAACTTATCAAAGTTGAACTATTTACATTCCTATATGGAAAAGCAATAACTGTGACTGATGATATCTTTCTCACTATGAAAATAATGGAAGAAGGGGTGTGGTCATATGAATACATATGTGAATGTGTGTGTATATGGATAGAGGGCATAGGTTGAATTTGTTGGGAAGGGAGAATACTCAAGGGATGAAATTATGAGGTGAGAGAGGAAAGTGGCAAGAGGAGATGGGGAGAGACAGGGTAGGGTAAACTATCCCATGTAGAAGAAGCAAGGGGAAGTGGTTGCAAAGGAGGGGGAGAATAAGGAAGGCTAAAAAGGCAAAACCACATTCACATTGAATTTGGTTCAGGGAGAAAATGACATACATACTAAATGGGATATCTCAACCTGCAGCAGGATAGGGGGAAGGGGGATGAGAGGAGGGATGATGGATGGGAGGGCATCCTTGGGGTGAGGGGAGGTTGGAAGTACCCACTATAGAAGAGGGACAGGATCATGTAGGGAATGGACCAGGTGGGGGGTGGGATGAGTGGGAGGGAATTATAAGGAGCCTTGTACAATATATCTACTATGATAATGTTTTGCATAGCTAGACATGTACAACATATACTGAATTACTTATCTCCCAAGAAGGAATGGGTGACAAGGGAGGAAGGAAATGGATCTGAAATTCGAGGTCGTAACATTAAATGTTTCAAATATATGTATAAATACTATTATTAATACTCTTTTGCCTATAATTGGGAGATAAGATGTGCAGGCATTGGGACACAAAGATTCATCTTCCTCTAATGGAAAAGTCGATGGGGGTATGGGAGAAGGTATGGGAGAGAGCAGATTGGAGGAAGCGATATCTTGTGGGACTGCTATTCTGGGAGGTTGGGTAGGGGAATAATGGGGGGAAAATGATTGTAACTCAAAATCTGGCGGAAATGAATGATGTAAAACAGAAGTAAATAAAGTATTTGTTTAAAAAAAAAGAAATGAGGAATAGACAGATTTAATATTAACATGGAGTGACTTATATAAACTGATGATAAATGAGGGGAACAGAACCAGGAGAACATTGTACACAATAACAGGTACATTGTATCTGTGATGACTAACTTTGATAGACTGGGCTATCAGCAATGCAAGGTTCTAAGACAACTCCAAAAGACTCATGATGGAAAAGGATATTCACATCCAGAGAAAGAATTATGGAGTCTGAATGCAGATTGAAGCAAACTTCTAGCTCTCTCTTTTTCATTTCATTTTATTTTCTTTTTTTATTCCATTGAATATAACTCTTCTTTACAACCTTATGTTTAATGTAAAGGTATATGTAGAATCTATAAAAGATTGCAAGCTACCATGGCAGGGGTTAAGAGGGGAGGAGAGTGAGGGAGAGAACATTTGGAAGTAAAAAAACAAAACAAAACTTGTGGAACTGAATGTTATAAACCAAAATAAACAAAACATTCCTCCTTTTTTATTTAGATTTGTTATTTACCTAGATTTATTCATGTAGTTTTGAGAGGAGTAGGTTGAGGTTCTTCACTAGCATATTTTTTTCTATCTATTTCTCTTCCCCCATCTCCATTCCCCTCCCTGGAACTGACTTAACTTTTTTTCTATGAATTTGGATGATATATTCCTTGATGCATGTATGTTTAGTATTGATATTACTTCATTGTCTACAATACCTTTTAGCAAGATGTAATACACTGTCTTATCTCTTTTTCTTAGCTCTATCAGTTAAGAGACAAGAAAAGAAAAAGAATATATAATAAATTTAAACATTAAATATAAAATAAGAAAACAAAAGACGCATATGCATAGCAGAACAGAAGAGGATTCAGAACATTCATCAGTACTTTTCCATTTCAAGAAAGCCTATATATTAAATACTATGCATTAAATTGAAAGTTGCCTATCTTTGCTTCCTTGTTCTCTGCTGTACATTTTTTACTCCATTCTTTTTCTCCTTGCTCCACATCACAGGTTTCAATTAAACATGGATATATCAATATATAGGTATTTATACATTGTATACACACACACACACACACACACACAGACACACACACACACGCAGACATATATAAACATGTAGTTTCCCTGGAAGACTTTATTCCTAATCTTTTTTTGGTGAATATTTCTTTTCCCCCTAAGTCTCCCAATTCCTCTACTTTACTTCTGTTCACTACCTTGCATTCTTATGACTTAATATACCCCCCTGCAACAATTGTTCCCTTATTCTCCCATTCCTATTGATATAAACACTCTTCTATATCCCTTTTAACCTATTGCCTTTCCCCATACCTCTAAAGATAACTCCTTTATACTCCCTGCTCCCTATCTCCTTAGACTTTTATTTCTTTCTAAATTTAGTTTATACTCTTCTAGATCTGTGTGTGTGTGTAGATAGATAGATAGATAGATAGATAGTTAGATAGATAGATAGATAGATAGATAGATAGATAGATAGATATATTCTCTCTTAAATTCACTTTCAATGAAAGTAGGTTTTCAGAAGTAACAAACCCCTCCCCCATTTAATTACTATATATTGATTCCTCCTCTTGTACCTCATTTATATATGATAATCACTCTTTTGGCTGTTCTTGAAGAGTTTTACTTTATGAAGTTATATTATGCTCAGGTCTGCCCCAATCTGTCTTACAAGCTACCTAAGTAGTAGTAACATTCATAGATATAGTTTTTTTTTTCATTTTACATACATAAAAGGTAAACAGTTTATCTTGACTGAATGCCTTGTAAATTGGTCATTGGTATGTACCTTATATTTCTCTTGGCTCTTGTATGTCAAATCTTCATTTTAGTTTTTTTTATAACAAAGTTCCGAAAGTATGACATTTCATTAAATGTACATTTTTTTATTCACTATTGTGCTAGGCTTTCTGCATATGATATTTTTGGCTGGAAAACCATTTTCCCCCTCTTTGATATATAGTGTTCTAGGATTTTCAAGTTTTTCACTGTCACCACCTCTAGGTCTAGTGTGATTCTAATTGTGGTACCACCACTTGTAAATTGTTCTTTCCTTGTTGGTAATATTTTGCCCTTGTGATGGTGGTTTTGGGAATTTAAGTACCATATTCCTGTGAATTTTCCTCAAAGGATCTCCTTCATGTGGTGATCATTGAATTTTTTCTATTTCTACTTTCCTTTCTTGCTCTAATGTTTCAGGATGATTTTAAATTTTTTATTGGATTTAGATTTCCTTTGATCATAGCTTTTAAGTAGTCTGATTATTCTTATATTTTCTCTTTATCTATTCTCCAAATCAGTTGTTTCTCTTATGTTATGCTTAACATTTTCTTCTATTTTTTTCTTTCTTTATATTTTACTTTTTCTAAAAAAAATTTCTTGAAATCTTGCAACTTAACTGTCTTCCCCTTGACCAATTCTGATTTTCAAGGAGTAATTTTCTTCCTTAAGATTCTGGATATCAGGGGCAGAGCCAAGATGGTGGAGTAAAAGCAAGAATTTATTTGAGCCCATCCTCAGTTACCTCAAATACCTGTAAAAAATTACTCCAAAGAAATTTTGGAGCTACAGACCCCCAAAAATGACAGAATAAAATATGCCTCCAGCTGAGAACAGACTAACTAAGCAACAGGAAGGTTTTATTGACAGACCAGTCAGAGCAGACCTCAGGGGATCAAATCACTGGTAGGTGTGCCAGTTTCCATACTTCTCCCCCCATAATCACCAAAAAGAAAGTAAAAAGTCAGTGGGGAAATTTGTTGGAAATCAGTGAGAGAAGAACACAAACTAGTCTCTGCCCCCAGGGGGCAGCAGAAGTGGCACCTTCAACTAGTGGCTGCATTCAGAGCTCCAAGTCCACAGATTGTGAAGGGACCAAACAACTGACCAGATGGCAATTATAGGAAATTCTCTGCTGTCACTGAGGTAGGATTCTTTTGCTTTTCCCTGCTTGGATCTGGGTCGTATTCTTGGGTAGTGGTCCTGGGGTAAGGAGAGTTGGTATGGAAAAACTTGTTGAGACTGTGAAGAGGCAGTCCTCCTCACAGCTCTGAGGCATTTGCCCAGAATTATCTCTGACAACAGCTGTGCAGTTAATCCCAGAAATTTGGGACACAGCACTCTCCTCTCTGGAAGCAGAGTTCTATCACGGCAAAGAACTCGTGTCAAATATTTGCCTAGCAAGATAAGTAAACAGAAGAAGAGAAATCAGACAATGGAATCTTCTTTGGTAACAAAGAGGATCAAAGCACAGAACCAGAAGGAGACAATAAAGTCAAAACTCTTGCCTCAAAAGCCTCCCAGAAAAATATGAATAGTTTACAAGTCATGGAGGAACTTAAGAAGAATTTTGAAATTCAAGTAAGAGAAGTAGAGGAAAAAAATGGGAAGAGAAATGAGAATTCTGCAAGAAAATCATGAAAGGAGTAGTAGCAGGAACTTGAGTGAGCTCCCTCACCAACGACCTCCAATATCTGTAAAATATAACTCTAAACAAATTTTTAGAGCTATAGAACCCACAAAGAGACAGAGAGAAACAAATCTCCCACTGACAGCAGCCTAGCAGGATGCAAGGAGAGGTCTATAACACCAGAATGGGAGCTGAGCACAGTCGTGCAGTTGTTGTGAGGACCCAGACCCAGGGTGGCCTCAACCAGCCAAAGCCGACTTCAGGAGAGTGAATCACCCACAGCTGTGGCAGTTTCCAGACTTTTCAACCCATAAACACCAAAGAGGAAGTAAAAGGTCAGTGGGGAACTCTCTTAGAATCAGTTGACAGAGGAGTGTGGTTTAACCTCTGCCTTTGGGGTAAGACGTGGAGGAGGAGTGGTTGCTACAGCTGCTGCCAAGTGGCTGTCTCCAGAGATCTCAGCCTGCAGATTGTAGGGGGCCAAGCAACCATTCAGAGGGTAATCTCTCTTTATTTTAAGTGCTTTTACCTGGGTCACAGTCTTGGTTGGTGGTCCTGGGGTGTGTGGCCCATGGTCGAGAGCTTGTTGGGGCTGTATAGAGATCACCCTGCTAATTTCTCTGACAAATGTTCGAATCCCAGAAATTTGGGGACACAACTCTCTCCACTCTGGAAGCAGAGTTCTTCCATGGCAAAGAGCAGAAAAGTCAAGTAATTGGCTGGCAAGATGAGCAATCATAGGAAGTACAATCAGACCATGGAATCTTTTTTGGAGAAAAACGAAGCAAAACATGGAATCAGAAGACAAAAAAGACAAAATTCCTACATCAAAAGCTTCCAAGAAAATATGAATTGCTTACAGGCCATGGAGGAGCTCAAGAAGCATTTTGAAAATAAAGTAGGAGAAGTAAAGGAAAAATTGGGAAGAGAAATGAGAATGATGCAAAAAAATCTTGAAAACTGAGTCAACAGTCTGCTAAAGGAGACCCAAAAAACCTGAAGAAAACAATGCCTTAAAAAATAGATTAACTGAAATGGCAAAAGAGGTCCAAAAGGCCAAGGAGGAGAAGAATGTCTTAAAAAGCTGAATTTGCCATATGGAAAAGGAATTTGAAAAACTCACTTAAGGGGGTGGGGGGAGGAGCGGAATGAAGATGGCAAAGTAGAAACAGCACTTCTCTGGAGCTCCAGCCCACACCACTTGAAAATTATGTAAAAGGGGGACTCTGAACGACCTCTGGAGCTCCAGAATCCACAAAATGACACGAAGAAGCTAATGTTCCGCTGAGGACAGCCCAGCATCCTGGCAGGGTGCTGGCAACCCAGCACCCTGGGAGCTGAGCCCAGGACCAAGTGAGCTGTGGTTTTAGCCCCAGGGTGACCAGAACTGTAGCCGGCTGGAGGGACCCCAGAACACCAGCAGCTGTGGTGTTTCCAAAAAGAGGCTCAAAAAGGCAATGAGGAGAAGAATGCCTTAACGAGCCAAATTTGCCACATGGAAAAAGAATCTCAAAAGCTCAGTGAGGAGAATAATTCCTTCAGAGTTAGATTGGAGCAAATGGAAGTTAGTGACTTAATGAGAAATCAAGATGCTATTAAGCAGATCCAAATAAATGAAAGAATAAAAGGCAATGTGAAATATCACGTGGGAAAAACCACTGACCTGGAGAATAGATCCAGGAGAGACAATCTAAAAATTATTGGACTACCTGAAATCCAAGATCAAAGAAAGAATCTAGAAACCATACTTCAAGAAATTCTCAAGGAAAATCGCCCTGATGTTTTAGAACCAGAGGGCAAAATAGAGGTTGAAAGAATCCACAGATTACCACTTGAAAAAGATCCCAAAAAGAAAACTCCTAGGAATATTTTAGTCAGGTTTCAGAATTCCCAGATCCAGGAGAGAATATTACAAGCATCCAGGAAGAAACAATTTCAATATTGTGGAAATGCAATCAGGATGACATAGGATCTGGCAGCTTCTACACTGAGGGATAGAAAGGCATGGAATATGATATTCCACAGGTCAAAGGAGCTGGGATTAAAACCAAGAATCACCTACCCAGCAAAACTGAGTATTATGTTTCAGGGGAAAATTTGGTCATTCAGTGGAATAGAGAACTTTCAAGCATTCTTGAGGAAAAAAAAATAGAGTTGAATAGAAAATTTGAAATTCAGATACAAGAAGCAAGAGATGCTTGAGAAGGTAAACAGGGAAAACAAATCACTATGACTTTATCAAAGTTGAACTATTTACAGTCCTACAGGGAAAAACAATACCTGTAACTGATAAAACTTTTCTCAGTATAAAAATAATTGAAGAAGGGTATATGGGCATATGAATACATATGTGAATGTGTGTATATATGTTTTCAGGTATACATATATAGAGGGCACAGGTCGAATTTAATAGGAAGGGATGATACTTAAAAGGTGAGGTTAAGAGGTGAGAGAGGAAATCGGTGAGGGGGAATGGGGAGAGACAATGAGGTAAACTGTCTCGTGTAGAGGAGGCTGGGAAAGGTGGTTGCAGGAGAGAGGAAGAACAGGAAGGCAAAAAGGCAAAACCTTCTTCTCATTGAATTTGGACCAGGGAGAGAATGACATGCATACTAAATAGGGTTTCCCACCCTACAGGAGCATGGGGAGAGAGGGATGGGGAATGTGGTGGAGGGGAGGGTGAGCTGGGGGTAGGGAAGTTGGAAGCACCCACT
This sequence comes from Gymnobelideus leadbeateri, assembly GCA_011680675.1. Classification (NCBI taxonomy): domain Eukaryota; kingdom Metazoa; phylum Chordata; class Mammalia; order Diprotodontia; family Petauridae; genus Gymnobelideus; species Gymnobelideus leadbeateri. The sequence continues at coordinate 42,802 of WOXC01011958.1, forward strand.
TTTGAAAAGGGAAAAGATCAAGGTGGAGAGTGTACTAGGTGGAAGGTGGGATGGGAGGGAGGGAAATATAGTCAATCTTTTATAATATATCTACTATTGTAATGTTTTGCATAGCTACACATGTAAAGCATATACTTAGTTGCTTATCTTCCTTTTAAAATCAAATTTTTAAAAAAATACATAAATACTATGATTAATACTATTTTACCTATAATTGGGAGATAAGGTGTGAAGGCAATTTGGCACAGGGATTCATTAACCCAGCCCTATTGGAAAAGTTGAAGGGGGTATGGTAGAAGAGATGGGAGAGAGCAGATTGGTTGAGGGGATATCCTGTATGACTGTTATTCTAGGGTGCTTCATAGGGGAAAATGGGGAAATATTGTAACTCAAAATCTGATGGGAATGAATGATGTAAACCAGAAGTTAATAAAGCATTTGGAAAAAAAAAACTCACTTAAGAGAATAATTTCTTCAAAATTAGAGTGGAGTAAAAGGAAGCTAATGACTTTATAAGAAATCAAGATGTTAAAAAACAAATCCAAACAGATGAAATACCTCACTGGAAAAATCACTCACCTGGAAAATAGATCCAGTAGAGATAATTTAAAAATTATTGGACTACCTGAAAGCCATGACAAAAAAAGAGCCTAGAAATCATCCTTCAAGAAATTCTCAAGGAAAATCGCCCTGATATTCTAGAACCAGAAAGCAAAATAGAAATTGGAAAAATTTACCAATCATCCCTTGAAAAAATATTCCAAAAATAAAACTTCGAGGAATATTAAAACCAAATTCCAAAGTTCCCAGGTCAAGGATAAAATATTATAAGCTTTCAGGAAGAAACAATTTGAGTACTGTCAAAACACAATTAGGATAACACAATACCTAGTAGTTTTTACCTTAAGGTTTTGTAGGGCTTGGGATAGATATTCAGGAGATCAACAGAGCTAGAATCAAAACCAATAATCATAGACCCAGTAAAACTGAGCATAATGCTTCAGGGGAAACTATGGGCATTCAAAGAAGTAGAGGAATTTCAAGCAGTATTAATGAAAATACTAGAGCTGGAAAGAAAATTTGACTTTCAAATATAAGAAGCAAGAGTATCATTAGAAGATAAAAAGGAAAAAGAAATCATAAGGAACTTATTAAAGTTGAACTACCTACATTCCTACATGGAAAAAAGATAATTGTATCTCTATATGTTTTCAGTATGAGGATAGTGGAAGGGAATATGTGTGTGTGTGTGTGTGTGTGTATGTGTGTGTGTATGTATATATATATATATATATATATATATATATATATATATATATATATATATGCTTGCATACATACATGTATGTATAGGGGGTGTATGTGTGTAAAATATATATGTCAGTGTGTGTATATGTGTGTACATGTATATATGCACAGAGGGCAGAGGAACAGTTGAATTTGAAGTTGAATTTGATATCTAAAAAATAAAATTAAAAGGTGAGAGAGGAATATCTTGGGAGGAGAATGGGAGAAATAGAATAAAATATATTATCTCATATAAAAGAGGCAAGAGAAAATTGTTGTAATGGAGGGTAAGAGCAGGAAGGTGAAATGCAATGGGTCAAACTTACTCTCATTGAATTTGGCTTAAGGAGGGAATAACATACACATTCAATTGGGTGTCTTATCCTAAAGGACAGTAGTGGGGAAGGGGATAAGAGGGGGGATGATAAAAGGTAGGGGAGATTCAGGGACAGGATACTTAGAAGCAATTACTTTTGAAAAGTGACAGAGTAAAAATAGAAAATAGAATAAATAGGGGACAGGATAAGATGTAGGGAAGTATAATTAGTCTCTCAATATAACTACTAAGGAAACATTTTGTGTAACTACATATATACAACCTATATTGAATTGCTTGTCTTTCTAGTGGGGGTGAATGAAGAGGTAGGAGGGGACAGAATCTGGAAATAAAAGTTTAAAAAACAAATGTTAAAAAAGTTTTTTACATGTAACTGGGAAATAAGATATACAGGCACTGGGGTATAGAAACCTATCTTGACCTACTAGAAAGTTAGGGGCAGGATGGGGGAGGATACAAGGGAGACCAGATTGGGGGAAGGGGAAAGATGGGGAGAAAATTTGTAAGTCAAAATCTAGTGGAAATGAATGTTGAAAACCAAAACTAAATTTAAAAAGTTTAAGAAAAGAAAGGGAATACAACAAAAAAAAGAAAATCATAAAAATATTAGTCAACAACCTGCTAAAGGAGACCCAAAAAGAATCTGAAGAAAATAACACCTTAAAAATAGACTTATTTAAATGGCAAAAGAGCTCCAAAAAGCCAATGTGATGAAGAATGCCTTAAAAACAGAATTGGCCGGGTTGAAAAGGAACTTCAAGAGCTCACTGAAGAAAATAATTTCTTCAAAATTAGGTTAGAGCAAATATAAGCTAATGACCTTATGAGAAATCAAAATGTTACAAAACAGATCCAAAACAATGAGGAAATAGAAGGCAATGAGAAATATTTCATTGGAAAAAAGAACCACTTACCTGGAAAATAGATCCAGGAGAGATAATTTAAAAATTACTGGACTACATGAGAGCCATATTAAAAAAGAGCCTAGACATTTGCTTTCAAGATATTATCAAGGAAAACTGCTATGATGTTCAAGAAACAGAGTGTAAAATAGAAATAGAAAGAATTGATCAATTACCTCTTGACCAAGATTCCGAAAAGAACACTCTTAAAGAATATTATAGCCAAATTCCAGCGTTCCCAAGTCAAGGAGAAAATATTACAAATTGTCTGGAAGAAACAATTTGAGTACTGTGGAAACACAATCAGGATAACACAGGATCTAGTAGATTTTACATTAAGGAATCAAAGGGCTTGTGACATGACATTCTGTAGGTCAAAAGAGCTAAGATTAAAACCAGGAAACACCTATCCAGAAAAAGTGAGTATGCTTCAATGAAATAGAGGACTTTCAAGTATTCCTGATGAAAAGATCAGAGCTGAAAAGAAAATTTGACTTTCAAGTACAAGAAGCAAGAGAAGCATGAGAAAGTAAACAGGAAAGAGAATTAATAAGGAACTTATTAAAGTTGAACTGTTTACATTTCTTCATTGAAAGACAATATTTTTAACTCATGAGACTTTTCTCAGTATGAGGACAGTTGAAAGGAATATATATCTATATCTATATCTATATATATCTATATATATACCTATATATATCTGTATATGTATCCCTGTGTTTATGCATATATGTATATATATATATGTGTGTGTATACACATACATATATGCATGTATATGAATGTGTGTATGTCTCTATATATGTGTTTATATATTTGTACATGTATACATAGACAGAGGGCACAGAATAAGTTGAATATTGAAGGGATTATATATACAAACAATATATAGAGTGAGAGAGGAATATAATGTGAGAAAGAGAAAGGGAGAGATAGAATAGGGTAAATTATCTCACATAAAAGAGGCAAGAGAAAGCTGTTACAATGGAGAAAAGCCTAGAATAGCAGTGAAAGGTAAAGAGACAACCTTACTCTCACCGGATTTGGCTTAAGGAAAGAATAACATACCCTCTCAATTGTGTATCTTCCCCTACAGTAAAGTAGCGGGGAAGGGAATGAGAGGGGGGGATGATAGAAGGGAGGGTAAATTGGGGGAAGGGGTAGTCAGAAGCTAACACTTTTGAAAAGGGACAGGGTCAAAGGAGAAAGTAGAATACATGGGAATTGGAATCGGGTTGGAGGGAAACAGTCTTTCACAACATGAGTATTATGGAAGTGTTTTGCATATCTACACATGTATAATCTATATTGAATTGCTTGTCTTCCCAGTGGGGGGGTGGGAGAGGAGGGGAGAAAAGGGAGAGAATCTGGAACTCAAAGTTTTAAAAGCAAATGTTAAAAAATTGCTTCTTACATGCAACTGGGAAAGAAGATATACAGGCAATGGTCTATAGAAATCCACCTCCCCTACCAGAAAGTAAGGGGGAAGAGGGGAAGTAGTGAGATGGGGGGAATATGAGAGGGAAGACTGGGGGAAGGGTTAATCATTATGTCTGCCTTCTTGATTTGTGGTATAGGGGCAAGATGTGGAGAAAATCTGGATCTCAAAATCTTGTGGAAATGAATGTTGAAAACTAAAAATAAATAAATTCTGAAAATAAAAAGATTCTGGATACCACTTTCTAATTGGTTGAGTTTCTTTACATATTCTTTCTATTGTTCTTGGATTATTCTATTTATCTTTTTAGATTTTCCTCAGGCTCTCTCATTGATTTTTAAATTCTTTTTTAAGTTCGTCAATGAATTCTTTTTGGGCAATTGACCATTTGTATACTTCTCTAAAGATGATCCCTGGTATTCCCTATTCCCATAGTATTTCTCTATAGTTGGATTTTTTCTCCTTTGTCTATTCATTCTTTTTTATAGTAGTTTAGAATTTTTTATAATCACCTCTTGTCCTGGGGCATGGGCATGGTGCGTCTGGACTCCAATCCTCTTAAGTTTTTCCCTCTGAGCAAACCAAGGCCTTCAGCTTCCTTTAAGTGTCCATAGCCAGCACCATTCTGCCCTATTGTTTCAGTACTCACCGGGTCTGTTCTAGTTCTTTATCATCTCTGTTGCATCTATAAAACTGCATACCTTTTGACCTAGCAATACCTCTTCTTGGTCTGTTTTCCAAAGAGCTCATAAAAGTGGGAAACAGACCTACATGTTCAAAGATATTTATAGCAGCAATTTTTGTGAGGGTAAAATGTTGGAAACTTAGGAGATGCCCATTAATTAGGGAATGTTTGAAGAAATTGTGGTATATGAATGTATTGGGATAGTATTGTTCCTTAAGAAATGCTGAGCAGGCAGACTTCAAAAAATCAGAAAATACTGCTATGACTTGACTCTGAGAGAAATGAGCAGAGCCAGGAGGATATTATACTCAGTAACAGCAACATTTGGTGATGACCAACTCTGATAAACTTGGCTCTTCTCAGCAATACAATGATCAATTCCAAAAGACTCAGGATGAAAAATGTTATTCAATTCCAGAGAAAGAACTGTGAGTCTGAATGCATATCAAAGCATACTATTTTCTCTTTTTTTCTCACTTTTTTCTTTTGTTCTAATTCTTCTTTCACCACATGACTGATATGGTAGTATGTTTAAAATGATTGTATATGTATAGCCTATGTCAGATTGCTTGCTCTCTTGTGGAGCGGGAAGGTATATAGGGGGAGGCAGGAAAATAAAAGCAAACAAACTTGGAACTCTATTACTTGGAAGAACTCAATATTTTGAGATTGCCAAGGAGTTGTTGCTATTTTGGTTCTTAGAGGTGGAATTTTACTTCTAACTCTGTATCTCATTCTTTCTTATCGATACAATTGCCAATAAGAGCTGTCCAGTAGACATTAGCTCTTAGCAAATGCAATTAATATGCTATAGTATAATGTGTTGCTACAAAGATTTCTCTCATAAACTTGGATCACATTCTTGCACATTTACACATGGTATCTGTGGGAAGATCATGTACAAACTTACAGAATGCAAGAAATTCAGAATTCTCAGTCATGTAGGACAGAGGTCTTTATTCTCTTCAAAGAGTATTCAAATAGTTCCTCTTGAGTGTAGTGGCTTACTCAAATGTTTTTCAAGGCCATGCACATCTCTGTAGTCTGACTCACTTCTATGTTGCCAAGAGTTACTATTATTTGTCCTTTGTGCCGTAAGAGGACCAAAATGGCATCACTATGTCAGGGTCAATGTATAATATGCCTAACTGTGGTTGATCATACAAATACAAGATTAGAAGCGTTTATGACAGGTTGGGCACAGTTTGTATAACTATTTGGGAAGGATGCGTCTCTAAATTTGTGTATCTGTAAAGCCAAGCACAAACAACTGTCCAGAAGAATGTTGCTATGAACAGCTTCAAGATTTTGATTACATAGTAAAGTGAAGTCACTACTCAGTAATAAATAAAGACAAAACTTTGACAGAAACCAAAGTACAACATTCACAATATTATGACATAACAAGTTATCACTAACATGGCCACATAGATTTCACCAAAGTGGCCACATAGTTTTATTTTTTTTTCTTTTTTTTCTAATGCTTTATTAACTTCTGGTTTACATCATTCATTTCAGCCAAATATTGAGTTACAATTTTTCCCCGTTTTGCCCTTACCCACCACCCCAAAATAGCAGTCCCACAGGATATCCCCTCATCCAATCTGCTCTCTCCCATACCTCCTTCGACTTTTCCATTAGGGCAAGGTGAAGCTCTGTGCCCCAATACCTGCACATCTTATCTCCCAGTTACATGCAAAATAGTATTAATATTAGTATTCATATATATATATTTGAAATATTAAATTTTAAAATTTTGAATCCCAGATTCATTCCCTTCATCCCTTGTCACCCACTCCGGCTGGGAAGATAAGCAATTCAGGATATGTTGTACATGTATAGCTATGCAAAACATTACCATAGTAGATATATTGTAAAAGACTGACTATATTCCCCTCCCACCCATATCACTCCCCACGTGGTCCAGTCCCTTCCTTGATCCTGTCCCTCTTCAAAAGTGGGTGCCTCCAACCTCCCCTCCCCCAGTATGCCCTCCCCTCCATCCTCCCCCCTCTCATCCCCCTCCCCTCTTTTCTTCTGCAGGCTGAGATATCCCATTTGCTATGTATGTCATTCTCTCCCTGAGTCAAACTCAATGAGAATATGGTTTTGCCTTTTTGCCTTCCAGTTCTTCCCCTCCCCTGCAGCTAATTTCCCTTGCCTTTTCTACATGAGATAGTTTACCCCTGCCCCCGTCTCTCCCCATCTCCTCTTGTCACATTCCTATCTCACCTCTTAACTTCACCTCTTAAGTATGATCCCTTCCAAAGAGATTCAACTGTGCCTTCTATCCATGTATACCTGTAAACATATATACACATATTCACATATGTGTTTGAATTGCCGTATACCCTTCTTCAATTATTTTTATATTGAGAAAGTTTTCATCAGTCACAATTATTGTTTTTTTTCCATGTAGGAATGTAAATAGTTCAACTTTTCTAAGTTCCTTTTGATTTCTTTTCCCTGTTTATCTTCTCAAGTATCTCTTGCTTCTTGTGTCTGAAAGTCAATTTTCTATTCAACTCTGGTTTTTATTTCAAGAATGCTTGAAAGTCCTCTATTCCACTGAATGACCATAATTTCCCCTGAAACAAAATACTCAGTTTTGCTGGTTATGTGATTCTTGGTTTTATTCCCAGGTCTTTTGCCCTGGGGAATGCCATATTCCATGCCCTTCAATCCCTCTGTGTAGAAGCTGCCAGGTCCTGTGCTATTCTGATTGTGTTTCCACAATATTGAAATTGTTTCTTCCTGGCTGCTTGTAGTATTTTCTACTTGATCTGGGAATTCTGGAACCTGGCTATAATGTTCATAGGAGTTTTCTTTTTACGATCTTTTTCAGGAGGTGATTGGTAGATTCTTTCAACTTGGGTCTAAAGCATCAGGGTAATTTCCTTTGAGTATTTCTTGAAGGATGGTTGCTAGGTTCTTTCTTTGATCATGGCTTTCAGGCAGTAAAATAATTTTTAAATTATCTCCCCTAGATCTATTTTCTAGGTCAGTGGTTTTTCTCATGAGATATTTCACATTGCCTTCTATTCTTTCATTTGTTTGAATCTGCTTAACAGCATCTTAATTTCTCATAAAGAAACTAGTTTCCATTTGCTCCAGTCTAACATTGAAGGAATGAATCTCCTCCATGAGCTTTTGAGATTCTTTTTCCATCTGGAAAATTCAGCTTTTTAAGACATTCTTCTCCTCTTTGCCCTTTTCAGCCTCCTTTGCCATTTGAGTTAGTATACTTTTAAGGTGTTATTTTCCTCAGTCAGATTGTTGATTCTCATTTCATACTTTTCCTGCATCCTTCTCATTTCTCTTCCCAATCTTTCCTCCACTTCTCTTATTTGTTTTTTAAAATCCTTCTTAAGGACCTCCATGGCCTGTAACCCGCTCATATTTTCATTTGGGGCTTTTGGTGCAGGATTTCTGACCTCACAGTCCTCCTCCTGTTCCATACTTTGATCCTATTTGCCCCCAAAATAGGAGTCTAATGTTGCATTTTTCTGTTTATTTTGTTTCCTTTGCCTAGGAAGGTTGCTACTCAATTACTTGACTTTTAGGCTTGTTGCCACAGAAGGACTCTGCCACCAGACAGGGGAGCTTCCTTCCCAAACATTGCAGTCTTCACAACTTCCAGAGGTCTTAGTTGGCTGGCCCTCTGTAAATCCTCCACGCCCTCTTGCAAGCTGGATACCCACATCACAACCTCCACCCCAGACTGAATCCAGATCCAGGTAGATTAAAGCAAGAGCAATTATTCCCCAGATTGATTGCCAGATATCTTACAGTCCACTGGCCAGGAGCTGAAACTGCAAATGAAGTTGCAAAATGATGGTTCTGTTGTGTCTCCTCAGCTGCTTCCAGTGCCCAGGGGTAGAAGCTGACTAGCTCCAGAAGACTTGTCCCAAAGTCCATAGGGCACTAACCTCTCACTTTTCCTAGGTATATCTGTGTTGATAATTCTGGAATTGCCACAGCTGCTTGTATTCTGGGTTCTCTCTAGTTGGCTGCTGCCCCGCCCCCCCGCACTTGGGTTAAAACCTTAGTTCATGGGGGCCTGGGCTTGGCTCCCAGAATGTTGTGCTGGCTGTTTCCAGAGCACTGCACTGGCTGCTCCCTGCAGGGCTGTTGGGCTGTCCTCAGCAAGAGGTTAGCTTCTCTGTGTTGTTCTGTGGGTGCTGGAGCTCCAGAAGTTGTTCAGAGTCCACCTTTTACATTGTTTAGAAGTGGTGTGGGGGAGAGCACCTTGGAAGTACTGTTTTTACACTGCCATTTTTGTTCCACACCAGTGTAATAAATTCTGACTTATCTTTAGCATGACACTTTTCACTTTTCACAATTACAAAAATATCGAGAATGAATTCAATTAAATTTTGGTTGCCTCCTGATACACAAAACTTTTCTCCTTTAGATGAGGCTGGAAAATGGTTAAATGTTTGTATGCCTTCCTCTTTGATATAAGGGAAAAAATTCCCTTCTTATTTTTTATGGTTTTCCCCACAATCAAACTTGGCCAGAGTTAGAATGGGGGAAAGGAGACATTTAAACCTTAAAACTTCTGTTCACATTTTTCATGCAAATATTTTTTTCTTATTCTATCGTGATACTTTTTGTATATCAATCTTTGACTTGTTATTACCATCATATTATAAATATTGTTTAAATACAGCTGAATCACACTTAATTTTTTGTGCCACCTTTGGCACTTTCATTTCTTTTGTTAAAATATCTTTAATATATTCCATAGAAAAAAGGCAGAGATGGGGAAATTCTGGGTTCCTTTCTGTATTAGTTTATCACTCATCTGTTCCCCTAATGCTTCCCATTCTACTGCACTACCCTTTCCAAATGGGGGGCAACAATTTTCCACACACACTAAAAACTCCTGTAACTTTCCTTCTTAATAGAAAACCCTCTTTCTTTTTTTTTTATTTTTATGGAAACCTTTATTGAATGTTCAATTATAAAGGTGATCTTTATCCATCAAGCTAAAGAAATTGAAAGAACTAAACTTTACTCTAAAAATATAACCAAAAAGAGACAAAGCAATTCTTTTTTGAGACATTAGATACATACACATACAAATACATATGTGCACATCTGTGTACATACACACACACAACATACCCTGTAGGCCTGTCTATCAGGTGCATGAGAGGCAGGGAACATGAGAATGAATCACAAACTCGGAGTCTCAAGGTTGGATTTGACCTCATAAACCCACACCTCATTAGTAATCAGTGTTTCTGATTTGCCTAAAGACCTAAAATGAGGAGGAAACCACTCCCTTTAAAGGCAGCCCATTCTACTTTTGGATAGCTCCATTCTTTTTTTTTTTAAATTAAACAAATTCTTTATTAACTTCTGGTTTATATCATTCATTTCCACCAGATTATGAGTTACATTTTCCCCCCATTTTTCCCTACCCACCACCCCAGAATAGCAGTCCCACTAGATATCCCCTCATCCAATCTGCTCTCTCCCACATCTTCTCCCATACCCCCTTCGACTTTGCCATTAGGGCAAGGTGAATCTCTGAGCCCCACTGCCTGGACATCTTATGAAACATTTAATTTTAAAACTTCTATTTTCAGATCCATTCCCCTTCTCCCTTGTCACCCACTCCCTCTGAGAAGATAAGCAATTCAGTGTGTTGTACATGTATATCTATGCAAAACATTACCATAGTAGATATATTGTAAAAAACTGCTTATATTTCCCTCCTACCTGTCTCACCTCCCACCTGGTCCATTCCCTACTTTGATCCTGTCCCTCTTTGATAGTGGGTACTTCTAACCTCCCCTCTCCCCAGAATGCCCTCCCCTCCATCATCCCCCTTCTCATCCCCCTTTCCCCTACTCAGGAGAGTGAGGGTAAGATATTCCATTTAGTATGTATGTGATTCTCTCCTTGAGCCAACTTCAATGAGAATATGCTTTTGCCTTTTTGCCTTCCTGTTCTTCCCCTCCCCTGCAACTACTTCCCCTTGCCTCTTCTACATGAAATAGTTTACCTTACCCTTTCTCTCCCCATCTCCTCTTGCCACTTTTATCTCTCACCTCTTAACTTCACCCCCTTAAGAATCATCCCTAAATGGGTGCATGATCTAGGTGTAAAGGATGATACTGTAAGCAATTTGGGAAAGCAAGGAATAGTTCAACTGACAGACTTGTGGAGAGGGGAAGATTTTAGGATAAAACAATAATTAGAGAGCATTATAAAATGCAAAATGGATAATTTTGATTACATTAAATTGAAAAGCTTCTGTACAAACAAAGCCGTGTAACCAAGATCGAAAGTCAGGTGGGAAATTCAGAAAGAATTTTTACAACCTATGTCTCTGATAAAGGATTCATTTCTAAAATTTACAGAGAATTGAGTCAAATCTATATGAATACAAGTCATTCCCCAATTGAGAAATGGTCAAAGGATATGAACAGGAAATTTTCAGAGAAAGAAATTAAAGATATCTATAAGCATATGAAGAAATGCTCTAAATCACTATTAAGCAGAGAAATGCAAATCAAAACAACTCTGAGATACCACATCCCTCCAGTCAGATTGGCTAAGATGACAAAACAAGAAAGTGACAAATGCTGGAGAGGATGTGGACCAATTAGAACACTAATACATTGCTGGTGGAGTTGTGAACTTATCCAACCATTCTGGAGAATCTTACAATCTCCCATCCCCCCAGAATGCCCTCCCCTACATCACCCCCCCCCATCCTCCTTTCCCCTACTCAGGAGAGTGAGTGAGGGTAAGATATTCCATTTAGTATGTATGTGATTCTCTCCTTGAGCCAACTTCAATGAGAATATGCTTTTGCCTTTTTGCCTTCTGTTCTTCCCCTCCCCTGCAACTACTTCCCCTTGCCCCTTCTACATGAGATAGTATGTCTACCCTGTCTCTCTCCATCTCCTCTTGCCACTTTCCTCTCTCACCTCTTGACTTCACCCCTTAAGAATCATCCCTTCCTTGGGGTGGCTAGGTAGCACATCGAGCAGAGCATGGGGCCTGGAGTCAGAAGGACCCAAGCTCAAATCTGGCCCCATAAAGCCAATACAAAAACAAAAACCCAGCCGTGTGACCTCGGGCAAGTCACCCAACCCCAATTGCCCTCCAAAAAAAAAAAGAATCATCCCTTCCCATCAAATTCAACCTGTGCCCTCTATCCATGTATACCTGTGAACATATGCCATGTACCCTTCTTCAATTATTTTCATAATGAGAAAGGTTTCATCAAACACAGTTATTGTTTTTCCATGTAGGATGTAAATAGTCCAACTTTGATAAGTTCCTTTTGATTTCTTTTCCTTGATTACCTTCTCAAGCATCTCTTGCTTCTTGTGTATGAATGTCAAATTTTCTATTCAACTCTGGTTTTTTCATCAAGAATGCTTGAAAGTCCTCTATTGCACTGAATGACCACAAACCCTCTTTTTTCACTATTTTCTGTAATACTTGAAGATATTGCTCCTTATCTTTGAACTGTACCCCATGAATTTCCTGATGTTATAGAAATCTTGAAAATCCCTGTATCAGCCTGGTGGAATAGAATGACTATGAAAAGATTTACTGAAAAAGTTCCCTAATCCTGTGTACTTGTGACTTGTGGAGCTCCTTCTGCATGTAAGGGCCATCTTTGCAGCAACCTTTCTTTGAGGTTCTCATGTGCTCCTCATGAGGGCAGTTTGCCATGAGCCACTTAGTGTCCATCACTAAGCATAATTGGAGACATGATAGAGAATTAACCTGGCCATGTACATAGTTCAAGGCAGAACTCTGTTTATTGATTCTTTGGAAAAGGTTTTTACAGAGCAATGAGACAAAAGAAGATGTAACTAGAGTTTTCTTATCACTATTTTGTACAGGAGGTTGAGGTAAAGTATCAATATCCTGGATGTAACAAAATGTCTCTGTTCTAATAAGTATTTAACACCTTTTGGCTAGAATCCTAGATCAAGGCAGAACCTTTGATCTTAGCACTCAGGGAACTTCTGTAGCTTTATCACAAAGGAGAAGCCAGGAGCCAGCTTCAAAAACCTCATCACAAATGACTTCTTTTAGAGCCAGCTATCAAGAATTTATCTGAATCCTGAATCAAGCCTTCTTAGCTCCCTACAGTGGACCTTCAGTTTGGTAGGCAGTCATTAGACCTCTTTTCTACCTCAAATTTTTGGAACCTCCTAAACACAGAGCTAGCTCTTTTAATGTGTTGCTCAAACTTATCATCCATGTGTACATCACTGGAAAGTATATTGCTAAGATAGGTGAACTTATCCACAGTATTCGGAATTTTCCATTTGATGTAACCAACAATTCCATGTATGGATGATGCTGTGTTGGCTGGCACTTTAACAGACACCAATGGAATGAAGTAGGGTTGTGTGTTTACTCCCACATTTTTTAGCATATGTTTCCAGCAGTACTGTCAGACATCTTCAATATGGCCAAATATGCCATCATGATTGCCTAAATATGCAATCATATGCCATCATAACTACCAGGTTGATGGTAAGATTTTTACCATGAAAAGCTATAAGATGGGGGCAGAGCCATGATGGTGGAGTAAAAGTACAAACTTGGCATGGGCTCTGGCTCTAACTGTTTCCAATACCTGTAAAAAACTCTAAACAAATTTTAAAGCTACAGAATCCACAAAGTGACAGAGAGAAACAAGTTTTCCACTGAAGCCAGACAACAGGGCAACAACAAAGGTCTATTTTAGTGTGCTGGAAGCCAAGTGAAGTCCTAGGGAGCCTTGCAGTTCTGGCCCCAGGGTGGCCCCAACCAGCAGAGGTCTGAGCACACTTCAGGAGAGTGAATCACAAGCAGCTGCGGCAATTTCTGGACTTCTCAAACCACAAAAACCAAAGAGAATATAAAAGGCCAGTGGGGAACTCTTTTGGAATGGTGAAGGAAGAATGCTTTCCAGCCTCTGCCCCTGGGGCAAGACATGGAAGAGGCACAGTGGTGGCAGCTGATGCCATGTGACTGCTTCCAGAGCTCTTGGACTACAGATTGTAGGGGGTCCATGGGACCATTCAGAGAGTAATTGCTCTTGCTTTGACCTGCTTGGATCTGGCTCACATCTTGGGTGGTGGTCCAGGGGCATGTGGCCAGTGTGCCACAGCTTGCAGGGTGAGAAATAAGGTACCCAACTAATATCTCTGTCAAATGCAAAAACTCTAGTGATTTGGGACAAAGTTCTCTAGATTCTGTAAGCAGAGTTCTACCATGGAAAAGAGCTCAAAAGTCAAGTAATTCACTGGCAAGATGAGCAAGCAGCGAAAATATAACCATAACATACAATCCTTTTTTGGGGACAAAAAGGATCAAGGCATGGAAGTGGAGGAGGAAAAAATAGTAAAAACTCTACATCAAAAGCTTCCAAGAAATATATGAACTGGTCACAGGCCATGGAGAAACTTAAGAGGAATTTTGAAAATCAAGTAAGAGAAATGGAGGAAAAATTGGGAAAAAAATAAAAATGAAAGAAAATTATGAAAAATGCATCAACAGCCTGCTAATGGAGACATGAAAATACACTAAAGATAATAAAATCTCAAAAATTAGACTAACACAAACAGCAAAAGAGGCCCAAAAAGCCAATGAGGAGAAGAATGACTTAAAAAGCCAAATTTCCCAGATGGAAAAGGAATTTCAAAAACTCAATGAAGAGAATAATTCCTTCAAAATTAGATTGGAGCAAATGGAAGCTAATAACTTTATGAAAAGCCAAGATGGTATAAAACAGATCCAGAGAAATGAAAAAAAGAAGGCAATGTGAAATATCTCACTGGAAAAACCACTGACCTAGAAAAAAAGATCCAGAAGAGATAATTTAAAAATTACTGGCTACTTGAAAGCCATGATCAAAAAAACAGCCTAGATGCCATCTTTCAAGAAATTCTCAAGGAAATTGCCCTGATATTCTAGAACCACAGGGCAATATAGAAATTGAAAGAATTTACCAAACATCTATTGAAAAAGATCTCAAAAAGAAAACTCCTAGGAATACTATACTTAAATTCCAAAGTTCCAAGGTCAAGGAGAAAATACTGCAAGCAGACAGGAAGAAACAATTTGAGGGGGCGCGGAGCCAAGATGGCAGAGTAGAAACAGCTCATCCAAGCCATTCTGCCACCAGATTCCCCCCAAACTATGTAAAAGGGGACTCTGAATAACTTCTGTAGCCCCAGCACCCACAGAAAGACACAGAAAAGGTAACCTCCCACTGAGGACAGCCCAGCAGCCCTGCAGGAAGGACCAAAGCAGCGCTCTGGGAGCCTGCAGCACACAGCACACAGAGCTCGGGGAGCCAAGCTGAGAGGAGCCCAGGTCCCCGGGAGCCAAGGTTTTAGCCCCAGGGCTGCAGTGCCAGCAGCCTGCTTGAGGGACCCCAGAACACCAGCAGCTGTGGAGATTACAGAATTTTCAACATACACATGCCGAGGACAAAGTAAGAGTTAGTGCCCTATGGATTTAGGACCAGCATTTGGGGAATGAGTCGCCTTCCTCCCCTGGGGGCTAGAAGCCACTGAGGAGACACGCCATTTTGTAGTTTTCAGAGGTAGCTCCAGCTCCTGGCCTGAGAACTGTAGGGAGATCCAGGGATCAGTCTTGGGGGGTAATCGTTCTTGCTTTAACCTCCCTGGATCTGGATTGTGATCTAGGGTGGAATTCGTGGGTGGGTTTACAGCTTGCCAGAAACGGAAGCTGCCCTCCCACACGTTCGGGACAAAAATTCCCCTATCTGTAGCAAAGACATACTGTGGCAACAAGCCCAAAAGTCAAGTAATTAAGTGGCAACATGCCAAGGCAAAGGAAACAGAAAAATGCAACCCTAGACTCCTATTTTGGGGGCATAGAGCAAGAAAAGGACTGTGAGGTCAGAATTCCTGCTCCAAAAGCCCCAGGGGAAAACATGAGCAGGTTGCAGGCCATAGAGGACCTTAAGAAGGACTTTAAAAATCAAATAAGAGAAGTTAAGGAAAAATTGGAAAGAGAAATGAGAAGGATGCAGGAAAAGTATGAAATGAGGGTCAACAGCCTGACTGAGGAAAACAACACCTTAAAAAATAGACTAATTCAAATGGCAAAGGAGGCCTAAAAGGGCAATGAGGAAAAGAATGCCTTAAAAAGTCGAATTTGCCAGCTGGATAAAGAATCTCAAAAGCTCACTGAGGAGATTCATCCCTTCAGAGTTAGACTGGAGCAAATGGAAGCTAATGACTTTATGAGAAATCAAGACGCTCTTGAGCAGATCCAAACAAATGAAAGATTAGAAGGCAATGTGAAATATCTCATGGGAAAAACCACTGACCTGGAAAGCAGATCCAGGAGAGACAATTTAAAAAGTATTGGACTACCTGAAAGCCATGATCAAGGAAAGAACCTAGAAATCACCCTTCAAGAAATTCTCAAGGAAAATTGCCCTGATGTTTTTGATCCAGAGGGCAAAATAGAGGTTGAAAGAATCCACAGATCACCTCCTGAAAAAGATCCCCAAAAGAAAACTCCCGGGAATATTATAGCCAGGTTCCAGAATCCCCAGATCAGGGAGAAAATACTACGAACAGCCAGGAAGAAAAAATGTCAGTACTGTGGAAACACAATCAGAATAGCACAGGACCTGGCAGCTTCTACACTGAGGGATCGAAGGGTATGGGATATGATATTCCAGAGGGCAAAAGAGCTGGGAATGAACCCAAGGGTAACCTACCCAGCAAAACTGAGTATTTTGTTTCAGGGGAAAATATGGTTATTCAGTGGAATAGAGGACTTTCAAGCATTCTTGAGGAAAAAACCAGAATTGAATAGAAAATTTGACACCCAGACACAAGAAGCAAGAGATGCCTGAGAAGGTAATCAGGGAAAAGAAACCAAAAGGAACTTATCAAAGTTGAACTATTTACATTCCTATATGGTAAAACCATAACTGTGACTGATGAAATCTTTCTCACTATGAAAATAATGGAAGAAGGGAGTATTGTCATATGAATACATATGTGAATGTGTGTGTATATGGATAGAGGGCATAGGTTGAATTTGTTGGGAAGGGAGTATAATCAAGGGGTGAAATTACGAGGTGAGAGGGGAAAGTGGCAAGAGGAGATGGGGAGAGACAGGGTAGGTTAACTATCACATGTAGAAAAAGCAAGGGGAAGTGGTTGCAAGGTAGTGGGAGAAAAGGAAGGCAAAAAGGCAAAACCACATTCTCATTGAATTTAGTTTAGGGAGAGAATGACATATGTACTAAATGGGACATCTCAACCTACAGCAGAATAGGGGGAAGGGGGATGAGAGGAGGGATGACGGGTGGGAGGGCATAATTGGGGGGAGAGGAGGTTGGAAGTACCCACTATAGAAGAGGGACAGGATCATGTAGGGAATGGACCAGGTGGGGGTGGGATGAGTGGGAGGGAATTATAAGCAGCCTTGTACAATGTATCTACTATGATAATGTTTTGCATAGCTAGACATGTACAACATATACTGAATTACTTATCTCCCAAGAGGGAATGGGTGACAAGGGAGGAAGGAAATGGATCTGAAATTCTAGGTCTTAACACTAAATGTTTCAAATATATATAAATACTGTTATTAATACTATTTTGCTTGTAATGGGGAGATAAGACGTGCAGGCATTGGGACAAAAAGATTCACCTTCCTCTAATGTACAAGTCGAAGGGGTTATGGGAGAAGGTATGGGAAAGAGCAGATTGGAGGAAGCGATATCTTGTGGGACTGCTATTCTGGGAGGATGGGTAGGGGAACAACGGGCGGGGGGAATGGTTGTAACTCAAAATCTGGCGTAAATGAATGATGTAAAACAAAAGTTAATAAAGCATTTGTTTAAAAAAAAGAAACAATTTGACTACTGTGGAAACACAATTAGGACAGCACAATATCTAGCAGCTTCTACATTAAGGGATTCTAGGGTTTGGAATGTGATATTCCAGAAGTCAAAGGAGCTAAGATTAAAAGCAAGAATCACCTACCCAGCAAACGTTAAGTATAATTCTTCAGGGGGGAAATATGTCATTCAATGAAATAGAAGATTTCAATGCATTCTCGATGAAAATACCAGAGTTAAACAGAAAATCTGAATTTCAAATACAAGAAGCAAGAGGATCATGAGAAAGTAAACAGAAGAAAGAAATTATAGGATGATATTAAAGTCAAAATATTTAGATTAAGGGGCGGCTAGGTAGCACAGTGAATAGAGCGCCAGCCCTGGAGTCAGAACGACCTGAGGTCGGAGCCAGCCTCAGACACTTAATGCACACAAACAAAAACCTAGCCGTGTAACCTTGGGCAAGTTACTTAACCCCAATTGCCCTAAAGGGGCGGCTAGGTGGCGCAGTGAGTAAGAGCGCCAGCCTTGGAGTTGGGATGACCCAAGATCAGATCCGGCCTCAGAAAATGAGCACCCTCGAATAAATAATGACTAGCCGTGTAACCTTGAGCAAGTTACTTAACTCCAATTGTTTTAATAAAAAAAAAATTACATTTGTACATGGAAAAATGATAATTGTAACTCATGAGACTTTTCCTAATAGGAGGATATTTGAGGGGACTACGTATGTATACATACATATGTATGTATCTGCAGGAGGGTGTGTATGTGAGTATATATATATATATATATATGTATATATATATACATACATACATACATATATGTGTGTGTGTGTGTGTGTGTGCATATGTGTGTGCATGTATATACATCGACAGAGGACACAGGAAGAGTTGAATATGAAGGGATGATATGTAAAAAATAAAATTAAGATGTGAGAGAGGGATATATTGGAATGAGAAAGGGAGAGACAGATTATGATAAATTATCTCATATAAAAGTGCCAATGGAAAATTGTTACAGTGGATGTGAAGAGCAGAAATGTGAAAGGGAATGGGTCATTCTTATTCTCATTGAAGCTGGCTTAAGGAAGGAATAACATGCACATTCAATTGGGTATCTTACCCTACAGGAAAGCAGGGGAAAGGCTATAATAGTGATAGAAGGGAGTGTAGTTAGAAGCAAACAGTTTTGAAAAGGGACAGGGTAAAAGTAGAAAACAGAGTACGTGGGAGTGGGATAGGATGGAGGGAAATATAGTTAGTCTTTCAGAATATAACTGCTATGGAAGTGTTTAGTGTAACTACACATGTACTACCTGTGTTAAATTTTTGGTCTTCCCAGTGGGAGTGTTTGAGAAGCAAAGTAGGGAAAGACTTTTGAACTCAGCAAGTTTAAAAAATAAATGTTAAAAATGTGTTTTACATGCAACTGGGAAATAATATATACAGGCAGTGGAGTATAGAAATCCATCTTGCTCTACTAGAAAATTGGGGGGCATGTGGGAGGATATAAATGAGAACAGATTGGGGGAAGGAGTGTTCAGTAGGGTCACTCTTTTGGGGTGGGGCAAAGGGGAAAGATGTGTAGAAAAATGTGTAACTCAAAATCTTGTGGAAATGAATATTGAAAATTAAAAATACATAAACAAATTGGAAAAGTAAAACAAACAAACAAACAAACTACAAGTTGAGACCAAAGTGGGGAGTGAGTTGGTGGACACATTTTTGTTCCTAGGTGATTGTGCACTCAATGCAGCTTCTGAAGATGAGATGTAAGGTTGATTCTCTGCCACATTCTGATAATTTTGACCTAACAATTAACACCAAGAAAACAGGTCTTAACCTTATAGCACCCCACCATTCATAGGTGAAACCATCACTTTCAGGTCTGAATGGTAAAAACCTTGGAGCTGTTTATTTCCTTGGCTAGTTATATCTCTGTTTTTATGTCTGTCTTCAATGCATGCCTCTGCTCCCTGATGAATGTAAAGACTCTTCTTGATCAAGTAGCTGCTATTCAAAAGTTACACATGTGACAGGAGGGAAAGGGAGGAGAAAAAAACAAAACAAACCTCCTCTCACATCCATAGGGATATCCTCAATATAAAAATTTCCAAATTAGGGCAGCTAGGTGGTGCAGTGAGTAGAGTGTTGGCCCTGGAATCAGAAGGACCTTAGTTTGGATGCGGCCTCAGACACTTAATGCACACACAAACAAAAACCTAGCCGTGTGACCTTGGGCAAGTTACTTAACCCCAATTTCCCTCCAAAAAGAAAAACAAATTTCCAAATTTGAATCTGAGCAATTTTAGGTTTATCTATTTGTCTTATGTTTTCCAATTTATTGATTTATTTTTAGTTTTCAATATTTAGTTCCAAAAGATTTTGAGTTACAAGTCTTTCTCCCTGTCTTTCCTCTAACATACATGCCAAAATAGTAAGCCTACTGAATACCCCTTCCCCAATCTGCTGTCTCTTATATCCTCCCCTATCTTCCCCACCAACTTTCTAGTAGGGCAAGATGAATTTCTATAACCCAAAGCCTGTATATATTATTTCCCACTCGCACATAAAACAACATTTTTTATACATTTGTTTTCAAACTTTGGGTTCCAGAGTCTTTCCCTTCTTTCCTCCTCACCCACCCCAGCTGGGAAGATGAGCAATTCAACATAGGTTGTATCTGTGTAGTTATGCAAAGTATTTATATAGTAGTTATATTGTGAGAGACTAACTATATTTCCCTTAATCCTATCCCACCCCCCTCCACTTATTCTATTTTCTACTTTGACCCTGTCTCTATTCAAACATATATACTTCTAACTCTCCTCTTCCCCAATCTGCCCTCCCTTCTATCATCCTCCCTGTTATCCCCTCCCCTCTACTTTCCTGTAAGGTAAAATATACAATTGAGTATGTATGTTATACCCTACTTAAGCCAAATCCAATGAGAATATGGTTGACTCATACCCTTTCAACTTTCTGCTCTTCCCTTTTATTTTAACATTTTTTTCTCTTGCCCCTTTTATGTGAGATAATTTTCCCTCTTCTATATCTCCCTTTCTCTTTCTGCCAATATATTCCTCTTTCACATCTTAATTTTATTTTTTTAGATATCATCCCTTCATATTCACCTTATCCTATGCTCTCTGCCCATACACACACACACACACACACACACATTCTTATACATATATATATACACACAAATTTCCTTCAACTATCCCCATACTGAGAAAAGTTTCAAGAATTACAATGATCATTTTTCCATGTAGGAATGTAAATAGTTTAATTTCAGTAAATTCCTTATGATTTCATTTTCCTGTTTACCTTCCCATGATTCTCTTGCTTCTGGTATTTGAAAATCAAAATTTCTGTTCAGCTTTGGTCTTTTCATCAAGAATGCTTGAAAGTCTTCTATTTCATTGAATGCCCATATTTTTCCCTGATGTATTATACTTAATTTTTCTGGTGGGTGATATTTGCTTTAAGCCTAGCTCCTTTGACCTCTGGAATATCATACTCCACACCCTTTGATCCTTTAATGTAGACACTGCTAGATCTTGTGTTATCCTGCTTGTGTTTCCACAGTACTCACAATGTGTCTTCCTAACTGAAAGAATTTCTTCCTGACCTGATAACTCTGGAATTTGGCTATAATATTCCTAGGAGTTTTCTTTTTGAGATCTTTTTCAATAGATGTTTGGTGAATTCTTTCAATTTCTATTTTGCCTTCTGGTTCTAGAATATAAGGGAAATTTTACTTGATAACTTTTTTTTTAAATTTTAACAAATGCTTTATTAACTTCTGGTTTATGTTATTCATTTCAGCCAGATTTTGAGTTACAATTTTTCCCCATTTTTCCCCTACCCACAACCCCAGAATACCAGTCCCACAAGATATCCACTCATCCAATCTAGTCTCTCCCATACCCCCTTCAACTGTGCAATTAGGGAAAGGTGAATATCTGTTCCCCAATACCTGCACATCTTATCTCCCAATTTCATGCAAAATAGTATTAATAATAGTATATATATATATATATATATATATATATATACACACACACACATATATATATATACATACACACACACACACACACACACACACACACATATATATATATATATATTTGAAACATTTAATTTTAAAAGTTCGAATTTCAGATCCCTTCCCTTCCTCCCTTGTCACCCTTTCCCTCTGGGGAGATAAGTAATTCAGTATGTGTTGTGTATGTATAGCTATGCAAAACATTACCATAGTAGATATATTGTAAAAGGCTGCTTATAATTCACTCCCACCCCATCCCATCCCCCACCTGGTCCATTCCCTACTTTGAACCTGTCCCTCTTCGATAGTGGGTACTTCCACCTTCCTCTCCCCCTAGAATGCTCTCCCCTCCGTCATCCCCCCCTCTCATCCCCTTTCCCCAAACTCTGCTGCAGGGTGAGATATCTCATTAAGTATGTATGTCATTCTCTCCCTGAGCCAAATTCAATGAGAATATAGTTTTGCATTTTTGACTTCCTATTCTTCCCCTCCCCTGCAGCCACTTCCCCTTGCCTCTTCTACTCTCACCTCATAATTTCACCCCTTAAGTATCATCCATTTCCAACATTGATAAGTTTGTTTTGATTTCTTTTCCCTGATTACCTTCTCAGGCATCTCTTACTTTTTGTGTCTGAATGTAAAATTTTCTATTCAGCTCAGTATTTTCTTCTTGATCTGGGAATTCTGGAATCTGGCTATAATATTCCTGGAAGTTTTCTTTTTGGGATCTTTTTCAGGAATTTCTGTATGGATTCTTTCAACCTCTATTTTGTCCTCTGGGTCTAAAACATCAGGGCAATTTTCCTTGATAATTTGTTGAAGGGTGATTTCTAAGTTCTTTCTTTGATCATGGCTTTCAGGTAGTCCAATAATTTTTAAATTATCTCTCCTGGATCTATTTTCCAGGTCAGTGGTTTTTCCCATGAGATATTTCACATTGCCTTCTATTCTTTCATTTGTTTGGATCTTCTTAACAGCATCTTGATTTCTCATAAAGTCACTAGCTTCCATTTGCTACAGTGTAACTCTGAAGGAATGAATCTCCTCAGTGAGCTTTTAAGATTCTTTTTCCATCTGGCAAGTTCGACTTTTTAAGGCATCCTTCTCTTCATTGCCCTTTTGGGCCTCCTTTGCCATTTGAGTTAATCTATTTTTTAAGGTGTTGTTTTCCTCAGTCAGGCTGTTGACCCTCATTTCATACTTTTCCTGCATTCTTCTCATTTCTCTTCCCAATTTTTCCTCAACTTCTCTTATTTGATTTTTAAAGTCCTTCTTACTGTCCTCTATGGCCTGTAACCCACTCATGTTTTCCCCTGGGGATTTGGAGCAGGATTTCTGACCTCACAGTCCTCTGTCTCTTCCATGCTTTGATCCTCTTTGCACCCCAAATAGGAGCCTAATGTTTCATTTTTCTGTTTATTAATTTTCCTTTGCCTTGGCATGATGCCACTTAATTACTTGACTTTTGGGCTTGTTGCCACAGTAGAACTCTCCCACCAGCCAGGGAGCTTTGTCCCGAACATGTGGGGGGGCAACTTCTGTTTCTGGCAAGCTGGAAACTCGCCCCACAACTTCCACCCCAGATCACAATCCAGATCCAGGGACGTTAAAGCAAGAGGGATTACCCCCTGAGACTGATCGCTGGATCTCCCTGCAGTTAGCATGCAGGCCAGGAGCTGGGGCCGCCACTGAACACTGCAAAATGGCATGTCTCGTCAGTGGCTTCTAGCCCCCAGGGGAGGAAGCTGACGCGTTCCCCAAATACTGGTCCCAAAGTCCATAGGGCACTAAACTCTCACTTTGTCCTAGCCATATCTGTGCTGACCATTCTGGAATTGCCACAGCTGTTGGTGTTCTTGGGTCTCTCCAGCCGGCTGTTGGCCTGGTCACTCTGGGGCTAAAACCACAGGACCTGTGCTCAGCTCTCCGCGTTGCGTGTGCTGTGCTGCCTTCCTGAAGGGTTACTGGGCTGTCCTCAGTAGGAGGTTAGCTTCTCTGTGTCATTCTTTGGGTGCTTGGTCTCCAGAAGTTGTTCAGAGTCCCCTTTTACATAGTTTGGTGGTAATCTGGGGGGAGAGAGCCTTGTTTGCTTCAAACTATCCCCTCCCCCAATCTGCCCATCTTGGCTCCACCCCCTGTCCCTTTTCAAAAGCAGTTGCTTCCCACTCCTTCCCCCCATTGTCCTCCCTTCCATTGAACCCCATCTCATCCCCTTATCCTTTACTCTCCTATAGGGTGAGAAACCTTATTGAGTATGTATGTCATTCTCTCCCTGACCCAAATTCAATGAGGATAAGTTTTGCTTTTTTGCCTTCCTGTTCTTCCTGTCCACTGTAACCATTTTCCCTTGCTTCCTCTATAGGAGATAGTACACCCCATTCCGTCTCTCCCCATCTCCTCTCAATATACTCAGCTGTTAATTTCACCTTTTAAGTTTCCTCCCTTCCTATTAAATTTGGCCTGTGACCTCTATCTATACCTGGAAACATATATAAACACATTCACATATATATTCATATGCCCATATACCCTTCTTCAACTATTTTCATACTGAGAAAATTTCATCAGTTACAATTATTGTTTTTTCCTGTAGGAATGTAAATAGCTTAACTTTGATAATTTCATAATGACTTCTTTTCCCAGTTTACCTTTTCAAGTATCTCTTGCTTCTTGTATCCATACCAGACTGCAATCCAGATCCAAGAAGGGTAAAGCAGGAGCGATTACCGCCCCCAGACTGATCACTGGATCCCCCTACAGTTCGCAGGTCAGGAGGTGAAGCTGCAATGTGGCAATGTGGCACACACTGTGGCTGCTCAGTGGCTTCTTGCCACCAGCAGAAAGAGGCCACACACTCTCCCAAATAATCCCAAAGTCCATAAGCCACTAACCTCTCACATTATCCTAGGCATCTATGTGTTGGTAATCCTGGAAACACCACATCTACTGGTGTTCTTGGGTCTCTCCAGCTTGCTGCTGATCTGGACTTCCTGGGGATAAAACCTCAATCTCACACAGACCTGGGCTTGGCTCCCAGAGCACTTTGGTGCCTGCTCCCTACAGGCTACAGGACTGTCCTCAGTGGGGGGTTAGCTTCTCTGTGTCATTTTGTGGGTTCTGGAGCTCCAGAGGTCACTCAGAGTCCCCCTTTTACATCATTTTGAAGTGGTGTGGGCTGTAGCACAGTGGAAGTGCTTTTTCTTCTCTACCATCTTGACCTGATCCGCTCATTCTTTAAGGTTAAATTTTTAAATTTAATTTCTAATGAGTTTTTAGTCTATCTTTCCATGGCCCTTTATTGCATATAATTTTATTGCATCATGATATGAGAATGATGCATTTAATATTTCTGCCTTTACACACTGAATTGTGAGGTTTTTATGCCCTAGTATATAGTCTGTTTTTGAGTATGTATCATGCACTGCTGAGAAGAAAGTAAATTCCTTTTTATCCCCTTTCAGTTTTCTCCAGGGATCTATCATATCTAGTCTCTCTAAAATTCTATTCACCTCCTTAACTTCTTTCTTGTTTATTTTGAGCTTAGGTTTATCAAGTTTAGAGAGGGGGAGTTTAAGGTCCTACACTAGTATAGTTTTGCCATCTATTTCTTCCTCTAATTACTTTAACTCCTTCTCTAGTAATTTGGTCGCTCTACCACTTGATGCATATATGTTAAGCAATGATATTGGTTAATTCTCGATGGTTCCTTTTGGCAGGATAAAGTTTCCTTCCTTATCTCTTTTAATTAGATCTATTTTGCTTTTAATTGATCCGAGATAAGGATTTTTTTTTTACTGTAGCTTCGGCAACATAAATTCTCCTCCAGCTTTTTACCTTTAACCTGTGGTTATCGCTTTATTTCAAATGTGTTTCTTGTAGACAGCATATTGTAGGATTATGTTTTTTAATCCATTCTGCTATCTGCCTCTGTTTTTTGGGAGAGTTCATCACATTCACATTCACCACAATGATGACTCCCTGTCTCTTCCCCTCCATCCTATTCCCTCCCCTACTTATGTTCAGTTTTGTGGGGTAGTTAATCCTTGGTTGTAGTCCTAGCTCTCTTGCCCTATGAAATATCAAATTCCAATTCCTCTGATCTTTTAATGCAGAAGCTGCTAGTTTCTGTGTGATCCTGACTGTAGTTCCTCGATATCTGAATTGTTTCTTTTTGGCTGCTTGTAGTATTTTTTCCTTAATCTTGTAATTTGAGAATTTGGCTACAATAGTTCTTGGAGTTTTCAATTTCAGATCTCTTTCAGCAGTAGTGTGGTGAATTCCTTTGGTACCTATTTTATCTTCTGACTCCAGGACTTCAGGACAGTTTTCTTTGACAATCTCTTGGAGAATGTTGTCCAGGCTGTTTTTTTCATCATGGCTTTCTTGTAGACCAATAATTCTTAGGTTGTCTCTCCTGGATCTGTTCTCTTGGTCAGTTGTTTTTCCAGTGAGATATTTTACACTTTCTTCCAATTTTTCAATCTTCGTGTTTTGTTTTATTGACTCTTGGTGCATCATAGAATTCTGAGTTTCAATTTGACTGATTCTATTTTTTAGGGAATTATAGTCTTCGATTAGTTTTTGAAGATCCTTTTTTAGGGAGGTATTTTCTCCAATTACTTCACTAATTTTGCTTTTTAAGGATTTGTTTCCTTCAGTGAAACTTTTTTTCCAAGTTGTTCACTGCCTCCCTGATTTGGTCTTTAAAATATTTTTAAACTCCTCCAAGAATGCTTTTTGGGCTTGAGACCAGTTCATATTTCCTTCTCTGGTCTCAGGTGTGAGTAAAGAGTCCAAGTTGTCCTCTGTATCTGGTTTCTCTTGACCTAAAGAATAAGTTCAGTACAATTTTCTTGCCTTTCCCTTCTCCTTCTCATCTTCCTTCCTTCCCAGAGTAATCTCTGTAGTATGGGTGGTCTGGCCACTTCAGATTTCTGCCTCTATACCTCTGGGCTACAGCTCAGACAGGCTTTTGTTGGTTAGGTGAGGTGGGGCTTGTTGGGACCTCTCCCCCTCTTCTCTTCACACTCCTTGCTGCCTCAGTTACACCCCTTCTCAATGACTCGAAAGCCTGAGGCTATTTCCATTATCTTAGGATTTCACAGTGGGTGGGACAGTTTTCTTTGGGTTTTCTAGGTCATGGAGGAGGAATCTGAGCAATCAGTTTACTTTTTCATTCTGGCTCCTGGAGAAACAGGCAAGTGATTTCTAAACTTCCAGGGTGGGGGTTGATAGCCCCAGCAGAAGGTGCTCTCTCTGCTTGGTGCCTTGAGTCCTCTTTTACCTGACTCCAATGATTCGTCCTGTCACCTGGTCAGATGTTTGTGAGATGGCTGCATTTCGTCCTTAGGATAGGTGAGTTGGCCAGCTGGGCTCCTTCTCTCTGGTGTAGTCTGCTCGTCTGCTTTTAAGTCTTAGCTATACAGCCCCCACATGCTCTGCTCTCCCTCTGTCCGAACCCACTGGGCACTTTCCTGGGCTGGATTCCGCCATGCTCTGTCTCCCAGGGAATTCTGTCACTCCAGAATCCGTTCAGATTCACTTTTTAAGGTTTTATGATGGGATTCACTGAGGAGCTTAGATAAGTTACCGCTTCCTTTCCACCATCTTGAGAGATGATTTTTCACAGATTTTGTCTAAGAAAAGGAAGGAGTGTGGGACAACTATGTGGAACAGTGGATAGAATACTAGTCTTAGAGTCAAGAGGACCTGAGTTCAAATCCAGCCTCAGACCTTTGTCACTTACTAGCTGTGTGACCCTAGACATGTCACTTCACCCTGATAGCCTCCCTTAAATAGAGGGGAGGGAGAATGATAGTTTGAGGGAGGGAAGGAATAGTGATCGATGGGGGATAATTGTATATGTTTGAAGACTTTAGATGGGGCAATGGATCACCATTTAAATTTCTAAGGAATTATTTTCTTCAGTGAAATTTTGAGCCTCCTTTTCCATTTGAACAAATCTGCTTTTTAAGGAATTCTCTTCATTGGCTATTGGACCTTTTTTGCCTTTTGGATTTGTCTGCTTTTTAAGGTATTATTTCTTTAGTATTTTGGGGGTCTACTTTAGCAATATGTTAACTTTTTTTTATGATTTTCTTAGATAGCCCTCATTTCTCTTCCCAATTTTTCCTCTACATTTTTACTTGATTTTTAAAATTCTTTATGATCTCTTCCATGGCCTAGGACCAATTCATATTTTTCTTAGTCTCTTTCTATGTAGAACTTAGACTGTTGCCTTCTTTTACACGTTTTGACCTTCCTTTTACCAAAATATTATTCTACAGTCTGAATTTTTTCCCATTGTTTGCTCATTTCCCTAGCCTATTACTTAACTTTTTAACTCTTTGTTAAGGCATGACCCTGTTTCCAATGTGAAGGGCATACTGTCACAAGCTTCTGTGATTTTGTACAGCTGTTTTCATAGATACTTCAAGGGACCTGTAAATTTTCACTTCTTTCAAGGTGGTATGATTAAAAGAGAGTTATTAACTACTCTCTTGGCCTGTGTTCTTGTCTATGGGTGACCACAAACACTCCAGGAAAGACCACATTCCAGCAAACCTGGAGCAGGCCTCAGAGAACTGAATCACTGGCAGCTGTGGCAGTTTCCAGATGTTTCAACCCACAAATGCCAAAGAAAATTCAGAAGGTCAGTAGAAAAAGCCTGTTGGACGTGGGTGAGAGAGAAAGACAGTCCAGGCCTAGCGCCAACACAACCCCTGGTCCAGGAAAACAGGAGCAGACATTAGGAATGATGGAATCAACAGTAGAAGGAGAGGCCATGACAGTGGCTGCTTCTGGAACCTGCTGCCCACAGACAATAAGAGGATTGAAGAACTGGTCAGAAAGGGATTGCAGGGGTCTCTTTACTGGCACTGAGGCAGGATACGGTAGCTTTGCCTATACTAGGATCTGGGTCAAAATATTGGGTGGAAGTCCTGGGACAAGGAGAAGTGCTGGCATAGCAGAGCTTTTGGAAGCAGTAGGAAGTGAAACCTCATGGTTCCAGGGAAGAAAAGAGTGTTTGTGACCTTGGACTAGACATTTGTTTTATTCTTTCTTTTTTGTGGGTTCTGCTGCTCTAGAATTTGTTTAGAATCATTTTACAGGTATTTGATGGGGTTTCAGGCATAGTTCTGGGGAGTCATTGCCTTCACTATTTTATCTTGGCTAATTCTTCAAGCTCTTTTTAAAATCATGGCTTTCAAGTAGACCTATAATTCTTTTTTTTTTTTTGATTAAACAAATGCTTTATTAACTTCTGGTTTACGTCATTCATTTCCACCAGATTATGAATTACATTTTCCCCCCATTTTTTCCCTACCTACCACCCCAGAATAGCAGTCCCACTAGATATCCCCTCATCCAATCTGCTCTCTCCCATATCTTCTCCCATACCCCCTTCGACTTTGCCATTAGGGCAAGGTGAATCTCTGAGCCCCACTGCCTGGACATCTTATGAAACGTTTAATTTTAAAACTTTGATTTTCAGATCCATTCCCCTTTTCCCTTGTCACCCACTCCCTCTGAGAAGATAAGCAATTGAGTATGTGTTGTACATGTATATCTATGCAAAACATTACCATAGTAGATATATTGTAAAAGACTGCTTATATTTCCCTCCCACCTGTTTCACCTCCCACCTGGTCTATTCCCTACTTTGATCCTGTCCCTCTTTGATAGTGGGTACTTCTAACTTCCCCTCTCCGCAGAATGCCCTCCCTTCCATCATCCCCCCTCTCATCCCCTTTCACCTACTCAGGAGAGTGAGTGAGGGTAAGATATTCCATTTAGTATGTACGTGATTCTCTCCTTGAGCCAACTTCAATGAAAATATGCTTTTGCCTTCCTGTTCTTCCCCTCCCCTGCAACTACTTCCCCTTGCCTCTTCTACATGAGATAGTTTGCCCTACCCTGTCTCTCTCCATCTCCTCTTGCCACTTTCCTCTCTCACCTCTTGACTTCACCCCTTAAGAATGATCCCTTCCTTGGGGCGGCTAGGTTGCGAAGTGAGCAGAGAGCCAGCGCCGGAGCCAGAAGGACCCGAGCTCGGATCCGGCCCCAGACACCCATCACACAAACAAAAACCCAGCCATGTGAACCTGGGCAAGTCACCCAACCCCAATAGCCCTCCAAAAAAAAATAATAATCATCCCTTCCCATCAAATTCAACCTGTGCCCTCTATCCATGTATACCTGTGAACATATGCCATGTACCCTTCTTCAATTATTTTCATAATGAGAAAGGTTTCATCAAACACAGTTATTGTTTTTCCATGTAGGACTGTAAATAGTCCAACTTTGATAAGTTCCTTTTGATTTGTTTTCCTTGATTACCTTCTCAAGCATCTCTTGCTTCTTGTGTCTGAATGTCAAATTTTCTGTTCAACTCTGGTTTTTTCATCAAGAATGCTTGAAAGTCCTCTATTACACTGAATGACCATATTTTCCCCTGAAACAAAATACTCAGTTTTGCTGGGTAGGTGACCCTTGGGTTCATTCCCAGCTCTTTTGCCCTCTGGAATATCATATTCCATGCCCTTCGATCCCTCAGTGTAGAAGCTGCCAGGTCCTGGGCTATTCTGATTGTGTTTCCACAATATTGAAATTGTTTCTTCCTGGCTGCTTGGAGTATTTTCTCCTTGATCTGGGGATTCTGGACCCTGGCTATAATATTCCTGGGAGTTTTCTTTTGGGGATCTTTTTCAGGAGGTGATCTGTGGATTCTTTCAACCTCTATTTTGCCCTCTGGGTCTAAAACATCAGGGCAGTTTTCCTTGAGAATTTCTTTAAGGGTGATTTCTAGGTTCTTTCTTTGATAATGGCTTTCAGGTAGTCCAATAATTTTTAAATTGTCTCTCCTGGATCTATTTTCCAGGTCATCTAGATTTCTCATAAAGTCACTAGCTTCCATTTGCTCCAGTCTAACTCTGAAGGAATGAATCTCCTCAGTGAGCTTTTGAGATTCTTTTTCCATCTGGCAAATTTGACTTTTTAAGGCATTCTTCTCCTCATTGCCTTTCTGAGCCTCTTTTGCCATTTGAGTTAGTCTATTTTTTAAGGTGTTATTTTCCTCAGTCAGGCTGTTGACTGTCATTTCATACTTTTCTTGCATCTTTTTCATTTCTCTTCCCAAATTTTCCCCCACTTCTCTTCTCTGCTTCTTAAGGTCCTCTATGGCCTGTAGCCAGCTTGTATTTTCATTTGGGGCTTTTGGTGCAGGAGTTCTGACCTCACAGTCCTCCTCCATGTTTTGAGCCTCTTTGCCCCTAAAATAGGAGTCCAATGTTGAACTTTTCTGTTTATTTTGTTTCATTTGCCTAGGCATATTGCCACTTAATTACTTGATTTTTGGGCTAGTTGCCACAGTAGGACTCTGCC
Source organism: Gymnobelideus leadbeateri (assembly GCA_011680675.1). Classification (NCBI taxonomy): domain Eukaryota; kingdom Metazoa; phylum Chordata; class Mammalia; order Diprotodontia; family Petauridae; genus Gymnobelideus; species Gymnobelideus leadbeateri. Next base: position 73,759 of record WOXC01011958.1, read on the forward strand.
ACCAGACAGGGGAGCTTCCGCCCAAACGTGGGGTCTTCACAACTTCCTCCAGTTGGGTGGCCTCTGTAAAGCCTCCACCCACTCTGGCAAGTTGGATACCCACCCCAAATTTCCCCCCCAGACCACAATCCAGATCCAGGCAGTTTAAAGCAAAATCGATTAACCCCCAGACTGATTGCTGGATCTTCCTACAGTTTGCAGACCAGGAGCTAGAGCCACTGCTGATGCTGCAAAATGGCTTCTGTGCAGCAGTTTCTTCAGCAGCTTTTTGCCCCCAGGGGAGGAAGCCACTCGTTCCCCAAATACTCGTCCCAAAGTCCATAGGGCACTAAACTCTCACATTGTCCTAGGCATATCTGTGCTGATAATTCTGGAATCGCCACAATTGCTGGTATTCTGGGGTTCCACCAGCCATCTGAAGGCCTGGCCGCCCTGGGGCTAAAACCGCAGACCTGGGCTCGCTGTGCGGGCTGCGCTGTCGGTTCCCAGCTCGATGGGCTGCCTGCTCTCAGAGCGCTGCGCTGGCTGCTCCCTGCAGGGCTGCTGGGCTGTCCTCAGCAGGAGGTTAGCTTCTCTGTGCTGTTCTGTGGGTGCTGCGGCTCCAGAAGTTGTTACGAGCTCCCTTTCACATTGTTTGAAATTTGTGTGGGGCAGAGCACATTGGAAATGCTGTTTCTACTCCGCCATCTTGGCTCCGCCTCTAGACCTATAATTCTTAAATTTTCTCTCCTGGATCTATTTTCCTGGTTAGCTGTTTTTTCCAGTGTGGCATTTTACTATATATATATATATATTTCATTCTTTGGTTTTGTTTGACTGATTTAGAGTCATTAGCTTCCTCTTGCCGAATTCTAATTTTTAACGGATTGTTTTCTTCAGTTAGCTTTTGTACCTCTTTTTCCATTTGGTCAATTTCACTTTCTAAGGAGTTGCTTTCTCCAGTCTACTTGTTTTTCATTTTGTCAATTTTATTTTTGAAGGGATTGCTCATTTTTTCTTCTCCTGTCTTATTTCACTTTTACATTCCTTCTTAAGCTTTCTTGAGAACAGTTCATTTTCCCCTTTGAGGTTTTAGATGTGGATATATTGACAATATGGTCTTCTCCTGAGTTTGTTTTGATCTTTCTTGTCATTATAATAATTCTCTACGGTAAATGGTTTTCTTTGCTTTTTTGCCTGTTTTTGTCTCTTGAAGTTGATCTGTGTTTCTGTGGCACAGGGCCACTTTCTCCCACTTCTTTTGCTGTGGGCTACAGGCCTGGTAACTGGCTTTGTGTGCTGGGGCTTCCAGGGCAGGCAGTTGGAGCCTGTAGACATTTGGCAGCTTACCTAGTGCTGTCCTGGAGGTGGTGGCAGTGGCTTGTGTGTACTGAGGCCAAGTGGGGTTTTTATGTATTTCCCAGGATCACATTGAAGCTCATGGGGTGGCAAGTGGGGGTAGCAATGTTCTGACCACTGGAGGTCACCTCCTCAACAGGGACGGCACTAGAGATTAGATAGATGCAGCTGTGGGTAGACACTTGTTTACTGTCGTTTTCTGCTCTGTTGTCTGCCAGTTCTGCTGGCTGTGCCAAGACACATGGGAGTCCTGGACTTGGACCTTGCCTCCTCCACCACCCTGGGGCTTAGGATCTTCCACAAGTTTGCTTAGGTGGGACTTACTTCTGGCTTGTTGCCTCCTGTGCCATCTCTTTTAGCCATAGGAAGAGGGACAATTCCCATTAATCCCCTAGCCTCCTGGGTAAAAGAATGCTGCATCTCATATTTGTACTCGCTTCGATATTCTAGAATTTTTTCTGGAGTGATATTTTCTGGGTTTTTCAAAGTCAATAAGGGAAGCTGAGAGAAGCTTAGGGCTTATTTCACCATCAAATCAAAATAGATCTCTTCATTTATTTTTGATAGTAAATATGTACCCAACACTTCTCCTTTCTCAAACTCTTTTTGAAATTTACTGTAATATTTCTTCTTGTATTATATATTCATTGCGTTCTGTTTGCTTCTTTCTATTTTGGGGGGAATATAATACTTTTGTAAGGTTTCATGCTTTTTTGTTGCTGTTATTTGTAATTTATTCATTTTTCTTACCCAGATAACATTTTATCATTCATAACTTGCATCAAGCAATGTTTCTCTCTCACCCACCTCCTTCTCTCCCCTGTGGTTCTGCTTGTAGTAGTAATAAAGGTACTCTTTTCTTCTAAATTTTCTAAATTTTTTGGTTCTGCTTGTAGTAGTAATAAAGGTACTCTTTTCTTCTAAATTTTCTAAATTTTTTCTAAATATTCTTCTAAATTTTCTTCTAAAATTACCTCTTATACTTTTCTTACTCTTTAATATTTCTTTTTTGCTCAGCATTTTAATATTAGCCATATTTTTACCTTCCGTTCTAATGTGGGAATTTTGTATTCTATATCCTCTAGCATTCCTGGATGTTTGAATAGGTTCTATTTTGTCCTTTACCTTCTGTATTCTCAATGTTATTGTCACAGCGTATTTGCATCTTCTGTCTGATATTGGGCTTCTTCCTCTACCTTACTCTCAGATTTCTGGACCAATCTTCTGGTGGTCCACTGTGGCTTTGATTCTCCATTAGTCTATTTTTTTTTTAAGCAATTGGGGTTAAGTAACTTGCTCAAGGTTACACGGCTAGTCATTTGATTTATGCGTGGGTGCTCATTTTCTGAGGCCGATCTGATCTCGGGTCATCCAAACTCCGAGGCCGGCGCTCTTACTCACTGCGCCACCTAGCCGCCCCTTTAGGGCAATTGGGGTTAAGTAACTTGCCCAAGGTTACACGGCTAGGTTTTTGTTTGTGCGTATTAGGTGTCTGAGGCCGGCTCCGAACTCAGGTCCTTTTGATTCCAGGGCCGGCGCTCTATTCACTGCGCCACCTAGCAGCCCCCTATGTCTCCTTTTCTTTTGCTTGATAAGGAGTTGGTTCTATTCTTTGCTATGGATACAATAGCATCTGGTATTGTTTTTAAAGTATGCTATTCAGAATTTCTATACAACTTACTCTTTCTGGTACACAATGACAGACTTGGCCCCGTGTCCTACTCTGGGTCCTTGTCATCATAGAACCACTCACCTGTCCCTTTTCTTTGAGTGCAGTGATCTCTCATGGTTGATTTGGGACCCACTTTGGTGATGATTAGACAGGGCCTTAAGGTGATTAATTATTGGAATTGATTTCACCTGTAATGCCCATTTAACGTTAGAGTTGGGAGGTTATAGTTGGAACCTTTTAAGAATAGGGCTAAGGTTGGTTGACTTCTGGTCAGTGATCAAAGTTGTTGTCTCTCCTCCTCCCGCTTCTAGATCAGTCATAGTACATTGTGATGATTTGTTTGACTTCTGTCCTGTTCTTTGATGTTTCCATAATCATCTCAATTTATTCTGGTTTCCATGGTTTAAGCCATCTTCTAGCCTCCACACCCTTCTGGCCTTTTTGCACCATTTTGGACTGGATAGAAGAATTTACTTCTGATTAGTTTTTGGCTGTTCAAGTCATCAGTCTTTCTGAAGCCTTTAAAAGATGTTTGTTGGGATTTCTGTGAGAGAACTGAACTTCTCTACAACTTTTCATATTACCATCTTAACTGGAATTTGGCACCATATTTTCAATGATCAAAAAGATATAAAAGAAAAAAGAAAATATTAAATTCACAGCCTTTTGAGATGGATAATTTTGTGTCTATGTATATGATTTTATGTAAGTTTACGGTAGAGTTTAGGTGAATGGCACTCAGCAACTTGAGGATAATTTAGGATGGCTAATTGAATAGATCAAAATTAATTCAGTAAGGGATATCACTGCATGTAGTTTCCCTAGTTTCCCCAATTTCATAGGGTAGCATGCATCATGATGATCTTAATGAGCAGTATGATACACTCTAGGTGAAGGTACATCATGATTCAAGTTCTGGGTTAATATTGGCCTTTCAGACAAAGGGTACAATGTGTCAAATACCACACAGAAGATGATGTAATGTAGTCATAAAACAAGAGCAAAAATGGCTTTTCTAAGAATTAAACAAGAAGGCCTACTCAGGATGAGGAAGATAAAGTTATACTTGTGTAGCATCAGTAAGTATGTAGCAGAGTTTTGGTGTTCCTGGTTCTAACAAGAATTCATGAATTTAATCTTTAAAGATGACTGCATTGTGTAACAGGAGAATGGCCTAAGAGTATGGGCAAATAGATTATTTTGATTGTTTATCAAAGAATGCCATAATCTCAAAGAAAAAAAAAAGATTCAGCTGATACAAATGGTAATAGAATGACTACCAATGATTATTTGAATAGAATAAGTACTATAAAAATATTCGGGAAAGACATTTGAAAAAGGTGGGTTTATATTGATTTGAAAGAGAGTAATAATAGGAACACATATTGAGTACTTCTTGGATACCCACAAAACATAAAAATATTTAAAGTAATTCCTTAGAACATTGAGTAGATTCTTTATGGAACATTTACAATTCAAAGTTACAAAGAAAAATCACACAAATTGGGAAAGCATTGACAGGTTGTAATCTGTGCCAATGGAAGGAGTACATATATCATTAAAACTGAGAAGCCGTTGAACTATTAATGTATTGTGTAAGTAAGCAAATAAGCAATCATTTTGTTTCTATAAAAAGAGGTTAAAATTGCAAATTAGTTAAGAGCTCAGGGGAAAAAAAAGACCAGTCCTCAAGTAGACATACATATTTTAGAAACAAAGAATAAACATTTCCTCTATTTCTTCTTGTAAGATTTAGCTTGCCAATGGGGAAATAAATCTTTTTTTTAAGGTTTCAGACTGGTTAAATATAAGCCATCAATTTTCAGAAATTATAGCCAAAATGTATCTTTAATTCCACATGTTGTGTAAGGACCTAAGCAATTCTTAGACAAGCAAATAATTCTGAATTTCTTTGACAAATGATGCTATCTTTTACAAAGCTAGAGGCATAGTAATGTAAATTCAGAAAGGTTTGAGTAGCTTTTCACCTACAAGCCTACATTTTTTTGACAGTTATCTAGGAAAGTGAAAGCTTTCCTTCAGGAACCTAATATTTGGCAAAACCAACTATTCATTCTGTGGCTCAGGGATAGGCCCAAATGATCTTCTTTTCTGAGAAAGTACATTTTCCATCAAATAAATTAAGAAAAAAAGGAGATTTTGACCCATTTGACAGAGCTATAATTCATACACAGGTAGATAATGTAGCATTCAAACAATTAACAGAGTGACAGCAGCTGGTCCAAGAATTCATTATGAGGCCACTTTGCCTCATGTGGCATTCCAAAAACAATATTTTGATCATACCTTCCCTTAAATAATATAGGGCATGCCATTCTTCCTCATAAGTGTCCCAGAAAGCAATTTTGCTCTAATGTGTTCCTGGAACAGAGATAGTATGGAACACAGCAGCTTGTTGTTGTGGCATATTTATATGTGTTCATGACACATTTTCCCCTGATCACTGCTGTCATGTCTGCTCAGTTTGGTAGTCAAAATGAGTCTTTATTTTTTTTCCTTTATGTACCAGAGCCTAATCCCAACTAGATAGAGTCAAGGTGACTTTGTTTTCCCCATTCTTCACTAGTACTATCAATCTATCCAACAATTCATCCAGTCTCAGAAATGATTAATGTTGTTAAAGATGTAAGGTACTGACAGAAGGCAAGCTTGACTTACCTAAGTTAAATTGTCTCTGGAGAACTTAAAGTGGATTTGAAATAAAAAATAACATTCTTACAGAATCAAGAAAACAAAAACTCCTCAGACAGTATATTAGATGAGGTGCCATTTTGTAAATTCTCTCCTCTTTTCTCCCAGAATTTATTGATTCACATGCTGGCAAGAAAATCTGGGAAAGTTACCAAATGATGATGAACAAGACAAAATTAGTACATTCCTATAAAGTCATGATGGCTTTAACGCAATATTCCAAGATCTTCTTAAAGACAAATTATGGTGATATATATTTTAGCATGTATTGGTATGATTTATTATAGGAGATGACTTTTCTCTAAATGTGTTACTTTTATGGTGTTATGTCACCAAAATTAAGGGGGTAAGGAGGAGGAATCATAAAGTATTTGAATTTAAATCTTTTTCATCTTATTATTATAATGCATGATTTCTGTAGAAAATTTGATAACATGAACCTCTTTCCCCTATTAAAAAAGTTCTATGGGCAGAGCCAAGATGGTGGAGTAGAAACAGCTCGTCCAAGCCTCTCTGCCCCCAGATTCCCCCCAAACTATGTAAAAGGGGACTCTGAACAACATCAGGAGCCCCAGCACCCACAGAACGACACAGAGAAGCTAACCTGCCGCTGAGGACAGCCCAGCAGCCCTGCAGGAAGGACCATCGGTCTGGGAGCCTGCAGCGTGCAGCAGAAAGAGCACAGTAGCCGAGCCCAGGTCCATGTGAGCCGAGGTTTTAGCCCCAGGGCGGCAGGGCCAGCAGCTGGCTGGAGGAACCCCAGAACACCAAGAGCTGTGGCAACTCCAGAATTATGAACATAGACATGCCTAGGACAAAGTAAGAGGATAGTGTCCTATGGACTTTGGGACCTGTATTTGGGGGAATGCGTCGGCTCCCTCCCCTGGGGGCTAGAAGCTGATGAGGAGACACCCAATTTTGTAGTTTTCAGAGGCAGCTCCAGCTCCTGGCCTGCAATTAATTGTAGGGAGATTGCAGGCCATAGAGGACCTTAAGAAGGACTTTAAAAATAAAATAAGAGAAGTGCAGGAAAAATTGGGAAGAGAAATGAAAAGGCTGCAGGAAAATAATGAAATGAGGGTCAATAGCCTGACTGAGGAAAACAACACCTTAAAAATAGAATAACTCAAATGGCAAAGGAGGCCCAAAAGGGCAATGGGGAGAAGAATGCCTTAAAAAGTCGAATTTGCCAGATGGAAAAAGAATCTCAAAAGTTCACTGAGGAGATTCATTCCTTCAGAGTTAGACTGGAGCAAATGGAAGCTAATGACTTTATGAGAAATCAAGATGCTGTTAAGTAGATCCAAACAAATGAAAGATTAGAAGGCAATGTGAAATATCTCATGGGAAAAACCACTGACCTGGAAAATAGATCCAGGAGAGACAATTTAAAAATGATTGGACTACCTGAAAGCCATGATCAAAGAAAGAATCAAGACATCACCCTTCAAGAAATTCTCAAGGAAAACTGCCCTGATGTTTTAGATCCAGAGGGCAAAATAGAGGTTGAAAGAATCCACAGATCACCTCCTGAAAAAGATCCCAAAAACAAAACTCCCAGGAATATTATATCCAGTTTCCAGAATCCCCAGATCAAGGAGAAAATACTCCAAGCAGCCAGGAAGAAACAGTTTCAATATTGTGGAAACACAATCAGAATAGCCCAGGACCTGGCAGCTTCTACACTGAGGGATCGAAGGGCATGGAATATGATATTCCAGAGGGCAAAAGAACTGGGAATGAACCCAAGGGTCACCTACCCAGCAAAACTGAGTATTTTGTTTCAGGGGAAAATATGGTCATTCAGTGGAATAGAGGACTTTCAAGCATTCTTGAGGAAAAAACCAGAATTGAATAGAAAATTTGACATCCAGACACAAGAAGCAAGAGATGCCTGAGAAGGTAATCAGGGAAAAGAAATCAAAAGGAACTTATCAAAGTTGAACTATTTACATTCCTATATGGAAAAGCAATAACTGTGACTGATGATATCTTTCTCACTATGAAAATAATGGAAGAAGGGTGTGTGGTCATATGAGTACATATGTGAATGTGTGTGTAGATGGTTACAGTTATATATGGATAGAGGGCATAGGTTGAATTTGTTGGGAAGGGAGAACACTCAAGGGATGAAATTATGAGGTGAGAGAGGGAAGTGGCAAGAGGAGATGGGGAGAGACAGGGGTAGGGTAAACTATCCCATGTAGAAGAAGCAAGGGGAAGTGGTTGCAAAGGAGGGGGAGAATAAGGAAGGCTAAAAAGGCAAAACCACATTCACATTGAATTTGGTTCAGGGAGAAAATGACATACATACTAAATGTGATATCTCAACCTGCAGCAGGATAGGGGGAAGGGGGATGTGAGGAGGGATGTTGGCTGAGAGGGCATCCTTTGGGGGAGGGGAGGTTGGAAGTACCCACTACAGAAGAGGGACAGGAACATGTAGGGAATGGACCAGGTGGGGGGTGGGATGAGTGGGAGGGAATTATAAGCAGCCTTGTACAATATATCTACTATGATAATGTTTTGCATAGCTAGACATGTACAACATATACTGAATTACTTATCTCCCAAGAGGGAATGGGTGACAAGGGAGGAAGGAAATGGATCTGAAATTCGAGGTCTTAACATTAAATGTTTCAAATATATATAAACACTATTATTAATACTCTTTTGCTTGTAATAGGGAGATAAGATGTGCAGGCATTGGGACACAAAGACTCACCTTCCTCTAATGGAAAAGTTGATGGGGGCATGGGAGGAGGTATGGGAGAGAGTAGATTGGAGGAAGCGATATCTTGTGGGACTATTATTCTGGGAGGTTGGGTAGGGGAATAATGGGGGGTAAATGATTGTAACTCAAAATCTGGCGGAAATGAATGATGTAAAACAGAAGTTAATAAAGCATTTGTTTAAAAAAAAAGTTCTATGAAGGCTTTTTAAGACCTTTACTGCAATTACACAAGACGGTTTTGATACAAAATTAAGGGTAGTGTAGATTATTCATGTTCTGAGATTATAGTTTTCAGAAAAGCTACATGTCAAAAATGAGCTTGAATGATTTAAAAAAAAAATTCTCTTCTTATTACTGGAGGATACAAGGGAAGGATAAAGAAATGATGGCCTCTGTTACTTACAGAATTGTTTTGAGATAAGGTTGTATTTAACCTGGAGAGGGTTGGGTTTATTTTCTTTTGAGTTCTTTCTAATCTTTTATGACAGTCTATTGGAGGATGTAGGCAGCTAGGTGGTTTAGTGATAGAGCACTAGGCCTCGAGTCAGGAAGACTTATCTTCCTGATTTCAAATATGGATGCAGACACTTACTAGCTATGTGAACCTAGGCAAGTCATTTAACCCAATTTGACTCAGTTTCCTCACCTGTAAGGTGATCTGGAGAAGGAAATGGCAAACTACTCCAATATCTTTGCCGAGAAAATCCCAAATGGGTTCGTGAAGTGTTGGATGCAACTGAACAATTGCTGGTGTGTTGGCATGTTTTGTGCATGCATCTGTCAGAAAGAGCTAGAATTGCTTTCTACTCAAGAAAGCAGAACCCTTGGAATTCCTGGTAGAAGGAACTACCTGGTCTAGTTTGCTCCCATTTGATAGTTAATTAAAATGTGGCTGGAATGCTGAGGCAAGCTTAGTAAGTATCAAATACTGTTTTACTTGGCTGCAGATTAGAGAAATGAATGCATTTGTTTCTGTTTGCACTGTTTTCCAGCTGAAAACCTCTCTTCTTAGCTGTCGACAATGTCACTTCTACATTTTCATGTGATGGGTTTCTACTGCTGCTTATTTTGAAACAGAGGTGATAATTAATCTTCCCACATTCAAGCATCGCAAACATATTTCCATTTCAAATGAGATAAGAACCAAATTGAACCGCCTCCACTTACATTTTAGAAAGATTTGTAGCTCACATTGTAACTGGACTGAATTTTCTACATGGCATTGGCTTTACCAAAGATGACCTATAAGGTATTATTTTTAGTGGACAATCTCTCCACAATAGTGTGCTGACTCATTCTAAGTTGGAAGGATAAAAGATATTGTGGGAATGCTTTATCATCAGTTGTCTTGCTTACTTTATGTTATTTAAAAAAATAAAAGTTCAATAGTATTTTATTTTTCCCAGTTAAATGTTAAGAAAAAAATTAGCCTTCATTTTTATAAGATTTTGAATTCCAAATTTTTCTCCCTCCCCTCTTCTTAAAATGGTAGGTAGTTGATATAGTGTATCCATGCACTAACATTAAAATTTATTTACATGTTAGTGGAAGTTGTGGAAGAAACAGATTAAAAAACAACAAGAGAAATAGAAAAGTGAAAAACGCTCCAATCTGCATTCAGATTCCATCAGTCCTTCATCTTGATATGGATAGCATTTTACTTCATGTGTCCTTTGTACTTGCCTTCGATCATTGTGTTACTGAGAAGAACTAAGTCTTTCAAAGTTGATCATCACACAATGTTGCTAATACTGTGACAATGTTTTCTTGCTTCTTTTCAATTCACTTTTCATGAGTTTATGCAAGTCTTTCCAGGTTTTCCTGAAATCTGCCCAATTATAATTTATTTTTCCTCAATAGTTTTCCATTACATTCATATACCACAGCTTCTTCAGCCATTCCCCAATTGATGAGCATCCCCTCAATTTCTAATATTTGCCACCACAACAAGGGATGCTATAAATATTTTTTCTATATGTAGGTAATTTCCCCTTTTTATAATCCCTTTGGGACACAGACATCATAACAGTATTACTAGATCAAAGGATATGCACAATTTTGTTGCCCTTTAGGCATAGTTCCAAATTGCTCACTAGTATGGTGGGATCAGTTCACATTTCCACCAACAGTGCATCAGTATCCCAATTTTCCCATATCCTTCCCAATGTTTATCATTTTCCTTTTTTCTTATAGTATCTTATAGATAGGTAAGCGGTGGTATCTCAGAGTTGTTTTAATTTACCTTCCTCTAATGAAAAGTGTTTTAAATCACTTCTTTATATGGTTAAAGGTAGCTTTGATTGACTATAATGTTCCTTGGAGTTTTTATTTTGGGATCTCTTTTCTGAGGTGATGAGTAGATTCTTTTAATGCCTATTTTACGCTTTGGTTCAAGACATCAGAACACTTTTCCTCGATAATTTCTTTTTTTTTTTTAATATATTTACATATACATCACCAATTAATTTTTTTTAAGCAATTGGGGTTAAGTAACTTGCTCAAGGTTAACACGGCTAGTCATTATTTATGCGTGGGAGCTCATTTTCTGAGGCCGGATTTGATCTCGGGTCATCCCAACTCCGAGGCCGGCGCTCTTACTCACTGCGCCACCTAGCCGCCCCCTCCTTGATAATTTCTTGAAGGATACTGTCTAGGTTCTCCTTTGGATTATTGCTTTCAGGTAGTCCAATGATTCTGACCTTGTCTCTCCTAAATCTATTTTCCAGGTCAGTTGTTTTTCTCATGAGGTATTTTACATTTTCTTCCATTTTCTTCATTTTTTTGAATGTGTTTGATTGATTCTTGATGCCTTAGAATCATTAGTATCCATTTGCCTAATTCTAACTTTTTTGTAGGGACAAGGCAAGGCAATTGTGTTTAAGTGACTTGACCAAGATCATACAGCTAGTAAGTGTCAAGTGTATGAGGTCATATTTGAACTCATGTCTTCCTAACTCCATGGCTGTGTAATGGTAATAGGAATTTGAAGATCTTCCCTGTACCTTAATAGGCCTAGGTGAATTTGAGGACCTTTCCTGATTTGAAAATATACTCTCCACCTTAATAGGCAGAATATGGTTACATGGAGCCTGTGGTGAGATGCTTGTTTTTCAGGAAGGCACAACTTTTGTTACTTTGTAGTCAAGTGGGTCATGAGGGTTGGAATGATCTATGACTCTGAAGAAGGCTATGTTATACCTCAGAGGCAAGGTTTGGCTTTGGGGCTTGCTATGGGAAGAGTTGTGTGATTTGGCTAGATTAGACTCTAGGCAGCTGTTGAGCACCCCTGGCTTTTAAAACCCAAATGTTGGTGTGTCTTTCTCTGGTAATTAACACTGTATGTATGTATTAGACAGCTAGAAGTACTGTGTGTTGGTTTGCTGAATTATGTTATTTTCTCTGTGTATTTTTGTCTGCTTGTTGCTTCTGTTTATATTCTCTGATGTTGAGGGTGCTGACTTTTCCCTCTGAACTAGGTAAATGATATATGTTTGATTATTGAAAACCCTTTTTGAGTTGCTTTCCTTTAAAGAAGTAGATCAAAAGGGCAGAGTCAAGATGGTAGAGAACAAACAACTCTTCAGCACAGCTCTTGCTCCCACCACCTCCAAATTTATATAAAAGGGGAAACTGAACAACCTCTGGAGCACCAGAACCCACAAAATGACACAGAGAAGCTAACCTCCTGATGCGGAAACCTCTGCAGCCCAGGATGAAGTGGCCAGCACAGCAGTCTGGGAAACAAGCCCAGGCCTGCTTGAGTCAGAGGTTTTACCATAGGGTGATTGGACTTGCATCCAGCTGGAGGCACTCCAGAACACCAGCGGCTGTGGCGTTTCCAGAATTGCCAACACATAGATGCCAACTACAAAGTGAGAGGTAAGTGCAGTATAGATTTTGGGACTCGGTAGGGAGAGCAAGTCGGCCTCTTTCCCTGGGGGCGAGAAGCCTCTGAGACTCTTTAGTGCAGCCACATACACATGCAGCACCTTCAGTTCCTGGACTGCAGTGTGTAGGGGGACCCAGCGATCAGTATGAGGGGTAACTCTGCTTGTTTTAACCAGCTTGGATTTGGATTGCAGTCTGGTGTGGAGGTCTTAGGGTGTGTGACCATCTTGCCAGAGTGTGTGGAGGCTTCAGAGAGGGCACCCAACTACCTCCAGCAGCTGAGAAAACCCCAGCATTTGGGGTGGAAGCTCCCCTGTCTGGTGGCAGAGTCCTACTGTGGCAACAAGCCCAAAAGTCAGGTAACTAAGTGGCAACATGCCTAGGGGAAAGAAACAAAATGAACAGAAAAATTCAACATTAGACTACTATTTCAGGGGCAAAGAGGTTCAAAGCATGGGACAGGAGGAGGGCTGTGAGGTCAGAACTCCTGCACATAAAGATACAAATGTAAATATGAGCTGGTTACAGGCCATAGAGGACCTCAAGGAGCAGATAAGAGAAATGGAGGAAAAATTAGTAAAAGAAATGAGAAAGATGCAAGAAAAGTATGAAATGAGAGTCAACAGCCTGATTGAGGAAAATAACACCTTAAAAGATAGACTAACCCAAATGTCAAAAGAGCCTCAAAAAGACCATGAGGAGTAGAATGCCTTAAAAAGCCAAATTTTCCAGATGGAAAAAGAATCTCAAAAGCTCACCGAGGAGAATCATTCCTTCACAATTAGACTGGAGCAAATAAAAGCTAATGACTTTATAAGAAATGAAAAATGCTGTTAAGCACCTCCAAACAAATGAAGGAATAGAAGGCAATGTGAAATATCTCATGGGAAAAAACCACTGACCTGGAAAATAGATCCAGGAGAGTAAATTTAAAAATTATTGGACTACCTGAAAGTCATGATCAAAGAAAGAACTTGGAAATCATCCTTCAAGAAATTCTCAAGGAAAATTGTCCTGATATTTTAGAAGCAGAGGGTAAAATAGAGGTTGAAAGAATAAACCTATCAGCTCTTGAAAATGAACCCAAAAAGAAAACTCCAAGGAATATTATAGCGAGGTTCCAGAATTCCCAGATCAAAGAGAAAATATTACGAGCAGCCAGGAAGAAACAATTTGAATACTGTGGAAATGCAATCAGGATAAGACAGGATCAGGCACCTTCTCCAATGAGGGACTGAAGGGCTTGGTATATGATATTCTGGAGGGCAAAGGAGCTGGGATTTAAACCAAGAATCACCCACCCATAAAAACTGAGTATCATATTTCAGGGGGAAATATTGTCATTCAGTGGAATAGAGGACTTTCAAGCATTATTGAGGAAAAAACCAGAATTGAATAGAAATTTCACATTCAGATGCAAGAAGCAAGAGATTCTTGGGAAGGTAAACAAGGAAAAGAAATCATCATGAACTTATCAAAGTTGAACTGTTTATATTCCTACATGGAAAAACAAGTAACTGTAACTGATGAAACTTTTCTCAATATAAAAATAGTTGAAGAGGGGCGGCTAGGTGGCATAGTGAATAGAGCACCGGCCCTGGAGTCAGAAGGACCTGAGTTCCGAGCCTGCCTCTGACACTTAATCCACACAAACAAAAACCTAGCCGTGTAACCTTGGGCAAGTTACTTAACCCCAATTGCCCTAAAGCGGCGGCTAGGTGGCGCAGTGAGTAAGAGCGCCAGCCTCGGAGTTGGGATGACCCGAGATCAAATTCAGCCTCAGAAAATGAGCACACACACACAAATAATGACTAGCCATGTAACCTTGAGCAAGTTACTTAACCCCAATTGCTTTAAAAAAATAGTTGAAGAAAGGTATATGGGCATATGAATACATATGTGAATGTGTGTATATATGTTTACAGGTATACATAGATAGAGGACACAGGTCGAATTTAATAGGAAGGGGTGGTATTTAAAAGGTGAAATTAAGTGGTGAGAGAGGAATGTAGCAAGAGGAGATGGGGAGATACAGAATGGGGCAAACTGTTTCATATAGAAGAGTCAAGGGAAAATGGTTACAAGGCAGGGGAAACAGGAAGGCAAATAGTTAAAACCTTATTCTCATTGAATTTGGCTCAGGGACTGAAAGACATACATACTAAATGGGATATCTCACCCTGCAGGAGAGTGGGGGGTTAAGTGATGGGAGGGGGGATGATGGAAGGTAGGGAAGAAGGGAAGGGGGGAAGGGAAGTTGGAAGCACACCATTGTGGAAAGGGATAGGATCAAAGTAGGGAATAGACCAAGTGGGAGGTGGGTTAGGGGGGAGGGAAATATAATTAGTCTTTTACAGTATATCTACTATGGTAATGTTTTGCATAGCTACACATGTACAACATATAGTGAATTGCTTATCTTTCCAGTTAGGGTGGGTGACAAGGGAGGAAGGGAATGAATCTGGAATTCAAAGTTTTAAAATCAAATGTGTAAAAATATATAAATACTATTATTAATACAATTTTACATGTAATTGGGAAATAACATGTCCAGTCATTGGGGCACAGAGACTCACCTTGCCCTACTGAAAAAGTCAAAGGGGTATGGGAGAAGATATGGGAGAGAGCAGATGGGGTGAGGGGATATCCTGTGGGACTGCTATTTTGGGGTGTTTTGTAGGGAAACAATGGGGAAAATTGTAACTACATATCTGACAGAAATGAATGATGTAAACTAGAATTTAATAAAGCATTTGGGAAAAAAGTAGATCAATGAACCTATGCTAGCAGCAATTCTGGGTCTAATTACAGTGCTTGCTACCACAGGGTGATGCTCTATTCACTATTCCACCTACCTTCCCTCAATTCTAACTTTTAAGGTGTTTTTTTTTAATTTTTTTTACTTCCTTTTAAAGTTTACCACGTATACATTTTATGGCCTTGTTTCCTTCAGTGAATTTTTGTATCTCCTTTTCCATATAACCAAATCTATTTTTTAAGCAATTGTTTTCTTTTTCCAAGCTCTTGACATTTTTTTCTTCATTCTCTTGCATCAGTCACATTTCTTTCCTAATTTTTCTTCTACCTCTCTTATATGACATTTAAACTCCTTTTTGAATTTTTCCATGAATTCTTTCTTGGTTTGAGACTACTTCTCATTTTTCTTTGGCGTTTTCCCCTTTAGTGTTTTTGAAATCGTCCTCTTCTGAGCTTTTGTATTGGTTCCCCTGTAACCATAACATTTTTATGATCAGATTCCTTGTTGTTGTTTGCTCATTTGTTTCCTTTTCCCTTTCTTTTAAATTTTATTTCTGCTCCCGGGGTGGAAGGGACTCTCTCTCAGGATTCTTGTCCCTCTGGCTTCAATCCCTGGTGGTTTTCCTGGTGCTCAACTTACATTGCCCTAAAGCCCATGCATAACCCTTTTGTCTTGTACTGTGTTGGGGGTGAGGTGTGGTGGGGATGGCTAGTATTCGAGTTTGGCAGCTTACCTAGTTTTGAACTGGGGTCCTAGTTGTGGTGCCTGGTATATGCTGAAGCCAAGTAGGGTTTTTATTAATATTATTTTTTTTTGCATTTTCCTGGGACAACACTGAAGCATGTGGATGTTTGGCCACTGGAAGATGCCTATTTGTCCCCTGTTGCCCTGACCTATACTGAAGCACATGGTGTTTCTCAGAACTAGCATCTGATGGTTCCCTGGATATGTTAAGGCATGTGGGGCGTCTTTGTGTTTTCCTGCTGCACCATGCTGGGGTTTAGGATTTCCCACCGGTTTTCTGAAGTGGCTTGCTGCTCTCTTGCTTGGATACTCCCATACTTGGTATGTGTTTTCTTTTGTCAGAATCAGACATACCTTCCTTGTCAATTCTAGAAGTCTCTAGGCTAAAGGAATGCCCCACACCATCTTTCCATTGGCTTCACTGTTCCAGTATTTGTTCTCAGGCATGATTTTATGGTTATTTGGAGGTGAATAGGGGAGAACTACAGTGTTTTACTGCTTGTTCTGCTGTCTTGGCTCTCAGAAGTAGCACTATATTGTTATTATTAATAAAACATCAATATACCTTGGAACTGTGATTCTGTCAATGTTGGACCCCAATTTTATTGTTCTTGTTCTTTTGTTTTTTCTTGTTCTTTTGCTCTCCTCCTTTATCCTTTCCTCCTTCTCTTGTTATTACTCTATTTTTTTTCTTTTCTTTTATTCTTCTTTTACCCCATGCTACAAACATACCTCTCATGTCCTGTATAATTCGACCACTAAACTACTGTAAAGAGAGCACTAGAACAGACAAAATTCTTTGCCCTGAACAAAATATTGAACCCACAAATTTAAGAAAAATATTTTTATTAAATACCAACATACTGAAAATTCACAACTTCCATGCTATGTGAAATAGAAGCTTTTAATGTATAGAGACCTAGTAGTTTAAATTAAAACTCTGTGGGAAAGGATAAAGTACACATCATTTTGTCTGTTATTGAAGTTGCCATGAATACACTTTCTGTGAGCTTATAGAAGATAAGTTTAAATGCCAACACACTTTTTTAAATTTAAATTTTATTTTTATTTTCATTTCAAATTTTTAATATTTATTCATTTCCACAACATTTTGATTTACAATTTTCTCTCCCCATCTTTCCCCTTCCCCAACCCCAAAATAGCAAGCCTACTAAACACCCCTTCCCCCAATCTGTTCTCTCTTTTATCCTACCCCTTTACCCCCTCCCCCTTTGTAGTAGGGTAAGATGGGTTTCTATATCCCAGTACCTATATATCTTATTTCCCAGTTGCATGTAAAAAACTAATTTTTAAACATTTGTTTGTAAAACTTTGAGTTCCAGATTTCCCCCCTCTTTCCTCCTCATGCACCCCCACTGGGAAGATAAGCAATTCAATATAAATTGTACATGTGTAGTTGCCCAAATCATTTCCATAGTACTTATATTATGAAAGATTAAATATATATTCCTCCATCCTATTCCACCCTCTATTTATTCTATTTTCTCCTTTGACCCTTTCCCTTTTCAAAAATGTTTGCTTCAAACTATCCCCTCCCCCAATCTGCCCTCACTTCTACCCACTTCCCTCTTATCCCCTACCCCACTATTTTCCTGTAGGGTAAGATACCCAATATAGTATGTATGTTATTCCCTCCTTAGGCAAAATTCAGTGAAAATAGGGTTGTCCCATTACCTTTTGGCTTCCTGCTCTTTGCCCCCATTGTAACAGTTTTCTCCTGCCTCTTTTATATGAGATAAATTACCCTAATCTATCATGCCCTTTCTTCTTCTCCCAATAAATTCCTTTCTCACCTCTTAATTTTAATTTTTAGATATCATTCCTTCATATTCAATTCAAGCTGTGTCCTCTGGATATGTATATATGAACATACAAAGGCCCACACTCACATATTTATTTATATACACATACATCCTCATTTAATACAAATATGTATATATACATATACACACAGACACACACACACACACACACATATATATATATATACACACTCATATATATATTCCCTTTAGCTATCCTCATACTGAGAAAAGTCTTATGAGTTATAGTTATCATTTTTCCATGTAGGAATATGAATAGTTCAACTTTAATAAGTTCCTTATCATTTCTTTTTCCTGTTCACCTTCTCATGTTTCTCTTGCTTCTTGTATTTGAAAGTCAAATTTTCTGTTCGCTCAGCTTTTTTCATCAAGAATGCTTGAAAGCCCTGTATTTCACTGAATGACTATATTTTCCCCTGTAACATTATACTCTGTTTTGCTGGGTAGGTGATTCTTTGTTTTAGTCCTAGCTCCTTTGACCTCCATAATATCATATCCCAAGCCCTTTGATCCTTTAATGTAGAAGCTGCTAGGTCTCATGTTATAGTAATTGTGATTCCACAGTACTCAAATTGTTTCTTCCTGACTGCTTGCAGTATTTTCTCCTTGAACTGGGAACTCTGGAATTTAAATATATTATTCCTAGGAGTTTTCTTTTGGTGATCTTTTTCAAGAAGTGATTGGTGAATTCTTTCAATTTCTATGTTGCCCTCTGGCTCTAGAATGTCAGGGCAATTTTGCTTGATAATTTCATGAAATATCAAGTCTATGGTCTTTTTTTTTTATCATGACCTTCAGGTAGAACAATAATTGTTAAGTTATCTCTCCTAGATCTATTTTCTAGGTCAGTGGTTATTCCATTGAGGTATTTCACATTGCCTTCTATTTTTTCATTTGTTTGGATCTGTTTTATAGAATCCTCATTTGTCATAAAGTAATTAGCTTCCAATTGCTCCAATCTAATTTTGAAGGAGTAATTTACTTCAGTGATGTTTTGAAATTCCTTTTCCATCTGGAAAAATCAGCTTTTAAAAGCATTCTTCTCCTCATTGGCTTTTAGGGCCTCTTTTGCCATTTCAGTTTGTCTATTTTTAAGGTGTTATTTTATTCAGCCAGGTTGTTGACTCTGTTTTCATGATTTTCTTGCATCATTGTCATTTCTCTTCCGAATATCTCCTCCACTACTCTTACTTGATTTTAAAAATCCTTCTTGAACTTTTCCATGCTCTGTAAGTGGTTCATATTTTTCTTGGAGGCTTTTGATGCAGGAATTCTGACTTTGATGTCTTCTTCCCACTCCATGCCTTGATACTTTTTGTCCCCCAAAAAGAATTCTATTGTCTGTTTGTGCTTCCATTGCTTGCTAATATTGGCAGCCAATTACTTGATTTTTTGAGTTCTTTGCCACTGTAGAGCTCTGCTTCCAGAATGGAGAGAGCTATGTCCCAAATTGCTGGGGCTTTTGCGGCTGTTGGAGCTATTAGATGGGCACCCTCTCTACAGCCCCCACATGCCCTGGCTTGCTGGTTACACACCTCAGGACCACCACCCAAGACCATGATCTGGATCCAAGCAGGTCAAAGCAAGAGTGATTACCCTCTGAATGGTTGCTTGGTCCCCCTACAATCTGCAGGCCAGTATCTCCAGAAGTAGCCATGCAGCAGTGGCTGCAGCCTCTGCACTTCTGTCACTTCTTCCTCTGGGGTCAGCAGCAGGACCACAATACTCCTGTTCCCAACAATGTTCCACACTGATCTTTTACTTTGTCTTTGGCATTTGTGAATTGAGAAGTCTGTAAACAGCTAAAGCTGGTGGTGATTTACTCTCTAAGGTTTGCTCCAGGTGCTGCTGCTGTTTCAGGCCACCCTGGGGCTAAAACTATAGCTCAGTCAGGACTGTGCTCTACTCCCTGCATGCTGCGATGGACCCTTTCTGCCAGGCTGCTGAGCTTCCTTCAATGGGAGATTTGTTTCTCTCTGTCACTGAGTTCTGTAGCTCTAAAGTTCGTTTAGAGTCATTTTTACATGTATTGGAGGAGGTGGTAGCCAGAGCTGGATGGAAGTCCTGTTTCTACTCTGCCATCTTGGCTCCACCTCCAAATGCCAATACCCTTATTCCTTTATAAAAATATTTTTTCCATATGCACTATAGTCTGCCCAACATTAAACATAAACTTAAAAGGATAGTCACTTGTCCTAGTCCTGTCTCTGTCTAAATGTCATCAAATATAAGATGAGTAGAGTGAAAATAACAACAGCTGACATTTATGTAGAGAATTTAGGCTTTCAAAGTGCTTTATAACTTTATGTCATTTGACCCTTAAAACTCTATTTTGAGATTGGTGCCATTATTATTTAAAATTTACAAAGAGTTTATGTGAATTTACCATGGTCATGTTAGTGTCAAAGATAGGATTTGAATTATGATATTTCTGAACATAAGACTATACAATCCCCTCTGCCACACTGCCACTCATCATTAATTTTATTAGTAGTAAATAATATTGACTTAAATTTGCATAGTATTTTATGGTTTATCTAGAGTTTTCCCCCTAACAACCCAGTTGTAATGGTAATATAAATGGGAAGAGCTTTCTCATCAATTAATAGATCCATGTGACCTGCTTGAGTCACATAAAAGCCTGAGTCACACGAGCCTGTTTTTGGAGGAGTCTCTTAAATGGTGGAGCAGGAAGGTTGGAGGATAGCTGAGAGAAAACTGGGAGTCAGAGCAGTTAGTATAGAGGGAGAGAGAATATGCAGGCAAGGACTGTGAGGGATTGTTTGTGGGAAGGCCTTAGCAGTGGGAAAGCTTTGGGATTGTGCTGTTTCCTGCAGTGATAATGTGTATTAAATTCTTTGTTGCTAAGATAGATCTGGCTTTCTGCTGTCTGAATATACTGAGGCACATCTAGTAAGCATCCAAGCCAGGACATGAAGCTAGGTCTTGTATATTTTAAAAGCAGTGCTTTTTTCTCTCTTCTGTGATGTAAGTTCCTCTTGCTGGACCTTCAGAGTTGTGTGTCTTTAAAAAGGATTTGTTAGATTGTCTCTGGACTATGCTTTCTCCATTATTAATGGGTATCATGCTACTTGCTGCCACTTGTTAAGCATGGGAATACCACTATATACTAAGAGCAAAAAGATGAGCAATGGCAGTTTCCACCCCAAAGGGATTTAGGTTATATCGTAGGAGAAGACATGCACATAAAGCTCTAACATAACATAGAGTGTGACAATTCCATAGATGTTCAAGAGAGAATATGACCGATTTAGGTACAGAAGCAAATCTGTCATATTCCCCCCTTGAACATTTTCTATCTCTTTTACCTCATTTTAGGGGTAGGGACAGGGAAAGACTCAGGTGCCACCTAGGATGTACCTTGAAGAAAGAGAAGTATTTTGTCAGTTGAAGTCAGAGAGAGAGAGTGTATTTTTAGGCATGATCAATGAAAATAAAGGACAAAGAGAAGGAAGCATAGAATTGTGAAATAACTAATGGTTCAGCTCAATTGGAAAGTAGAGTATGTGAAACTGAAATGGTGTAAAATAATTCTGCAAAGGTAGATTGGAATCATTTTGGAGAGGGTATAACTCTAAATAAAATAAAGAATTTGCCTTTTATCCTGTTTGTCAGTGTTAAAAAAATCTAAAGGATTTTATGCAGAGTAATGAAGTCATTAGATGTGTTCATTAAGAAGATTACTTTGGCAAAGATAGATATGAAGGAAGAATTACAGAGGCATGAGATTGATTCATGAATCCATCAATCAGATTGACTCAGGGAGATGTGGCAAAGGGTGATGAAAACTTGAATTAGAATTACTTAAGAAAAAGTGGAAAGGGGAGAATGTGGATGATATATATTTGAAAAAAGGATCAATATGATGGAGTAATAGTTTCAATTAAGTTGTAGAATAAGGGAGAGGGAAAGTCAAAGGCAATGTCTAAGTTTTGAGACTGACTGTCAGAACAGTGATGTTGTCTATGGTATAGTAAAATAATGACTGTATTTGGAATCAAAAGGCATGGGCTTAACTTCTGATTTTGACATTGGGCAACCTAGTTTATTTCTTAGGACCTCAGTCTCTTTATTTAAGAAATAAGAGACAGAGTAAAACAGTGAAAACAGTGAATACACTGCTTAGATGGAGGGATATCATAGTTCAATATCACCTCTGACACTTGGAAGTATGATAGTGGGAAACTCAAGAAAATCCCCAGGTCTTGGCTACTAGAGGAAGCACTATCTGGGGAGAGAAAGAGCTAGCATGCTGATGAATTCATTCATATTTGTAATTGCTTTATGGTCAATTCTTACATGGCTATTCTTCTGTGGTATGCTGTAAACTCTACTTACTAATCTTTCCATTTCCTTTGGTGTATCTTTATCAAAATAAATAGATTGATGAGGAGGAGTTTTGAGGGGGATGATAATGAGTTTGGTTTTAACAGGTCAATTTTGAAGTATTGGTAGGACATCCAGATAGAAATTTTTGGAAAGCAGTTTGAAATGTAGTACTCAAGTGAAAGATTAGACTTAGAAAATAAAACATTATAAGAGCAATTTGCAGAGATGTTTTAATGAAACCCTGATATTACCAATGAAGAATGTATAATGGAAATCAAGGCACATTGCTAGGCTTGAGAGTGTAAAGAAAAAAGAGGTGGAATAGACTTTGAGAATGCCTATAACAAGCAATAGGAGAAAAAATCCTAGTGAAGGATGCGAAGATTGAATTAGGGTTAGGAGTTTTCTATAATTTAAATGTTTAGTTACCTGGAACTGAAAGGTTCATTGACTTGCCCAAGTTAAAGAGACATTATATGTCAAAAGGGAGATTTGAACTCAGTCTTTCATGTGAGGATGGCACTCTATAAATTTAACCAAGCTGCCTCTCATTGTAATACTTAATTAAAATTTACTGAACTTACAGAAAGGGAACAGAATAAAGAACAGAACCTTACTGAATAGCCACTTTTAAGGGGGAAGAGAAGAAATATCAAAGGGGAGAGAGGGAAGAAAGAAAGGAAAGGACTAGAATTTAGGAAGAGAAGGAGGGAAAAATGTAAGTTGGAAGATTAGGAAGGGAGAGAGTATAAGAGAATGGAAGGAGAGAGTAGGAGTGCATAGTTGTGCAATTAATCAAACAACAAGTTTTAATTAGATCACACTTTGTGTCAGGCACTATGCTCAGGTATACAAAAGTGAAATAGTCACTGCTTTTAAAATTTGGGAAAAGTCACATCTACAAATATAAGTATATACAAAGTATACATAAAATAAGTAAAAACTAGTTTTGTGGAGTTTGGGAGAAACTAGCAATTGAGATGATCATGAAAGGACATATGTGGGAGTTGGTGTTTGAGCTATGCTTTGGAAAAAAAAAGAACTAAAAATTATTAGAGGCAGAAGTGAGGAGGGAGTTCATGGTAGGTATGAGAACCAGTTTGTTCAAAGCCTGAACAGTGCCACAGAACCCAACATAAAGAATTACAGAAAGTAAAGTGAATAGAATGTTTTCAATCCATCAATCAAGAAACATATATCAATTACCTATAAAGGGTCAGGCATAGTGCCAAGTACTAGATACAAACACAAAAATAAAACAGTTGCCGACTTCAAGGAGCTTCTATTATGTCAATAATGTCAAATCCTAATGAAAGATTTGAGAAAAGCACGGTGAACCTAGGGCCTTGAAGCCACATGTGGCCTTCTAGATCCTCAAGTGTGGCACTTTGACTGAATCCAAACTGAATTGGAGGGCATTTGTTCTGTGAAGTATGGATGAATATGAGAGTCAAAGCCATAGGAATGGAATTTTTAAGGATCTACTATGTTCAAGGGACTATGTTAGGTGATAGGCAAAATTGAGCACTAATTTGGGGTAATATGAAAGAAGTAAGGTAGAAGGTGATGTTTGAGCTGAATTTTGATGGAATCTATAGATTCCAAGAGGCAGAGTTCAGCATGGAGTATATTACAGGCATGGGGTAAAGTCGATGCAAAACTTATATATTACTTATATAGAATTCAAGCACCTACTATATGAAAGGTACTAGGATAGGTTATGGGGAGTGATCCAGCACTAGCAGTGGGAGTAATAATGAAGGAAATTAATGAATCTTCTACAACATAATTGCCAATAAATATCCTAAAAAAAAAAAACTACATTATTTTCTGGGTATAAGCATATATATTTTCCACTATCTAGGATTCTCCACATAAGCATTTCCAAAAACACAAAACAAAACAAAAAATCCCTACTTCACGACATCCTACATTTCCTACACTCACTCAGTTTCTTCTGCTACAATTCTATCAAATTGAATTTGTTTGATATAATTAAATGAGTCATAATTCCACTTCAGAAAATGTTCACTATTTTTTGTTAGAGTAATTTGTTTCCTCTCATCATAGAGAAGCATCATGGTATTTATAAATGAGATTCTTGCTTTGTTGACATGTGGCAACAATATAAACTGAAAATCATTATTATTATTATTATTATTATTTTGAGGGCAATTGGGATTAAATAACTTGCCCAAGGTCACACGGCTAGGATTTTGTTTGTGTGTGCATTAAGTGTCTGAGGTTGGATCCGAACTCAGGTCCTTCTAACTCCAGGGCCAACGCTCTACTCACTGCGCCACCTAGCCGCCCCTATTATTTTTTTTAACAAATGCTTTATTAACTTCTGGTTTACATCATTCATTTCAGCCAGATTTTGAGTTACAATTTTTTCCCCATTTTGCCCTACCCACCACCCCAAAATAGCAGTCCCACAAGATATCCCTTCAACCAATCTGCTCTCTCCCATATTTTCACCCATACCCCCTTCAACTTTTCCATTAGGGCAAGGTGAATCTCTGTGTCCAAAGCCTGCAAATCTTATCTCGTAATTACATGGAAAATAGTATTAATAATAGTGTTTATATATGTTTGAAACATTTAATTTTAAAACTTCGAATTCCATGACCATTCCCTTCGTCCCTTGTTACCCACTCCCTCTGGGAAGATAAACATTTCAGTATGTGTTGCACAAGTATAGCTATGCAAAACATTACCATAGTAGACATATTGTAAAAGACTGCTTATAGGAGGTGGAGCCAAGATGGCAGAGTGGAAACAGCATGTCCAAGGCACTCTCCCCCCAGATCACCTCCAAACTATGTAAAAGGGGACTTTGAAAAACTTCTGGAGCCCCAGCACTGACAGAACAACACAAAGAAGCTAACCCCCCACTGAGGACAGCCCAGCAGCCATGCAGGAAGGACCAGTGCAGTGCTCTGAGAGACAGCAGCTCAGCTCAGAGAGCCGAGCCCAGGTCTGCATGAGCCGTGATTTTACCCCAGGGTGGCCCTGGACCTCAGCCTGCTGGAAGGACCCCAGCTGTGCCGAGTCCAGAATTACCAACATAGACATGCCTAGGACAAAGTGAGAGGTTACTGCCCTATGGACTTTGGGACCATTATTTGGGGAACCTCCCCTGGGGGCTAGAAGCCACTGAGGAGACACGACATTTTGCAGTTTTCAGTGGCAGCTACAGCTGCTGGCCTGCGAAAAGTAGGGAGATCCAGCGATCAGTCCTGGGGGGTAATCACTATTGCTTTAACCTCCCTGGATCTGGATTGTGATCTGGGGTGAAGGTTGTGGGGTGGCTATCTAGCTTGCCAGAAACGGAAGTTGTGAAGGCACCACACATTTGGTACGTCAGTCCCCTGTCTGGTGGCAGAGTCCTATTTTGGCAACAAGCCCAAAAGTCAAGTAATTAAGTGGCAACATGCCAAGGCAAAGGAAACAAAATAAACAGAAAAATGAAACATTAGATTCCTATTTTGGGGGCAAAGAGGATCAAAGCATGGAAGAGTCAGAGGACTGTGATGTCAGAAATCCTGCTCCGAAAGCCCCAAAGGAAAATATGAGGGGGTTACATGCCATAGAGGACCTTAAGAAGGACTCTCAAAATCAAATAAGAGAAGTGGAGGAAAAATTGGGAAGAGAAATGAGAAGGATGCAGGAAAAGTATGAAATGCAGGTCAACAGCCTGACTGAGGAAAACAACACCTTAAAAAATAGACTAACTCAAATGGCAAAGGAGGCCCCAAAGGTCAATGAGGAGAAGAATGCCTTAAAAAGCCAAATTTGCTAGATGGAAAAAGAATCTCAAAAACTCACTGAGGATATTCATTCCTTCAGAGTTAGACTGGAGCAAATGGAAGCTAATGACTTTAGGAGAAATCAAGATGCTGATAAGCAGATCCAAACAAATGAAAGAATAGAAGGCAATGTGAAATATCTCATGGGAAAAACCACTGACCTGGAAAATAGATCCAGGAGAGACAATTTAAACATGATTGGACTACCCAAAAGCCATGATCAAAGAAAGAACCTAAAAATCACCCTTCAAGAAATTCTCAAGGAAAATTGCCCTGATGTTTCAGACCCAGAGGGCAAAATAGAGGTTGAAAGAATCCACAGATCACCTCCTGAAAAAGATCCCCAAAAGAAAACTCCCAGGAATATTATAGCCAGGTTCCAGAATCCCTAGATCAAGGAGAAAATACTACAAGCCGCCAGGAAGAAATAATTTCAATATTGTGGAAACACAATCAGAATAGCATAGTATCTGGCAGCCTCTGCACTGAGGGATTGTAGGGCATGGAATATAATATTCCAAAGGGCAAAAGAGCTGGGACTGAACCCAAGAGTCACATAATCAGCAAAACTGAGTATTTTATTTCAGGGGAAAATATGGTCACTTAGTGGAATAGAGGACTTTCAAGCATTCTTTTTTTTGGAGGGCAATTGGGCCAAAGGTCACACAGCTAGGTTCTTGTTTGTGTGTATTAAGTGTCTGAGGCCGGATCTGAACTCAGGTCCTTCTGACTCCAGGGCCGACACTCTACTCACTGCGCCATGTAGCCATTCCACTTTCAAGCATTCTTGTGGAAAAAAACAGAGTTGAATAGAAAACTTGACAACCAGACACAAGAAGGAAGAGATGCCTGAGAAGTTAATCAGGGAAAAGAAATCAAAAAACTTATCAAAGTTGACCTATTTACATTCCTACATGGAAAAACAATAACTGTGACTGATGAAACTTCTCTCCATATGAAAAGAATGGAAGAAAGGTGTATGGTCATATGAATATATATGTGAATGTGTGTATATATGTTTACAGTTATACATATATAGAGGGCATAAGTTGAATTTGTTGGGAAGGGATGATACTTAAAAGGTGAAATTATGAAGGGAGAGAGGATCGTGGCAAGAGGAGATGGGGAAAAACAGGGTAGGGTGAACTACCTCATGCAGAAGTAGCAAGGGGAAGTGGCTGCAGGGAATGGGAAGAATAGGAAGGAAAAAAGGCAAAGCCACATTCTCATTGAATTTGGTTCAGGGAGAGAATGAAATACATACTAAATGGCATATCTCAACCTGCAGCAGGATAAGGGGAAGGGGGGGAGAGGAGGAATGATGGATAGGAGGGCATTCTTGGGCGAGGGGAGTTTGGAATTACCCAGTATAGAAGAGGGACAGGATCAAGTGGGGCATGGACCAGCTGGGGGGTGGGAAGGGTGGGAGGGATTTATAAGCAGCCCTGTACATTATATCTACTATGGTCGTGTTTTACATACCTAGATA
Organism: Gymnobelideus leadbeateri; assembly: GCA_011680675.1. Taxonomy (NCBI): domain Eukaryota; kingdom Metazoa; phylum Chordata; class Mammalia; order Diprotodontia; family Petauridae; genus Gymnobelideus; species Gymnobelideus leadbeateri. The sequence continues at coordinate 101,097 of WOXC01011958.1, forward strand.
ATGTACAACATATAATGACTTACTTATCTTCCCAGAGGGAATGTGTGACAAGGGAGGAAGGCAATGGATCTGAATTTCGACGTCTTAAAATTAAATGTTTCAAATATTTAAATTTACTATTATTAATACTCTTTTGCATGTAATTGGGAGATAAGATGTGCAGGCATTGGGGCACAGAGATTCACCTTGCTCTAATGGAAAAGTCGAGGGGGTATGGGAAAAATATGGGAGGGAGCAGATTGAAGGAAGTGATATCTTGGGGGACTGCTATTCTGGGATGGTGGATAGGGGAAAAACCCGGAAAAAATTGCAATTCAAAATCTGGAAGCAATGAATAATGTAAAACAAAAGTTAATAAAGCATTTGTTTAAATAAATAAAAAATAAACCCTTGGCGGGGGGGGGCGGGGGGGAAGACTGCTTATATTTCCTTCCCATCCATCCCATCCCCCACCTGGTCCATTCCCTACTTGATCCTGTCCCTCTTCAAAAGTGGGTGTCTCCACCCTGCCCTCACACCAGCATGCCCTGCCCTCCATCATCCCCCCTCTCATCCCCTTTTCCCCTCCTCTTCTGCAGGGTGAGATATCCCATTTAGTATGTATGTCATTCTCTCTCTGAGCCAAATTCAATGAGAATATGGTTTTGCCTTTTGGCCTTCCTGTTTTTCCCCTCACTTGCAACCACTTCCTTTTGCCTCTTCTACATAAGATAGTTTATCCTACCCTTTCTCTCCCCATCTCCTCTTGCTACATTCCTCTTTCTCCTCTTGAATTCACCCCTTAAGTATCATCTCTTCCTACCAAATTCAACCTGTGCCCTCTATCCATGTAATCCTGTAAACATGTATACACACATTCAAATATGTATTCATATGGCCATATGTTAGTCACAGTTATTGTTTTTCCATGTAGGAATGTAAATAGTTGAACATTGAGAAATTATTTTGATTTCTTTTCCCTGATTACCTACTCAAGCATCTCTTGCTTCTTGTTTGTGAATGTCAAATTTTCTCTTCAACTCTGGTTTTTTTCTCTAGAATACTTGAAAGTCATCTATTCCACCGAATGACGATAATTTTCCCTGAAACAAAATAATTTTGCTGGGTAGATGATTCTTGGTTTTAATCGCAGGTCCTGCAAAATATCATATTCCATGCCCTTTGATGCCTCTGTAAAGAAGCTACCATTCCCTCCGCTATTCTGATTGTGTTTCCACAATATTGAAATTGTTTCTAACTGGCTGCTTGGAGTATTTTCTTCTTGATATGGTAATTCTGGAACCTGGCAATAATATTCCTAGGAGTTTTCTATTTGGGATCCTTTTCAGGAGGCGATCTATGGATTCTTTCCACCTCTCTTTCACTCTCTGGAACTAAAACATCAAGGCAATTTTCCTTGAGAATTTCTTGAAGGATGACTTCTAGGTCCTTTCTTTGATAATGGCTTTCAGATAGTCCAATAGTTTTTAAATTATCTCTCCTGGATCTATTTTCCAGGTCAATGGTTTTTCCCATGAGGTATTTCACATTGCCTTTTATTCTTTCATTTGTTTGGATCTCTTTAACAGCATCTTGATTTCTCATAAAGTCACTAGCTTCCATTTGCTCCAGTCTAACTCTGAAGGAATGAATCTCCTCAGTGAGCTTTTGAGGTTCTTTTTCCATCTGGCAAATTCGGCTTTTTAAGACATTCTTCTCCTAATTGCCCCCCCTTTTTTTTTAAACAAATGCTTTATTAACTTCTCTTTTAAATCATTCATTTCCAACAGATTTTGAGTTACAAATATTTCCCCCCTCCCGTTTTTCCCCTACCCACGCTCCCAGAATAGCAGTCGCACAAGATATCGCTTCCACCAATCTGCTCTCTCCCCTATCTCCTCCCATTCCCCTTTCGACTTTTCCATTAGAGGAAGGTGAATCTTTGTGTCCCAATTCCTGCACATCTTATCTCCTAATTACAAGCAAAAGAGTATTACTAATAGTATTTATATATATTTGAAACATTTAATCTTAAGACCTCGAATTTGAGATCCATTTCCTTGCTCTCTTGTCACCCATTCCCTCTGGGAAGATAAGTAAATCAGAATATGTTGTACATGTCTAGCTATGCAAAACATTATCATAGTAGATATATTGTACAAGCCTGCTTATAATTCCTTCCCACTCATCTCACCCCCCACCTGGACCATTCCCCACTTGATCCTGTCCCTCTTCTATAGTGGGTACTTCCAACCTCCCCTCCCCCAAAGGATGCCCTGCCATTCATCATCACTCCTCTCATTCCCCTTCCCCCTATTCTGCTGCATGTTGAGATATCCTATTTAGTATGTTTGTCATTCTCTTCCCGAACCAAGTTCAATGAAAGTGTGGTTTTGCCTTTTTGCCTTCCTATTCTTCCCCTCCCTTGCAACCACTTCCCCTTGCTTATTCTACATGAGATAGTTTACACTACCCTGTCTCTCCCCATCTCTTCTTGCCACTTTCCTCTCTCATCTCATAATTTCACCCCTTAAGTATCCTCCCTTCCCAACAAATTCAACCTATGCCCTTTATCCATGTATAACTGTAAACATATATACACACATTCAGATATGTATTCATATGCCCATATAAACTTCTTCCATTATTTTCATACTGAGGAAGATTTTATCAGTCACAGTTCTTGTTTTGCCATATAGGAATGTAAATAGTTCAACTTTGATAAGTTCCTTTTGATTTCTTTTCCCTGATTACCTTCTCAGATATCTCTTGCTTCTTATGTCTGGATGTCAAATTTTCTATTCAACTCTAGTTTTTTCCTCAAGAATGCTTGAAAGTGGGGGTGGAGCCAAGATGGCAGAGTAGAAACAGCTCATCCAAGCCAGCCTGCCCCCAGATTCCCCCCAAACTATGTAAAAGGGGACTCTGAACAACTTCTCGAGCCCCAGCACCCACAGAACAACACAGAGAAGCTAACCTTCTGCTGAGGACAGCCCAGCAGCCCTGCAGGAAGGACCAGTGCAGCGGTCTGGGAGCAGGCAGGGGGCAGTGGGCAGAGCTCGGAGAGCCGAACCCAGGTCCACGTGACCTGAGGTTTTAGCCCCAGGGCAGCAGGGCCAGCAGCTGGCTGGAGGAACCCCAGAACACCAGCAGCTGTGGAGATTCCAGAATTATCAACATAGACATGCCTAGGACAAAGTAAGAGGTTAGTGTCCTATAGACTTTGGGACCTGTATTTGAGGAATGCGTCAGCTCCCTCCCCTGGGGGCTACAAGCTACTGAGGAGACACGCCATTTCGCAGTTTTCAGAGGCAGCTCCAGCTCCTGGCCTGCATGCTAACTGTAGGGAGATCCAGTGATCAGTCTTGGAGGGTAATCGCTCTTGCTTTAACTTCCCTGGATCTGGATTGTGATCTAGGGTGGAAGTCGTGGGTGGGTTTACAGCTTGCCAGAAACGGAAGTTGCCCCCCCACACGTTTGGGACAAAAATTCCTCTATCTGGCCTTAAAGCCATAGTCTGGCAACAAGCCCCAAAGTCAGGTAATTAAGTCGCAACATGCCAAGGCAAAGGAAACAGAAAAATGCAACCCTAGGCTCCTATTTGGGGGCATAGAGTGGGAAAAGGACTGTGAGGTCAGAAGTCCTTTTCCAAAAGCCCCAGGGGAAAACATGAGCAGGTTGCAGGCCATAGAGGACGTTAAGAAGGAGTTTAAAAATCAAATAAGAGAAGTGGAGGAAAAATTGGGAAGAGATATGAGAAGGATGCAGGAAAAGTATGAAATGAGGGTCAACAGCCTGACTGAGGAAAAAAAAAACCTTAAAAAACAGACTAACTCAAATGGCCAAGGAGGCCCAAAAGGGCAATGAGGAGAAGAATGCCTTAAAAAGTCGAATTTGTCAGATGGAAAAAGAATCTCAAAAGTTCACTGAGGAGATTCATTCCTTTAGAGTTAGACTGGAGCAAATGGAAGCTAATGGCTTTATGAGAAATCAAGATGCTGTTAAGCAGATCCAAACAAACGAAAAATTAGAAGGCAATGTGAAATATCTCATGGGAAAAACCACTGACCTGGAAAATAGATCCAGGAGAGACAATTTAAAAATTATTGGACTACCTGAAAGCCATGATCAAAGAAAGAACCTAGAAATCACCCTTCAAGAAATTCTCAAGGAAAACTGCCCTGATGTTTTAGATCCAGAGGGCAAAATAGAGGTTGAAAGAATCCACCAATCACCTCCTGAAAAAGATCCCAAAAAGAAAACTCCCAGGAATATTATAGCCAGTTTCCAGAATCCCCAGATCAAGGAGAAAACACTACAAGCAGCCAGGAAGAAACAATTTCAATATTGTGGAAACACAATCAGAATAGCCCAGGACCTGGCAGCTTCTACACCGAGGGATCCAAGGGCATGTAATATGATATTCCAGAGGGCAAAAGAGCTGGGCCTGAACCCAAGGGTCACCTACCCAGCAAAACCGAGTATTTTTTTTCAGGGGAAAATACGGTCATTCAGTGGAATAGAGGACTTTCAAGCATTCTTGAGGAAAAAACCAGAATTGAATAGAAAATTTGACATCCAGACACGAGAAGGAAGAGATGCCTGAGAAGGTAATCAGGGAAAAGAAATCAAAAGGAACTTATCAAAGTTGGAGTATTCACATTCCTATATGGAAAAGTAATAACTGTGACTGATGATATCTTTCTCACTATGAAAATAATGGAAGAAGGGTGTGTGCTCATATGAATACATATATGAATGTGTGTGTATATGGTTACAGTATATATGGATAGAGGGCATAGGTTGAATTTGTTGAAAAGGGAGAATACTCAAGGGAGGAAATTATGTGGTGAGAGAGGAAAGTGGCAAGAGGAGATGGGGATAGGCAGGGTAGGGTAAACTACCTCATGTAGAAGAAGCAAGGGGAAGTGATTGCAAGGGAGGAGGAGAATAGGAAGACAAAAAAGGCAAACCACATTCTCATTGATTTTGGTTCAAGGAGAGAATGACATACATACTAAATGGGATATCTCAACCTGCAGCAGAATAGGGGGAAGGGGGATGAGAGGCGGGATGATGGATGGGAGGGCATCCATGGGGGGAGGGGAGGTTGGAAGTACCCGTATAGAAGAGGGACAGGATCATGTAGGGAATGGACCAGGTGGGGTATGGGATGAGTGGGAGGGAATTATAAGCAGCCCTGTACAATATATCTACTATGATAATGTTTTGCATAGCTAGACATGTACAACAACGATTCCCCCCAGACTGATGGCCTTTCCCCCCTATAGTTCTCTGGCTAGGAGCAGAAGCTGAAGCATAGCAATGTTGCCCAAGCTAGGCCAACTCCTCAGTGGCTTCTAGCCCCAAGCAGAAAGAGTCCACACACTCTCCCAAGCAGTCCCAAAGTCCATAGGCCACTGACTTCTTACTTTGTCCTAGGCATCTGTGTGTCAATAATTCTGGAAATGCCACAGCTACTGGTGTCCCTCCATCTAGGTGTTGGTCTGGCCACCCTAGGGCTAAAACCTCTGACTCATGTGGTTCTGGGCTTGGATGCCAGAGCACTGCACTGGCCACTCCCTGCCGCTCTGCTGGGCTGTCCTCAGTGGGAGGTTAGCTTTTCTATGTCATTTTGTGGGTTTTGGAGCTCCAGAGGTGGTTCAGAGTCCCCCTTTTATATAATTTTAAAGTTGTGTGGGCAGGGGCGCCATTGAACTGCTGTCTCTACTCCATCACCTTGACTGTCCTGCCAGTCTTCCAAGAAAAAGAGCTTTTATAAATATTTTTGTCCATATGGATCTTCCTCCCACTTCTAAGGTCTCTTTGGGGTATAATACTAGGAGTGTATTGCTGCATCATAGGGTATGAAATTATTTATAGCCCTTTGGGCATAATTCCAGATTGCTCTCCAGAATGGCTGGATCAGTTCACAACTCCACCAGCAATTCATTCGTGTTCCAATTTGCCCACATCCTGTCCAGCATTTGTTATTTTCCTATTTTGTCATCTTAGCCAATAAGACTGCTGAGATGTGTTACCTCAGTGTTGTTTTGCTTTGCATTTCTCTAATCAATGGTTATTTAGAGCATTTGTTCATATGCTTATAGATATCTTTAATTTCTTTCTCTGAAAACTGCCTATTCATATCCTTTGACCATTTATCAGTTGGGGAATGACTGCTCTTCTTATAGATTTGACTCAATTCTCTGTATATTTTAGAAATGAACCCTTTATCAGAGACATGGGTTGTAAATATTCTTTCCCAGTTTCCCACCTCTCACTTGATCTTGGTTACATTGACTTTGTTTGTACAGAAGCTTTTCAATTTAATGTAATCAAAATTATCCATTTTCCATTTTATAGTGTTTCCTAATTTCTGTTCGGTCCTACAGTCTTTCCCTCTCCACAAATCAGAGAGGTAAACTATTCCTTGCTTTTCCAGATTGCTTGCAGTATCATCCTTTATATCTAGCTCATGCACCCGTTTAGACTTGATTTTGGCATATGGTGTTAGATAATGGTCTATGCCAAGTTTCTGCCATACTATATTCCAGTTTTCCTAGCAGTTTTTGTCAAATAGTGCATTCTTATCCCCAAAACTGGGGTCTTTGGGTTTATTAAACAATAGATTACTATACTCATTAATTGCTGGATTCTCGTGTGCCCGATATATTCCATTGATCTGATACTCTATTCCTCAGCCAGTAACAAGTATTTTTGATGACTATTGTTGTATAATACAGATTAAAATCTGATATAGCTATTCCACCTCCTGTAGTATTTCTTTACATTAATTCCTTTGATATTCTAGACTGTTTGTTCTTCCAAATGAATTTTATTCCTATTCTGTCTAACTCTATAGTTTTTTGGTAAATTGTGTTTACCATATATACAAAATAGTGGAGGAAAACAGGTAATGGAATGATATAGGACATAAGAGGTGGAGGTGGTATTTTTAAAGGTATTTTGAAGTAGTATTGTATACTGATAAATGGCCCACAATTGTGCATAATGAGGCAGGAGAAAGGTATACATAATAGCCCAAATAACGTAAATTAAAACAATATTAAATTGTAGCTTACTACATTTTAATTGCCAAGTTCTGTCATTTCTGCTTTTGTATCATCTCTTCTATGTACTCTCTAATTTTCTACCACTACTTCTACTCTAGTGCAGGCAGGATTTTATCACCTCACAGCTGGATTGTTTCAATGTATGGATGGTTGCCTTTCGACTTCATGCCTCTTCCCATGACTGTCCATTAACTACTCACCTTTCCAATGAATCTTTCTAAATTACTTCTGACTATATCACCTCTTCAATTCAGTCAAACCCAGTGGTTCCCCATTACCTACATAATCAAATAAAAATCTTTTTGACCCCATTTTATAATTAGGCTCCCTCCTCCCTTTCTAGTCTTCTTATATTTCACTCCCGTACACCTATTCTGGGATCCAATGATATTGGCCTCCAATGACACCGGTTTCCTTACTATTCCCTCCACAAGATACCCTATCTTCTCACTTCAGGAATATTCACTGTCTGTTCCTCATGTCTGAAGCTCACTCTATCTTTCTCCTTACATCTGCTTTCTGCATTCCCTGATTTGCTTTGTGTCTGACTTTCTTCAAGAAATCTATTTTGGTCTTCTTGAATATCAATATTTTCTCTCAAATATTACCTTTAATTTATCTTCTATATCGTCTATGTATTGTTTGTACATAGTTCTTGGCATGTTGTCTCAGCTATAAAGCTGTGATGTCATTTAGAACAAGGGCTGATTTTTTATGTTTGTTTTGTTTTTGCCTTTCCTTGTATCCCCAGTGCTTAGAACAGTGCTTGACAAAATGTAAATATTTTACAAATTGAATAAACTATATTCTGATTAATTTAATAATGACACATAGTCAAAGAGAAGAGATGATGAAATGCACCTTGGTAGAGAGAGGTGGAGCATTTCAGGTGAGGATTATTGCATATGCTGTCAGACATGGCCACTTCCTATCTATTTTTGTTTAATTACCTAAAATTCTTGTTAACTGGCAGTCCCTATTTGGAAGCAAGCAAGCTTCAGGCTTGCTAAGGCTTGTTTTACGTACTCTTCAAAGCATATAAATTGTATGCAACTCATGGTACATTTCTCCTCTCATCCAGAACAGCTGCTAGCTGGGTAGATTTTCTGACCCTTCCTTTCCTAATTTTCTGGTTGCTTTCTTAGATGGAATGGTTTATTTAGGAGGTGGCATTAAAGGGAAATTAACTGTAGTATAAAAGCAAAATAGGCCTTCAGTAAATTTTAAAAGCAAATAAAAATGATTACAGTGAGGTAGGACAGGTTACAGGTGAGGAGCCAGCAAAGGAGACTGTGATGTATTTAGGTAGATGAGAAATAAATACAAAAGATCAGTGACATGAATACTCAGAGACGAGGGAGGATTTAGGAGGAAGGGATCTTCAGCAGTGTCAAATGCTACTAAATGACCAAGAAACATGAAGATTGAGAAAAGACCAATGATCACTGGCAATGTGGGAGAGAACAGTTTTAGCTGAGTGATTAGGTCAGAATCTGGATTGCAAGGGATCAAGAAATGAGAGGAGAAAAGTGGATGCAATGAAAGTTCATGTCATTTTTAGAGATTTTGGTTGTGAAAGGGAAGAGGCATACTGTAGCCTGAGAGGTGGATAGAATCAAAGCAGGAATTTTAGGGATGAGAAGATTATCATATGTGTATAGGTGGAAGAGAATTAAACAATAGAGAGATAACTCAAAATTAGAGGAGAGAAATTTTACTTTGAACTATTCTTCTTTCACTTACAAAGGAAAAAAATTCATAAAGCTTTTCTTCTTTTCTTCCTTATTTCTTTCTTCTTTCTTTCTTTCTTCCTTTCTCTCTTTTCCTTCCTTCCTCCTTCCTCCCTCCTCCTCCTCCTCCTCCTCCTCCTCCTCCTCCTCCTCCTCCTCCTCCTCCTTCTTCTTCTTCTTCTTCTTCTTCTTCTTCTTCTTCTTCTTCTTCTTCTTCTTCTTCTCTCTCTCTCTCTCTCTCTCTCTCTCTCTCTCTCTCTCTCTCTCTCTCTCTCTCTCGGCTCAAATGGTTAATCAGACTCTTATTGCATAAGTCTGACCACATTGAAAATTCTTGATGCACATCAGCAAAAACAATGTGTTGTAGTTGAAATTCAGTTCAATTTAGCAAGTATTTGTTAACCCTATTCTATGTTCAGAGGCCTGTCATTGGCACTAGGGGAGGATACAAAGCTGAATAAGCCAGTCTTTTTCCTTAATGAGTTTATACTTTAATAGGGAAGATGTCAATTCAAATGAATGTAATTTTTAAAATACATGCATGAAAGAGATAAAAACAATGTTCTGTGAGGTTCACAGACTGAAAGACTATTTCTTAACTTGGATTACGAAAATTAAATTCAAATTTCTACTCTGCCACTGATTAGCTTTGTGAGATAGAACATCATTACACTGTTCTGTGACATAGTTTCCTCATCTGTAAAAGGAAGGATCAGACAGAATGATATCTAAGACTTTCAGCATGGAGAATTTATGTTTTTTTTAAGTAAAACAATAGCAGCCTTGTTATACTGGGCACACTGTTCTTGGATTTAATAGCTTTGACTATTAAGAAAAAGTGTATTGTTGGATCATTCAGGATCTGTCTTCTTATATAGAGGTTGCTAGTTTGAAAGAACAGGTGATATAGAAGGGACATCTCATCTGGTACTGCTATTTTCCTCTCCAGAAGGAGAGGATGATAGGAAAGATGATAATTATTTTATAAAAATAATAAAGGTCAGTAACGATGACCAGAGGGCTTGAATAGTAGTTCTACAAATGAAAGCTAATCTCAGCATTGTCTTTTTCCAAATTAGCCTGTGCAAGATAATAAGAGGAAAATACTTAATGGCACAACAGGAGTGGGAAAATTTCCTTATAATTACAAGTTTCATGTAATTAATTGCCTGTATTACTTCCTATTTTCCATCTACAAACAATCTGTTGTTGCCTTCCCCACCAAAATTTGGAAAGTGACAAACCTGTAGCACTAAAAGCAGAACGTTGTCCTGTATTCTAATTCAAGATCTTGGTGTTACCTTGCCAGACAGCCTGAAGCAAGCTACAACTTCTGTTTGAGTTGCAGTTTACCCATGTGTGAAATGAGGAAATTGGAGTACTCCTTCACCAAAACACATCCTGAACTTTCTTGCTTCCATGCCTTTGCTCCCACTATTACTCACAGCTGGAAGGCTCTATACCTCCTCCTCTTCACATGTGGTAAATTCCTACCAACACGTCTTAGGAAGATTCTGAACATCACCAGGCAGGATAAGATACCAGATCTTGAGGTCCTTTCTTGAACTAAACTGCCAATCATTCAAACTCTACTGCAGAGAGTATAACTCCAATGAGCAGCCCATGTTGTTCAAATGCCAAACATATGTTTGCCAAAAATACAATTTTATGGAGAACTCACACAACACAAGCTCTCATATGGTAGTCAGAAGAAATGATACAAGGGTAATCTAAAGGTCTCTCTCAAGAACTTTGGGACTAATTGTGTGACATGGGAGACACTGGCACAAGACTTCTCAGCCTGGAATACCCTCACCAGAGAATATGCTGTATTCTATAAGCAAAGCACAATTGAATTAGCTCAAAAGAAATGTGAGATAGGCAAATTTAGAGAATCTGTCCCAAATATTCACATGGATGATTTGTACTCAGTCAAACACACTGTAACTTAAAGTTGTTAGACATAGTCATTTTGGTCCTCTTTAAGAATGAAAGACAACAATCAACCAACCAACCAACTTTAAAGCCTTTTGCAAATACCATAATCTCCAGGAAAGCTTTCCTGATTCACTCACCTAGCACTCTGTGCTACTCTAAAACATTCTCTTAAACTATACATTTTACTTTTGTGTGTTATCCTCTTATAAGTCTGTGAATACTTCCAGGGAAGGGACCATATCAACACATCTCAACTAAACTCCTTTCTTCCCCAATACTCAATACAGTGTTCAACATACAGTAGATAGTTACATGAATTTTTTTTGAAAGTATGGGTGAATAATTATGTATAAGGTCCTTTCCATCACTAAGGATCCATGAAGTAAAAGTTATGTCCTTTGAGAAAAGATACAATCATTAACAAACAAGCAGCTGTTTGATCCTAAGGATATTTTATTGTTTTAATTCATTTTGTAGCAATCACTAATCCATCAATAAAACATTTAGGTAAGTATCTACTATGTTATAGCAACTTTGCTAAACACCGGGGGTATATTTTTAAAAAAGGTATAATGGTCTTCCCTTGAAGCTCACATCTGATTTGGAGGATATGTACAGAAAGATCAGTAATGTGTACCTAAGAGTATGCTGGAGCTAGCTCAAGTTTTTAAGACACTATTGTTAAATACTTAGTGTTAACATTTGTACCTCAGAAGTTGGTTAGTGCTACAAATCAGGGCTTGGTTTTTTTATTATTTAGAATTAAGAAAGTGATGGAAAATGTTAATAATGCAAATTCAATTTAATATGGTATCATGTATAATTTTTTGGGAGAGATCCACTTGCTAAACATTTACTAACACATCCCTATATATAATATACACAAAATGAATTAAAAGGTAATTTGGGGAGAGAATGCACTAGCAGCTGGGGTGTGGTGATTGGAGAAGACTTCATATAGAATATGGTGCTTAAGCTAAGTCTTGAAGATTATTAGGGATTTCAAGATTTGATGTGGAATATGGATTAAGTAGAAGACATTTGAAGTATAGAGATGAAAAAGAAGAATATTTCAGTAGTAAAAGGTGATGGATGAATGCTAGAATTAGAGTGGTGGTTATGTGAATAAATACAAATATGTGACATTCAGAGATATAACTAGAAAGAACTGAGCTTGAATCACGATGGAAGCAAACTAATTGATCTTTTTCTTTTCATTGTTTGGCTTTATTTCTTTGTTACCATTTTTCATCCCACCTAGTACAATACGCCTTCGTAATTGGACTAATGTCTAATATGAATGTATTTGCAGATCCTATACTGGACTATATGTTGTTGTGGGGGGTGGGGGAAGGAATTAAAGGAAATTTGAAAATCAAGGAACTATGGAATTGAATCTTGTTAACCGAAACTAAACTAATAAATTAATTAAAAAAACAAATATGTGTCTGTGAGATATGTTGTAGGGACTGAAATGACAATATTTGCAGATGATTTTATGTGTGGGGTAAATGAGAGTCAGGAATCAAGGAGGCACCAAGATTGTGAACCTCAATGAATGGAAGGATGGTGATATCCTGGAAGAAATATAAATGTTTAATATAAGGAAATGTTTGTTTTTTTTTTTTGGGGGGGAGTATAAGCTTTCTTTTGAACACTGTGTGTTTGAGACACCAATGAACTATTTGGATTGTAATGTTTAATAGGGAATTGGCAGTGTAAGAACAAGACTTAGGAGAGAAATTAGGGCTAGATTTATGCATCTGGGCATCACTGGAATGAATAAAAAGGTAATTTGGGGAAAGAATATGCTAGTAGCTGGGGGAAGAATTGGGGAAGGCTTCATATAGAATGTGGTACTTAAGCTAAGTCTTGAACATAATCAAGGATTCCAAGATGTAGTCAATGAATCGGAAGGAATTGATGAGTTCTTCAAGTAAGAAAGTATAAATGGAATAGAGAAGATGACCCAGTGAAGTTTGGGGTGTACCTAGAAATAAGGAGGAGAGCTAGCTGGCACAGTGAATGGAGCACTAGGCCTGGAGCCAGGAAGACCTGAGTTCAAATATGGCTTCAGATATTTACTAGTTATGGGATCCTGAGCAAGTCACTGAATCTTGTTTGCTTTAGTTTCCTCATTTGTAAAGCAAGAAGGAAATAGCAAATCACTCCAGTATCTTTACCAAGAAAACCCCAAATGGGGTCACAAAGAGTTGAAGAAGACTGAAAAGACTGAACAAGAGATAATGAGCTTGCCATAAATGAGCAAAGGGGGCTGAGGTAGTCCCACTAATAGAAGGAAAACCAAGAGAAAACAATGTCATGAAAACTGAGAAAGGAGAGACCATTTTAAAGGAGAAAGTGGTGAGCAGTGTTGTAGAAAACCAAAAAGAGGCCATCTGATTTTTGCAATTCTAAGACCACTGGTATCTGTAGAGAGAACACTTATTTGAGTGATGAGACCTGAACCTAGATTCAGAAGAAATAGAAAAGAAAGGAAAGAAAGTGAATGTACTTAATATAAACAGTTATTTAGGGAACTTACATGGGAAATGGAAGAGAGATATAATATTTTGTAGGGATGATGGAATCTAGGGAAGTTTTTTTTTTTTTTATTCACAGTCAAATTCACCTTTCTCTCTCTCTCTAGGGGAAGACTCGAGCTTTTCACCATAGATCAGTGGCCAAAGGAGCAGAAATTGTGGGAGAAGGGATGATAGTAATGAAAGAGAAGGCAAACATAAAAGGGGGCAAATTGTACCACCCATGTTATTCAGAATGAAGAGTGATGATTTATAGCTGTCATTGAAATTGATTCTCTCTTATTAACTGGGTAGCAACTTCACCTAAAGAGAATGGCCAGGAATCATTTTGTAGGCCTTACTTATAGCTATGTCCTCCCCTCCTTACTGGGTAGGATAATCTCCTCTATCTCTCAATCCCTAATTCTTACAATGTAACTAACTTGGAAGGTTTTTCCTTTCTTCTGTCTCTTAAAATAAGAAAGTTCAGGTGCATAGATCTTGAAATTAGACTTTGGTAATACTGACTCCAATATACAGAAACCTTAAGTAACTCTGAGATTTCAGAGACTGGCTGAGATGTTAGAGGCAGAGCTGAAACAGGACAAGGTCTCTATCCTAGAAACCAATTTGCACAGGTCTGGAACATGATCCTTGCCTCTTGGAGTATCTGCTTCTAATAGGCACCACCACTTGATTAGGGGCAAACTATGTGTTTGGTAAGTATCCCATGTGACAGTTGTTACAGTGGCTCACAGCAGCTTTTTTCTTACCTTACCTACAGGAAGAAAGACGATTAGCCAGCAACAGAGTACATGCTTTACCCACCAGGTGGTGGTATACTCAAACTACTAGCTTAATAACCCTGTAACCATTTTTTCTCTCATGTGCACAGAATATTATCTTTATGAGCAATCACCAGTTGTCCACACTGCTAAAGCTCATGATTTCAAAAGAGTTAGACAAGGAAGTAACACTCAGAAACTAGTTTCTCTATTCTTGTATCTAGTGATGGTAGACATGTAACACTCAGTAGAATAAAAATAGTGCAATCTACACATATAGAATATTAATTTTGCACCTGAAAAACTTCCCTAACATACAAAAACCCACCGTATATCACAAAACAATCTACTCTCAATAGCCAAATTGTTTATTGTAAAAAAAATTGCAATTTGTGATTCCCCCTTACTCTTGGGGAATCCAGACACTACTATCTTGGGAAGGATAATTCTAAAGGTCAGGTCCTATCCCCAAGGTCATAGTAAAGATCTAGGGACAGGATTTCTTTCCAGGAAACTCCGTAATGTCTTCTCCGAAAATGAGGGAGAAACAGAGAAAGAGGAAGAAGATGGACCATTCTCTTTGCTTTCTCACTGGCCCAATAGCAGTAATAGGACAACCAATCTCATTTTGCTTTGATCCCATTAGTCACTTGTGTGACTAATCACTTTGTGATGATTAATCTGATACTCCTATTACAGTACTAGTTTAGAGGATTTTCTGTTGTCAGTAATAAAGTATATTAGGGCTTGCCACCAGGACCAGTTTGTAGCTACTACCCATATGACTACATTTTAGGTCTCCATTTCTCCAGGCACACCTTGTGCTCAAAGTAGAGACCAACTTGATAGTTAATCTCTCTCCGTCTGTGAACAAAGCTGCAACAGTGATCATTATCTTCATATATTCTCAATCTCTGGTCATTTTCTGCTACCTCAAATGCTCACCAACTAGAAAACACTCTTCTTTCTTGCATAATAATACAGAGATAAGGTTCTTGGTTCTAACAGGCAGAAAAAAAAGAAGCCATCTAATTGATTTTGCTCATGGCTAGGTTTTGCCATCACCCTTTCTGCTTATGTTGCTTCTTTTCAGTGAAAGAATTCATTTTCCCAAACTATACTACTTTAGAGTAAATAATAATTTCAAAAGAAAGAAGAAAAATATGTAACATGGGTATTAGTTACATACAAATATGAACAATTTGCATTAAGTTTTGGTATGTAAAACTATGAAGAACAATTCAATCAATCTTACTAAGTTTCATAATTCATTTTATATTATCCCCAGAGAATCAATATTAAGGTAACCTAGGTCATGTAGCCTTTCATCATATTCTTTACTATTGTGTCACAGGCTCACACACTTTGTATTTCAGAGTAGTGTTCAATGTGTATTGACTCATCTCCTACCACTGTGGCTTCTGATAATTTGTTGAATGATCCTTGATCATTGTTCTAAGTATCACTTAAGCTTGACCTAAATAAGTATAGTGGAATTAAATGTGATCTAAATCAGTAGTCAAAAGATCTCTCAAGGACCAGTCGATATTAAAATTCCCACAAACTTTCTAGATGCTGTAGAGAATAAAAATATATGATTATAGCCCCTGCTTTAATAAGCTTACAGCCTGCATGGGGTTAAATACCTTTTTTACATTTCATTCTATTTTACATTCTTTTCCATAGTCTCATCTCTGTAGTTTTGTCTTCCAATTCTAGAGCATCAGATACTAGGGATTAGAAATGTGCCTCAGAATGTTAAATCTATCTATCTATCTATCTATCTATCTATCTATCTATCTATCTCCTCCAATGCCTAACTTACTGTTGAGAAAATAAGACCTCAATAGATTGACTCATTCCTGCAGCCACACTGTGAAAATATTTGCATTTGTCCCTCTTAAAGTGCAAGAGAGTATGTGTCTGTGTGTATTTTATTCTAGCAAACAAGGAGAAGCCTTGGGATCCTTGAGCTAGTTAATGCATATTCACAATAAATTATGCATTTCCACTTGGCATCTGTTTATTAAATTATTCATCTAGTTTAAATTCTTTCTAAATATCTTTTCCCTAATAATTTATAAAATCTCATGACAGATGAAAAAGCAATAAACCAAATGTTTGAAAATATTTCTCTCCTTGCCTTCCTTTCTCTCCCCAATTTCTCCTTTCTCCTTTTCTTAATCTCCTTGTCTCTATCCGTCTATTTTCCTCTTTCCCTGTCCCTCAATGAGATGATAAGGGGGAGCAGGGAGTAAAGATGAGGACTACAGCATATGCCAATTGCTCTATTAATTTATTCAGTGTTGCAGAATTGTGTCAGAAAAGATTGAACATTTTAGATGAGTGAATCATATATTTAAGAGCTTTTTAAAATTTTTAGCAGAGAACTAGTTAAAAAGAAAGTCCAACTCTTCCTTCTCCTGTGTAATTACTTCCTCCTGACTTTGTTAGCTGACATGTAAAGGGAGAAGCCACCATTGAGAGGTTCCTGTCTTCCTCTACTCTTTGTCTCTTGCCTGAAACTCTAGGAACCTCCATGTGTGCTTGGCCTTCATTTTCTTTGAGGATAGTCAGGGCTGGGGAATTGACTGTCAAACATTTTCTGAAGGAAGTGCCATTTGTGCCCCAATTCGAATGTGAGTGCAGGACTCAAATAGTAAATATTTAAGAAGTGGGAATTCTCCTTTCCCTTGCTGTGCTCTCTGACAGATTTGTAATACTAATAATGAGCTTTAATTAATAGGTGACTGTGGCTTCAGGCACAGCTACCTCAACAACAACAAATAACATACACAGCTTATTAAATTTATGACTTAGGATGGTTCTGTAGCTTTATTGCTGCACCAGTTGTGAGGTATTTCACCCTTGTCACCAACACCAACTTTGGCACCCATGTAAATGCTTGCTCATTTGGGAGTGGGGGGTTGGTTCTTTGTGGCTTAATTGTCTCTTGGCTTGCCACATATTTTTCTTTGTATTCACATCTCTTTCTCAATGTTTGATGCTGATTACTTCTTAGAGGAAGACAGTGTTTAAAATATCAGACCAGGAAGGAAGCTTTGAGGCTCAGAGTGGAAAACAATAACAGCAAAAATATTAATTTATATAGCACTTTAAGCTTTGCAAATCACTTTTCTCAAGTTCTTTCATTTAATAAAAATAACTTGTGTATGATGACATGACTATCAAGTAGTGGGTATATACCTGGAACTCAGTTATGTGGCTTCTGAGTATAGTGCTTTTCCAATTTTACTGTGTTACAGTGCAGGGGTAGGAAACCTGCAGCCTGGAGGCCACATGAATCCAAACTTCAGAGTCAAATAATTCAGTCAAAGGGCCTTACTTGAAGACACAGAAACCACATGAGGCCACAGAGCTGCAGGTTCCCCACCCTTGTAAAGTGTCATGCATGAAAAATTATTAATTAAAATAAGAATTTACAATTTACTGCCATTATGAAAAACAACATAGAAAGACAAGGTAGAATACTGGTCAAATTCTAATAGGATGAAATATAAAAGCCTTAAAGGCAGAGTCATACCTATATTTAACACACACACACACACACACACACATGCACAGACACACATACACACAAAAATTTTACAAATATAAATTTGGGAGATGTTATAGATGGAAGTTTATCTGAAAATGATTTGGGATTTTTGGTAGATCTCCAGTTCAATATGAGTAAACAGTGTGATATGATAGCCATAATGGGCTTTGCAATTTTGTTTCTATACAGCTGTCTATCTATCTATCTATCTATCTATCTATCTATCTATCTATCTATCTATCATCTACCTTGTGCCTCTCTAAAATATCTGTATTACATTACTACTAAAAATCAAAATGATAAAAAATCAACTACCAAATATTCATTGAATTTACCAACGATATTTATTTTCTTGAAAATAATCTGACTATTACTCAAAAGTATCTTTGTTGAAGATATCAGAAAGCAGCAGGCAAATGTACAGGTGATATTTCACAATAAACCTGTCTTTACAATCACTAAAATATCAGTCAACCAAACCAACAAGCATTTCTTTAGCACTAATATGCACCAGTCATTGCTGGTGCTAGGGATACTAATATAACAAGCAAAATCCTTATTTGTAAGGAACTTTCATGTTAATGGGAATGAATAGAACATCCCACTATGCTAGTGGTTTACAGAATATAACCTTGTAGGGTTTCTTTGAACAAGGTGTTTCTCATTCAAAAATTAAAAAGCATGTAATATTATTTACAATATATAATAAATAACTTTGTTGAATGACCCTTTGATCATATGAATTTTCCTTTGCTCAACAAAGGTATTTGCTACTGTCATGGAGGAGATCCAGTGCAAAATCCAATTCGAAAAAGCAGGAGAATCATAATAAATGATATAATTAGGGAGATATATAATGAAAATGTCTACCTGTCTAGTGGGGAGAAGGATGAATAAACTGCTCAAGAGCCTAGATGTTCCAATGATATCCTCATCCTGTCTTGGCAAAATGTGGAAAGTACTAAAATTTTTGGACATTCCCATTGAGGAAATGTAATGGAGAACATAGACAAGATTCTACCAGGGTTGCCTACATGGAAAGGTTGTTATCTACTGCTTTAGAGGTGTAATGGCAGTAGTTCACACGTTTTTTCAGCTATTGAATTAGCACCTTGTTTCAGTTCAAGTTTCTTTTGAGCCTTGTATCAAGTCTGTTAAGGAACAGAACATGTGAAACCCCCAACTTGTGAACCCTAGAACTCATAAACTCCTGCAACAGGAAGGGGAGGAGCTAATGACTTCATATAAGGATAATGTCTAGGCTAGAGACAATGGGAACCGAGAAGAGGACTCTTGTGGTGGCAGTGTCAAGAAGAAGAAAACTTGTCTTATCCTGGCACTCTGTCTCCTCCGTGCTGTTTGTTTGTGATACTTTGTACAGAAGCCATAGGGCCTTATTGGAAGCCCTGAAAGAGGATTTTCTGGTTGTATGTTTAGAGAAGTCCTGAAGGAGGGCTTTGGAGGTCCTTGGACTTTATTGATGATTTGTGCTGATCTTTTGGACCTTTTTTGTGGGGTTGTGTTGATTTCTATGTTTATGATTTGTGTTGAGTTCTCAGACCTTGTTGGTGGATTTGAGTTGATTTCACAGGCAGATAGTGAATTGATGATGGTGTTGGCAATGTGTATGAATATTATTGTAGCTCTCTTAGCTTTGTATTTCCAGAAAAAAGGAACTATGTAGGACTTGAGGTGTACTGGATACTGTGAGCTTAAATATAAAATGAGAACTAGACAAAGAACTGGATGAGGAACTGGACAAGGAGCTGGACAAGGAAATGGGAGATGCCTGCCTTTGAATCCAGGTGAAAGTTGAATGGATTCAGATAGGATCTAGGACCATGGGAGAGGAACCATGGAAGCTGAGAGCTAGCCTTGAGTCAAGTTCAAATAAGACTTTACTTGGATACTGTGTACTGACTAAGAAGATTATGATTTGCTGTGACTTAGGGGTGGAGAACCTTGACTTTTTTGCTTTGTGACTGACTTAAGAATTTTGTGATTGACTAAATGAATGTACTTTATTGAAAACTATGTTACCACTTTGGTGACAATTATGTGGTCATTTTAGTAATAAGTTGTTGAGTTGTGACATATTGAATGCTGTATTGTGATTTTCTGTGATTAGTTGTAACATTGTGAATGCTGTACCTTGATTTTCTCTGAATGGTTTGCCCTGATTCGATATTGAATAAATAGAGAGCCTGCTATACTGTGTAATCAGTACCTTGAAAGATGTTCACAGCAGCAGTCTTCTGGAAAGCTGCTTGTGTGTGGCTTTACAAGAGAGAATACTTATATTAATGAGTTTGTAGATAAATTTGAATAATGAATATTTGAGCAAGTGTGGGAAATTTCCTAAAACTTAGAACTTTCTTAAAATGGAATTGGCTGCCTTGAATAAAGGTAATATCCCTTATTTTGGTTAAAGATAGAAAAACACACTTTGTAATACTATATTGGCTCATACTAATTGTTCATTAATCTTCCTTTGATCTTTGAACTAGGGGACCATATGTCTAGATGGAGTGAATTTGAGAACACCTTATCCAATTCTCAAATTTTATAGATGAGGAAGTTCATGTCAAGATGATATATAGTACAACCATGGTTTCACATGAAATTGGCATCAGAGTCCTCTAAATCTAATTTCAGTGTATTATCCTTTAGGCACTAGTGCCCTCTTATTTTATAGAAAGATTTCTACTCTCTATGATAGGCATGGAGAATAAATATTACACCTGTTCAGGTATATGGAATATATGCTCTATAAAGACCTCCAGATAAGCAATACATACTTTTATAGGTCTCTGGCATCTTTGCTGAAGGTCCTCTCTTCAATGCTGAAGATTTCAGTCCAGTCATCCCTTCTCATCCTGTTTATTTCTTTTATATGTCCTCCCATGAATCTGACAAAGAGGATTTACAAAATATACTGGAAGATTTCTTTTAGGTCTGAAAGTCCAAAATATAGAATTCATTTAAATTTGTTTCAATTCAAACAAATAGGAAAATTAAAATTCTAATAATAAGTAACATTTATATAGTGCCTACTAAATTCTTGACAAATATCTCATTTCATACTCATGATCATGGGAACGATGTTATTATTAACCCCATTTTACAATTGAGGAAATTAATGTAAATAGATGTTATTTGACTTGCCCAAGGTCACACAGCTAATTAAATATCTGAGGCTGGATTTGAACTTAAAAAAAAAAAAACAGTGGAAAACTCTGGTAACTATTTGATATACCTTGCCAATGACACTCTTTTTCAGAGCAATCATTTTCTGGAAAATATATTTTCATCAATTCTAATTAATAAGTTATTTCTTGTATTTCTTGCACCTTATATGCTCCATGAATCTTTCAATTCCCTTATATCTCAAAACCCTTTGACATAATCTCTAGCTCTTTCCTCCTTTCCTCTAGTCTCTGAAAACAAGATAGTCCTACTCCTTTCTAAGGTCAACCTTTCTATGTCTTGTCCATATACCCTCCTACCTTCTCAAGCTGACTTCACCTTTAATTATCCTTTCCCTCTAATCTTCAAGCTTTCTCTGTTAGTTAAAGAACTATGTCTGAAAACATATCCAAGCCCCCCACATCCTTAAAAAAACCTTTCAATAGATCGTATTGTACCTTCAAGTTATTATTCTTTTGTCATTCCTTCACAGCTGAACTCCCAGGGGGACTAGGGATTGTTTATACTATTTATACTCATTGCTTCCACTTCTTCTCCCTTTACATATTGCTCAGCACTTTGCAATCTGACTTCTGAATGCATTGCTCAACTAAAACTTCATTTTCCAAAGTTACTAATGATATCTTTTTTTAATTTTTATTTTTTTATTAACAAATGCTGTTTCTACTCCCTACTAATGATATCTTAATTGCCAAATCTTATGACTTTCTTAGTTTCCATCTTTAGCCTAATGCCTGAAACATAGTAGATACTTAATAAATTCTTATTGACTGAATGATCTACCTACTGCATTTGACACTCTTGCCTAGTCTCTCTTGGATTCTCTCTCCTTGTTGAGATATCTTAACACTATTCCTTCAATCCATCTAACTGCTACTTTTTAGTATTTTTTTGCTGGCAATACAACAATATAGTACCCCATAATTGTAGATATTCCTGAAGGCTTTGTCCTGAACCTTCTTCTCTTCTCTCACTATACTCTTTTTTCTAACTGGCAGAAAAGTGGAAAACGGCAGCATTGGCTCAAACTTTTAGTCTGACTGTAAGGAGTACAGAGAAAGTTGGGAGAGTACTCTTAGTCTACAGTTGTGGAAAGAATAGGCAACAGGATGTGTGAGGTCAAGTGGCGACATCACAAATGTGAGAGGTTATTAATCAAATGGAATTTTTTTTTGGTTTCTGGGGGATCAAGTCCTATGATATCACCAGATGACCAAGTCTTAAAGGCAGTTTCAGTAGAGGCACAGACTGATTTGGTGTCAAGGGAGAAAGCAATGTTGTAATAATATGAATGGGTATAAATTTGGTAGTTGCATGAAGGGAGGGCTTGCTACTTTGATAGTAGTATAGTTTGTTTTTGCTTATATATCTCATAGAACAGCATAGGAAGAAGAACAGTTCAAATTATATTTGATAAATCATACAGTGCTTTCAATAACCCTAAGTACTGAATTTGGATCAAGACTTGAATTACTCCTATCACTTAATAACTGTGAGATCAGATAAATTACAATCATTCCATTATCTGATTTCTTCATGTGTATTGCTTCCCACACAGAGTTATTATACTTTTCTATATAAATTTGAGTTATTCTTCCCAGTGTTTAATGTGAACTCATTATGATATCTAGTTGTGAATGACTCAAGACAGAGATTGACTTAAGGAATACATAGAAGGATTTTATTAAATTTAATCTGATATTCATTTATTGATTGTCTACAATGTCACAGGAACTGCCATAGGGATGGGAGATTCTAAGACAAAAAGCAAGATCTTTTCCACTCAAAACACTCATGCTCTGTTGTGGGGGTGGGGAGGTATTATAAATTTGATATGGATATATAAAATATATGGAGTAGATGAAAAACAATTGTGAGGTGGGTGGAGAAAAGTACTAAAAACTGAGATTAAGAAGTTGAATGGAAATTGGCACCTGCCTGGTACTTGAAAGTTGGAAAAGATTCCACAAGGCAAAGGTGAGGAACAATAATGTTTCAGTTATCATGGAAAGCCTCTGTAAAGATAAAACTGTAAAGGTGGCAGACAGAACGTTGTATCTGGTGAATAATGTATCACAGTGGAATGGTTCATAATGAAATAATGTGATACCGGCCTGGAAAGACAAGGTGCATCAAGTTAATAAGGAGCTTTACTTGGCAAAAAGAGTAGGATATATTTTATGAGAGGCAATAGTCTAGGGCCACAGAAATTACTTAAGCAGGGGGAGTGGGTTTGTTTTATATATTATTATACTTGTATTTTAAGAATATACATTTTGCAGCTGTGTTTAGGATAGATTGGAAAAGGGAGAACCTAGAGGCAATGTAAGCAAGTAGGGTCCTATTGGAATATTCAATGTGAGAGGTAATGAAGAATTTAACTAGGATCCTGGATTATTGTATTGAAATTCTACTTGCACACACACACACACACACACACACACATTGTTTCAGAAATGCTTCTTTAATATTTATTGGGAAGATTTCCATGTATATATTTTGGCTATGCACACATATCTTTCCTTTGACCACTGAATTTAATTAATGCTATTCATATTTGGAGCTGCAACAGATATATGGATAATGAGAGTGATTTAAAAAACTGATAAATTAAAATTAATTTGAGTAGCCATTAAAAAGAAAACTAATTACTTAATATAGAAGAGAAGACTTTAACTAAAAGTACTGAATTACATCCTTTCCTCTCTTTGGCAAAGAACCCTTGGACATGTTCTTTAGTTCATCCTCATGAGATGTATTCAAAGACACTTTGAAAGCAAATGATCTGAAAAATTTATAGAAATTTTCCCCCTAAAAATGAACCACAAACTGAAAGCGTTGAATAGTGAATTAAAATAGAAAGAGTAAAAGGTAAAGTTTGTTATGGCAAGGAGATGAAAGGATAAGAAGTGATACCACAGTTAATCATTTTCTTTTTAATATATTGATTTAAAATATTCAGTTTTTCCCCCATCTCTTTTTTAAAAAAGCTTACATAGTTTAAAATGAAAGACATGATTTTGAATTCTATCTCCTGATTTTCTTTTTTTTTATATTTTTTTAAACAAATGCTTTATTAATTTCTGTTTTACATCATTCATTTCCGCCAGATTTTGAGTTACAATCATTTTCCCCCCATTATTCCCCTACCCACCCTCCCAGAATAGCAGTCCCACAAGATATCGCTTCCTCCAATCTGCTCTCTCCCATACCTTCTCCCATACCCCCATCGACTTTTCCATTAGAGGAAGGTGAGTCTTTGTGTCCCAATGCCTGCACATCTTATCTCCCTATTACAAGCAAAAGAGTATTAATAATAGTATTTATATATATTTGAAACATTTAATGTTATGACCTCGAATTTCAGATCCATTTCCTTCCTCCCTTGTCACCCATTCCCTCTTGGGAGATAAGTAATTCAGTATATGTTGTACATGTCTAGCTATGCAAAACATTATCATAGTAGATATATTGTACAAGGCTGCTTATAATTCCCTCCCACTCATCCCATACCCCACCTGGTCCATTCCCTACATGATCCTGTCCCTCTTTTATAGTGGGTACTTCCAACCTCCCCTCCCCCCAAGGATGCCCTCTCAGCCAACATCCCTCCTCACATCCCCCTTCCCCCTAACCTGCTGCAGGTTGAGATATCCCATTTAGTTTGTATGTCATTTTCTCCCTGAACGAAATTCACTGTGAATGTGGTTTTGCCTTTTTAGCCTTCCTTATTCTCCCCCTCTTTTGCAACCACTTCCCCTTGCTTCTTCTGTATGGGATAGTTTACAGTACCCTGTCTCTCCCCATCTCCTCTTGCCACTTTCCTCTCTCACCTCATAATTTCATCCCTTGAGTGTTCTCCCGTCCCAACAAATTCAACTTATGCCCTCTATCCATATATAACTGTAACCATATACACACACATTCACATATGTATTCATATGACCACACCCCCTTCTTCCATTATTTTCAGAGTGAGAAAGATATCATCAGTCACAGTTATTGCTTTTCCATATAGGAATGTAAATAGTTCAACTTTGATAAGTTCCTTTTGATTTCTTTTCCCTGATTACCTTCTCAGGCATCTCTTCCTTCTTGTGTCTGGGTGTCAAATTTTCTATTCAATTCTGGTTTTTTCCTCAAGAATGCTTGAAAGTCCTCTATTCCACTGAATGACCATATTTTCCCCTGAAAGAAAATACTCAGTTTTGCTGGGTAGGTGACCCTTGGGTTCATACCCAGTTCTTTTGCCCTCTGGAATATCATATTCCATGCCCTTCGATCCCTCAGTGTAGAAGCTGCCAGGTCCTGGGCTATTCTGATTGTGTTTCCACAATATTGAAATTGTTTCTTCCTGGCTGCTTGGAGTATTTTCTCCTTGATCTGGGGATTCTGGAATCTGGCTATAATATTCCTGGGAGTTTTATTTTGGCAATCTTTTTCAGGAGGTGATCTGTGGATTCTTTCAACCTCTATTTTGCCCTCTGGATCTAAAACATCAGGGCAGTTTTCCTTGAGAATTTCTTGAAGGGTGATTTCTAGGTTCTTTCCTTGATCATGGCTTTCAGGTAGTCCAATAATTTTTAAATTGTCTCTCCTGGATCTATTTTCCAGGTCAGTGGTTTTTCCCATGAGATATTTCACATTGCCTTCTACTCTTTCATTTGTTTGGATCTGCTTAACAGCATCTTGATTTCTCATAAAGTCACTAGCTTCCATTTGCTCCAGTCTAACTCTGAAGGAATGAATCTCCTCAGTGAACTTCTGAGATTCTTTTTCCATCTGGCAAATTCGACTTTTTAAGGCATTCTTCTCCTCATTGCCCTTTTGGGCCTCCTTTGCCATTTGAGTTAGTCTATTTTTTAAGGTATTGTTTTCCTCAGTCAGGCTGTTGACCCTCATTTCATACTTTTCCTGCATCCTTCTCATTTCTCTTTCTAATTTTTCCTCCACTTCTCTTATTTGATTTTTAAAGTCCTTCTTAAGGTCCTCTATGGCCTGCAACCCGCTCATGTTTTCCCCTGGGGCTTTTGTAGCAGGACTTCTGACCTCACAGTCCCTTTCCTGCTCTATGCCCCCAAAATAGGAGTCTAGGGTTGCCTTTTCCTGTTTCCTTTGCCTTGGCATGCTGCCGCTTAATTACTTGACTTTTGGGCTTGTTGCCACACTATGGCTTTAAGGCCAGATAGAGGAATTTTGTCCCAAATGTGTGGGGTCAACTTCCGTTTCTGGCAAGCTGTAAATCCACCCACAACTTCCACCCTAGATCACAATCCAGATCCAGGGAGGTTAAAGCAAGAGCAATTACCCCCCAATGCTGATTGCTGGATCTCCCTACAAATTTGCAGGCTGGGAGCGGGAGCTGCCTCTGAAAACTACAAAATGGCGTTTGTCCTCAGCGGCTTGTAGCCCCCAGGGGAGGGAGCCGACGCATTCCCTAATACCAGTCCCAAAGTCTATAGGAAACTAACCTCTTACTTTGTCCCAGGCAAATCTATGTTGATATTCTGGAGTTGCCACAGCTCCTGGTGTTCTGGGGTTCCTCCAGCTGGCTGTTGGCCCTGCCGCCCTGGGGCCGAAACCTCGGCTCATGCGGACCTGGGCTCGGCTCGGCTCCTGCATCTGCGCACTGCGCGCTGCCAGGTCCCAGACCACTTCGCTGGCCCTTCCTGCATGGCTGCTGGGCTGTCCTCAGTGGGAGTTTAGCTTCTCTGTGTCGTTCTGTGGGTGCTGGGGCTCCAGAAGTTGTTGAGAGTCCCCTTTTACATAGTTTGGGGGGAATCTGGTGGCAGAGTGGCTTGGATGAGCAGTTTCTACTCCGCCATCTTGGCTCCCTCCTGATTTTCTTAAATTGGTAATCCTGTAGGAAAAAATAAACACATACAAACACACATACTCAATATATACAAAATACATATATTATATTATGTGTTTATATATATATATATATATATATATATATAATAGCAGCATATAGTATGTATATATAAACATACATATATATATATATATATATTACTTAAAAGTTTTCTAAATTGATCAACATGTTTTAGTTGAGTTGAGCTACACAACAATTCTCTAAAATAGATAGTATAGGTTATATTATCTTATTTAAGGTGTGGGCCATGAGACTGAGAAGTTGTCACTTGACCAAGTTTACCCACCTAATAAATCTTAGAAATGGAGTTAAAATCTGGATCCCTCTTATATCCAAATAAGCTACTCATAACAATATGTAATAATTATTCCAAATTTTCCTACCTGCCATTCATGTAGATATTTTATGTGTGTACCCATACTAATTTATTTGACCTTACAACAATTCTTTGTGGTACATACTGCAGGTATAATTATTTTCATTTTTCAGATAAAGACATAGTTTTAGAGAAGCTAAATGACTTACCCATGGATAATCTCAATGTCTAAATTTGTCCAGAACCTATTATTTATTCTGTGTTGGCAGTTCTTCCATTATTTCAGATCATAAATTATCACTTAATTCTAAGAAGGGTGGCAGAGCCTGAGGGAGATTAAATTACTTATCTGTGATCATATTGCTACAATGAGTATGTTCCACTATGCACTCTCTTCCCTCTCTCCTCTCTCCTTCTTCTTTCTGTCCCTTTCTATCACATGTCATAGGATCATGAGAGAATCTCAGGATTAGCTGAGACATCAGAGGACACCAGGTCCAATCTCAGTGAAACTCTTCATCTGACAGTCATTCTTCTCTTCTTTTAAGATCTCTTAGGAGGGAAAATATACTTCTTACCAATGGAGCCCATTCTACTTTTATATAAGCTCTAATTGTTAGGATAATTTTCCTTACATCAGACCTATTTTAAACAAAAATAACTTTTAACAGTTCTTACCAGCTCTACTTCTTGTTCACTCTACTAATTTTACCCTTTATTGTAAATTAGAAAAAAGTCAAAGTCCTTTTTCTAAATGTCATCTCTTCAATACCTCAAGGCAACTTTTATGTCTGTCCATTCCTGCCAAGACTCTTTTCTTCATCTTAGACACCTGCAGTTCTTTCAACTGATGGATCTTGAAGTTTTCATTTTCCTGCTTGGGCTCTGGAGGTTCTCCAGCTTATCACTGTCCTTCTGAAAAATATTCAACCTAAAACAGAATGCAGCACTCCAGATTTCCAGATTTCCTCTGGCCAAGGTAGAGTATAGCAAACCCATTGCTTCCCTTGGCTTGAGCACTATGCAATAAGATTGCATTAGCTTTTTTGGCTGCCACATCACAATGCTGACTCATATTGAAATTGCAGCCATTAAAACCAAGATATCATTTTCTTTCAGTTCTGATTAAATTCCATCATATTAGATTTGTTCCAGTGTTCTACCCTGTCCTGGCTCTGTTACCCAGTGTATTAGCTATATCTTTAAGTTTTTTGTATTTGCAAATTTGATACAGATTCCATCTGTACATTTATCTAAGTCATTGATAAAAATATTAACACAGGACCAGTATAAATCCCTGGACATGCTAATGGATACCACCTGCCAGGTTGACAGAACTATTAATGTTTGTGGCATGGGGGTGGGAACTGGATATTACGCCAGTTTGAATACATTAAATTATATTGTTTTCTAGTCTATATTTTCTATCTTTTTTCATAACAATTATATGAGAGATTTTCCTGAATGATTTACTAAAAGCTAGATGAATTATATGTCTAACATTTTTATGGAAAACATGTGTAGATTTCATTCTCTCCCCTTTTCTTAAAATCTAGAGGAAACCTCCCTATTTCAACTTTGTTGTTTCCCTCCCATTCTATGTTATCCTTCAAAGATCTTTGAGAGCAGACCAATAAGCACATCCACCACTTCTTTCACTACTATGTTTTATAATTCACCCGGGTCTCTTGATCTTAATTCATAAGGACAAGTATATGCTTATTTACTATTTATGTACTTCTCTTGAGAATCACCTCTTTAAAAATTATTTTTTCCTTCTCTTTCCAGCACAAAATTCATGCTCTTTATCAAAGAAAATAGAAACAAAATACAAAACGAATAGTTCTGCATTAGCTTCCATTTTTATTAATGTCATACTATATGTTTCAATCTGGGATTCTATCCTTTCTCTATTTCTGTCTTTTTCTAATGTGTACATGTTCATCCACCCATTCACACATACAAATGTATTATTACTATTTCTGTATAGCTCTATATTAAAACATAGAGAATGTGATTTCCAGGATGGATACACTTTCATTACCCATGCTTAACTTCATAGATAATTCCTAGGGAGATTCCAGTGACTGAGAGAGGTTATGATTACCCTGTGGTAATACAGATAGTATGTAAAACTGGTGTCAGAGATACTTCAGTTAAATTTTACTTCTGACATTTACTGGTGTAGCTATCAGTCTCTCTCTTCTGAAAAGTATTCAGACAAAGGCAACCAGGATGGCGAAGGGCCCTGAGTCCATGTCATATAAAGATTTGTTGAAAGAATTAGACTAGTCTAGTTCAAAGAGAAGACTCAGGGTTAATGGGCTAGCAGGCTTCAACTATTCCAACGACCATAGCATGAAGGAGAGACCAGATTTGATACATTTGATTCCACAATGCAGAGCAAATATCAATGGGTAGAGTGGTAAATTTTGCTTCAATATCAGGAAAATCTTCATAATTATTTATTTAACAGTAGTGGAATGAACTGCTTAGAAGTGTGGAGCTCTTCCACATGTGCATATGTGTATGTGTGTATATGTATATATACACATATGTGTATATGTGCATAAACCTATTTTTGTATTCATATATGTGTGTAATTATATATTTAATTATATATTAAACTTAAAAAATAAAATCAAACTTAAAAACTAAAAAAATTCCTATTTTTGCCTTGTTATTCTCACATATATATATATATATATATATGTGTATATTTAGTCACTCAAATAAGCATTTATTAAACACCTACTATGTTCTAGGCATTGTGTTAACCACTGTGGATGAAAAGAAAATTTAAAAAGTCCCCAGTGAGTCCCTAATTTCATGGAGTGTATGAATAAATTAGAGATATTCAGAAGAGCAAAGACTCTAGCATTAAAGGATGACTATGGAAGACTTCTTCCAGATACTAAGATTTTAGCTGAGACTTGAAGGAAGCCAGAAAGTCCATGAGATGGTTATAAGAAAAGTAGAGAGTTCCCATTATGTGGAATAGCAAACAACAACAACAACAACAAAGTATGGAGTCAGGGTATGCAGTGTCTTTTTCAGCAGAGAGCAAGGCCAGTATCTTGTTTCTATATCAAAATCATGTCTGTCCATCTAGCCATTTGCCTAACTATTGAAAAAAAGAATTATCGTCAGTTCTCCTTTCCTTTTTGAGCTTTGTGATACTAAGTGGATTTGTAACTATCTCTCTTTCTCTCCATGAATATGATTACATTTAATTTCTAAACCCCCCACTGTTGATCATCTGTGTGACATGGCCACTTAGAAGCATCACTTAGAGTCCCTTAGAGGGGGCTGAGCTCCCTCCACACATATGCAGGTGCAGCAGGAGATGGAAGAAGCAATTTTCAAATTCCCTGGTGAGCTGGATTAAATTACTCCACAGGTCATATGTTGGACAGCCCTACTCCAGTGGCTTAAGTGTTTTTCTTTCTCTTTGAATTTGAATATTTTTTTTAAAAAAAATAGAGTCTTAGTAGGTAATGATAGACAAAGAAATACATTTCCTTTTGTTAAATGACAAGTTGTTGAATTGAAATTGAAATGACTGTAACAGATGTGTTATAGATGAGAGGATGAATTTTACTTAGCTATTAACATGTCTGTCTTATTCAAAGGAATAAAAGGTCAATTGGTACCATTAGATATTGATTTTTCCTCCTTTCTCTTCTCTCCTTATGATATCAATGATTGTTGGAACATTTTTAAAACCTAAAACATATCTGGAATGAGGTATCCCATTGGGATGGAGTGTGATTAGAAAATGGAAAAGAAAAAAGGGGAGAAGTGAAGGAAGAGAGAAATGGTGGATATTTTTTGATGTTTTCTCTTTTATCTACACAGTAAAGGCACAAGGTATTAGAGCATAAGACTATTGAAGGGTGAAACAATAATCTATTATGGAAGAAATCTTCCTCTTCCTTCTCCATTCTACTTTTTAACAACTTTGATACTTTGCTAAATTAAACTCTGGCCTCAATAATGTAAGTAATCTCACCAGTGATGCAGATGGCAGTCTATTATCATTGCCTCAAAATGTAAGACTTATCCCTATACACCTGAAAACCATCTGCAAAAGAGGATGTGAGGTCCTCCTAATGTGTTGGAAGTCTAGTTCTACATTTCTAGGCTTGAACTGAAAAACAAAACAAAACAAAACCAAAACCAAAAAAACAATGGGGCTTTCACACTGCTCATTATCCCTTATGTTTGCATATATTCAATCAAAGAAGAGTGTTCACATATCAAAAGTATCATTGGATGTAATACATTACTATCCAGTATTTTTATCTACTTCTTGTTTTTCATGACAACATAAACTGAGGCAGGGGGAAATACCTCCTTTATATATTTTTAAAAGAAAAAATAGTGAGCAAAAATGGAAAATAATTAGTATAACTTTTCTGAATGAAAATAGCATCAAAATGGTATGCCAAATGGACATCAAATAGAGACATAATTAATAGAAAATAAGTGTCTATTCCCTACTTATATTTTAAAATTATATATTGATTAACTTTCATAGGTTAGAAAAAAATATAATTCAGGGTAATTTTGTCTCTACCAATTCAATTTGAATACTTTCTATAACATAGGATGTTTCTTAATTTCAGAACAGTCATCTCATTATCTGGCACCATGTCTATTCATGAGGTTGGGAGAAGAAATGTGTTATTAATTTTTATAGATGAGAAACTGAGGTTAGGACATTGTTTTTTATAACTCTATTTTTGGTAGGACATTATATATGATAATCCTCATAGACTTCCTTAGGAAATATTAGCATATCCATGTTCAATTGCATGATTATATTTGGCTAGTGCATGGAACAGTGCCAGCCATCTCATAGTGTTGTATTTACTTACAAAACTGGGCAGCAAATAATATTAAAGTGCTTTCATTGCTGTAGTGGAGTTTGGCTCTAAAGATTACAACTAAAATTGCTTTTTAGTGGATCTATCATATGGAACATTTCCTAGTAACAAATAAAATTCTAGATAAATTGAATTTTAAGCCATCAGTAAATTAGGCCATTAGCCAAAGAGTCAGATAAGTAGACAGCTACACTGACTCTGCATCTTTAACTCTCTTACATGAAGATGGACCCTTTTAAATCTTCTATTCTCTCATTATTTGAATGATCATAATGTGGTTGAATTGAGATGCAGACAAAGCAGCCCATAATTCACAAAAACAACCTAACATGAAAAAAGATATCTAATAATTTAAATTATTGCTGATCTGTCTGTAGATGTGTCTTTAGTGGAGTAGAAATAGGACTTCCTCACAGCTCCAGCTCCAACCTCCCCTAATTCATATAAAAATTACTCTAGACAATCTTTGGAGCTACAGAACCCACAAAATAACACAGAGAAGCTAACCTCCTGCTGAGGACAGCCTGGAAAACCAGCAGCAAGTGGCCAGTCTAGTGCTCTGGGAGCTGACCCCAGCCCCACTCAAAAGAGAAGTCTAAGCTCCAGGGTGGCTTCCCAGATAAAGTAGAAAATATTATAAGAACTCAAGAAGAAACAATTTGAATACTGTGGAAACACAATCAGTATAACTCAGGCCCTGGCAGCTTTTACATTGAGGCATTGAAGGGCTTGGAATATTCTGGAAATCAAAGGAGCTGGCATTAAAACCAAGAATCACCTACCTAGAAAACCTGAGTATCATGTTCCAGGGGAAAATATGGACATTCAGTGGAATATAGAACTTTCAAGCATTTGTAATGAAAAACCCAGAGTTGAATAGAAAATTTGGCATTCAAATACAAGCAGCAAGGGAAGCTTGAGAAGGTAAACAGGGAAAAGAAATAATGAGGAACTTATCAAAGTTGAAATACTTATATTCCTACATGGAAAAATGATAATTGCAACTTGTGAAATTTTTCTCAGTATGAAATTAGTTGAAGGGAATAGAAATGTATAAATATGTGTATATGTATCTCTGTATGTATATACATACATATATATATATATATGGGTATATATGTATACATACATATATATGTCTAGAGAGGAGGGTATATGGGAATATGAATACATATTTGTGTCTGTGTGTATATGTCTACAAGTATACATAGAGGCCACAAGACCAATTAAATAGAAAGGGATGATACTTAAAAAGTGAAATTAAGGGGTGAGAAAGGAATATAATGAGAGGATCTGGGGAGAGACAGAATGGTGTAAATTATCTCATGTAGAAAAGGCAAGGGAAAATTGTTACAATGGAGGGGAAGAATACGGAGGCAAAGGGGAATGAGTCAACCTTATTCTCATTGAATTTGTCTTAGGGAGGGAATGACATACACACTAAATATAGTATCTCACCCTACAGGAGAGTAGAAGAGAAAGGGAAGGAAGGGTAGGCTGGGGGGTAGGAAAGTTGGAAGCACCCATTTTGAGAAGGGAAATGATCACAGTAGAGAATAGAACAAGTGGGGGGAATAGGATGGAGGGAAATATAGTCAGTCTTCCATAATATATCTGCTATGGAAATTTTTGTGTAGCTACTCATGTACAACCTATATTTAATTTCTTATCTTCCCAGTGAAGGTGGGTGACAAGGGAGGAAGGAAAAAAATCTGGAATCCAAAGTTTTAAAATCAAATGCATATATATATATATATATATATATTTGTTTATATATATGTATTATATATATATATATATATATATATATATATAATTAACATTTTACATGTAACTGGGAAATGAGATATACAGGCACTGGGGATAGAGAAAAAAAGTCAAAGGGGGAATGGAGGAAGATATGGGAGACAGCAGATTGGGGGAGGGGGTATTCATTGGGAATATTGTTTTGGGGTGGTGGGTAGGGGAAGTTGAGGAGAATATTTGTAGCTCAAAATATTGTGGAAATGAATGATGTAAACTGTAAGATAAAAACAAAAGAAATGTGTCTTTAGGGCTAAAATAGCATATTTTCTTAGTTAACCAATCCTAGGACATCTTCCTTGAACATTCTTTAATGGAATCCCATGACAGAATGAATGACATAGGAATTTGAGAATGTAAGAGTTTCTTATGCCCTCTTCCCTGCTTTCAATCTTAGAGAGATTCTTTAATACTTAAGAGAGTTGATTAGGGGAAAACTGGGATATTTTACTGGCTCCACAATAGCCAGAAATGTCATCCTCATTAGGAGACTGAAATATTTTAATCTTTTTGTGTGTGTGTCATGGCCCACTTCAGCCATCTGGTAAAGCCTATGGAGCTTTTTTTTTCAGAATAATGTTTAAAATATATAAAACAAAACCCATCAACAAAGCAAAATATGGTGAAACCCGGTTACTACAACTACTACTAATAACAAGGAAAATAAAAACAAAAACAATTTGTTCACTGACCTGAGGTTAAGAAATCTTATACTAGCATGTTAGAGGATAAAAGCATACCACAATTTAGAATAATCACATCTGAACCTGGTTTTGAGGAAAGGCACTCTCAACATGAGACTGCTAGCGATTTGCCTTTTGGGTAAGCTTTTAGAAGACTGTGGTCCATAAAAGTGTTGGCAAAATGGTATAGTTCCAGTCAGAAGTACCTAGTTTGATACCATATCATTAGAACAAAGACACTAAATTTGTTTTTTTTTCCTGCTACTCTGGGAAAATCCTAATGGTTAGGAATATACCAAAAGGCAAAATATCTACTTGAGCACAAGGTCTAGACATTGCCTGAAACAACAGAGCCACTGAACCAGAAATGCATGCCAGTCTCTTGCTATAAGGTACTTACTATAGGAAGACAAGGCCTGACAATAACTATTTGCCCATGTAGAATGCAAGAGGAGTCATTCCTGGTAACAACAACTGGGAAGAACATGCCTACTTGACCTACCAATCAATCAGGAAGCATTCATTCAATTCAATAAATATTTATTAAGTGTTTACTATGTGTAAAGCATTATGTTAAGCGATAGGGATGCAAATAGGAAAAAAAAATAAAAATAATACCCATCCTCAAAGAACTCACAATCTAAGTGGGGGAGAAAATACATTAAAAAAAAGAAGCTGGAAAGGTGGGCAGAAGCACTCAACCAAGTTCAAACCAAATAGGGCTATAGGAGAAAAATGTAAAATGAACTAGGAAATACAAATCCTTCTTTCTACAAAAGAAAGCTTTGGGAGGAGGCTTTGTATTTAGGAATTCAGTAGTGGATTACTTTATATAGAAGTTTAGTATTCTACCCTTCAATCCTCTAATAAGAAGGAAGAAGAAATCAGGGAAGGTGAAAAGCTATTGAGTGTCCAAGACTGAGTCAAACAGCATGATGAGAATTGCTGTTCAAGTTATTTGGGGAGGGATATTTTGTTCCATAAAATTCTAACCAAGGAGAACTGCAGTTTATACCATGTGCCAGACCTGTGTGAGATGTTAGTGATATGAGTACAAAGAATGACATAATGTACATTTAATATAATATT
Organism: Gymnobelideus leadbeateri; assembly: GCA_011680675.1. Taxonomy (NCBI): domain Eukaryota; kingdom Metazoa; phylum Chordata; class Mammalia; order Diprotodontia; family Petauridae; genus Gymnobelideus; species Gymnobelideus leadbeateri. The sequence continues at coordinate 136,551 of WOXC01011958.1, forward strand.
GTTTATATTAAATTTATGGAATAAGACAAGCATTTCCATAATATGGCATGATAGAAAATTATTCTAAATGGAACTACAGACATATTATGTATAATTTGCTATTCCTTTTAAAAGAAGAATAAGGCTATGTAAATTTCTTTTTCCTTTTTTCATACCTCCAAAACCTACCTAGAGACGGCTACCATCAGAAAAAAAAAATGTGTGTTTATGCATATGTGTGTGTGTGTCTATAATGCTATTTTATACATAGTTCTATTTATCTTTTCTTTGGATGCAAGTAGCATCTTCCTTCATAAGTGTTGTGTTGTCAATTGGGGTAATTGTTATAGGCAAAACGTGTTACTTCCCCCCCCCCACTCTGGAGCCTCTACTTACCCATCCCGGGTCTTCGGTCGTCACCGGCCTCAGAGAGGAAATCACCAGACAGAACACCGGCTGAGGTTGCAAGCGTGTGTGTTTATTTCCGCAACGCTTCCGCATATATACCTCCCTGGGATCCCCAACCACCAATCATATCTCCAGATTACATAAAATGCCTTTTATGGTCAACAAGGACTCACCACGTAGCTCCCTTGGCTAGAGCTGAAAACCTTAAACTCACCAAATACCCTACAAAAACGACTTCTTAGCTCCAAGTTCTCTTTAAACAATTTTGCTATTAAAATAAAATATTTTCTTGGTTCTGCTCATTTCACTCTTGATTATTTTATGTGAGTCTATCCATGTTTTCTTTTTTATTTTTTAAAAGAATGCTTTATTAATTTCTGGTTTAGATCATGCATTTCTGCCAGATTTTGAGTTACAATTTTTTTTGCCTTTTTTCCCCTACCCATCACCCCAGAATAGCAGTCACACTAGATATCCCCTCATCCAATCTGCTGTCTCCCGTATCTTCTCACATACCCCCTTTGACTTTATCATTAGAGCGAGGTGAGTCTCTGTGCCCCAATGCCTGAACATCTTATCTCCCAATTACGTGTAAAATAGTATTAATAATAGTATTTCTATATATTTCAAACATTTAATTATAAAACCATGAAATTTAGATCCATTCCCTTCCTCCCTTGTCACCCATTCCCTCTGGGAAGATAAGCAATTCAGTATGTGTTGTACATATATAGCTATGCAAAACATTACCATAGTAGATATATTGTAAAAGGCTGCTTATAATTCCCTCCCACCCATCCCACCCCCCACCTGGTCCATTCCCTACTGTCACTCTTTGATAGTGGGCACTTCCAAACTCCCCATCCCCAGAATGCCATCCCCTCCATCAGTCCCCCCTCTCATCCCTCTTCCCCCTATTCTGCTGCAGGGTGAGATATCCCATTTAGAAGGCATGTCATTCTCTGCCTGAGCCAAATCCAATGAGAATATGCTTTTGCCTTTTTGCCTTCCTATTCTTCCCCTCCCCTGCAGCCACTTCCCCTTGCTTCTTCTACATGAGATAGTTTACCTTACCCTGTCTCTCCCCATCTCCTCTTGCCACTTTCCTCTCACCTATTAACTTCACCCATTAAGTAGTATCCCTTCCCACCGAATTAAACCTGTGCCCTCTATTCATGTATAACTGTAAACATATATACACACATTCACATATGTATTCATATGCCCATATGCCCTTCTTCCATTATTTTCAAACTGAGAAAGGTTTCATCAGTCACAGTTATTGTTTTCCCATATAGGAATGTAAATAGTTCAACTTTGATAAGTACCTTTTTTTATCTTTTCCCTGATTACATTTCCAGGCATCTCTTGCTTCTTGTGTCTGGATGTCAATTTTTCTATTCAACTCTGGTTTTTTCATCAAGAATGCTTGAAAGTCCTCTATTCCACTGAAAGACCATATTTTCCCCTGAAACAAAATACTCAGTTTTACTGGGTAGTTGACCTTTGGCTTCAATCCTAGCTCTTTTGCCCTCTGCAATTTCATATTCCTTGCCCTTCGATCCCTCAGTGTAGAAGCTGCCAGGTCCTGGGCTATTCTGATTGTGTTTCCACAATACTGAAATTGTTTCTTCCTGGCTGCTTGTAGTATTTTCTCCTTGATCTGGGAATTCTGGAACCTGGCTATAATATTCCTGGGAGTTTTCTTTGGGATCTTTTTCAGGAGGTGATCTGTGGATTCTTTCAACCTCTATTTTGCACTCTGGATCTAAAACACCAGGATAATTTTCCTTGAGAATTTCTTGAAGGGTGATGTCTAGGTTCTTTCTTTGATCATGGCTTTCAGGTAGTCCAATAATTTTTATATTATCTCTCCTGGATCTATTTTCCAGGTCAGTGGTTTTTCCCATGAGATATTTCACATTGCCTTCTATTCTTTCATTTGTTTGCATCTGTTTAACAGCATATTGATTTCTCATAAAGTCATTAGCTGCCATTTGCTCCAGTCTAACTCTGAAGGAATGAATCTCCTCAGTGAGCTTTTGAGATTCTTTTTCTATCTGACAAATTTGGCTTTTTAAGGCATTCTTCTCCTCATTGCTCTTTTGGGCCTCCTTTGCCATTTGAGTTAGTCAATTTTTAGGGTATTATTTTCCTCAGTCTGGCTGTTGACTCTCATTTCATTCTTTTCCTGCATCCTTCTCATTTCTCTTCCCAATTTTTCCTCCACTTCTCTTATCTGCTTTGTTAGGTCCTCTATTGCCTGTAACCGGCTCATATTTTCCATTGGGGCTTTTGGAGCAGGATTTCTGACCTCACAGCCCTCCTCCTGTTCCCTGCTTCGATCCTCTTTGCACCCAAAATAGGAGTCTAATGTTGCATTGTTCTGTTTATTTTGTTTCCTTTGCCTAGGCATGTTGCCACTGAATTACTTGACTTTTGGGCTTGTTGCCACAGTAGGACTCTGCCAGCAGACAGGGGAGCTTCCATCCCAAACATTGGGGTCTTCACAACTTCTGGTTCTGGCAAGTTGGATGCCCACCCCAGACCTCCTGCAAGATCACAATCTAGATCCAAGCAGGTTAAAGCAAGACTGATTAACCTCGAAGACTGATCCCTGGATCTCCCTACATTTCACCATCCAGGAGCTGATGCTGCCACTGAAGCTGCAAAATGGCGAGTGTGCAGTGTCTCCTCAGTGGCTTCTAGCCCCCAGGGGAGGAAGCCAATGCATTCCCCAAATACTGGTCCCAAAGTCCATAGGGTACTAACCTCTTACTTTGTCCTAGGCATATCTATGTCGATAATTCTGGAATCACCACAGCTGCTCGTGTTCTGGGGTCCCTCCAGCTGGCTGCTGGCTCGCCTGCTCTGGGGCCAAAACTGAGGTTCACTTGTACCTGGGCTCAGCTCTCCAAGTGCTGTGCTGTCAGCTCCTAAAGCGCTGAGCTGGCTGCTCCCTGCAGGGCTGCTTGGCTGTCCTTAGCGGGAGCTTAGCTTCTCTCTGTCGTTCTGTGGATGCTGGAGCTCCAGAAGTTGTTCAAAGTCCCCTTTTACATGGTTTGGAAGTGGTCTTGTGTGAGAGCACCTTGGATATGCTGTTTCTACTCCGACATCTTGGCTCCTCCCCTCTATCCATGTTTTCTAAGATTATTGAGCTCATTATTTCTTGGAGTAGAGTAGTATTCAATCACAATCATAGACCACAACTTGTTCAGTCTTTCCCCATTGAGAGGCATCCCCACAATTTTGAGTTCTTTGGCACCCCAAAGAGATTTGCTATAAATATTTTAGAAACATATCGGTTCTTTTCCTTTTCTCCCTAATCATCTTTGTAAGTAGACCTGGTAGTGCTATTGCTAAGTCTAAAGGTATTAGCAGTTTAGTAATTCTTTGGGGAAAATTCCAGCTGCCTCCAAAATGATTGGATCAATTCACAATTCAACCAATAGTGCATTAATGTCCCATTTTCCCCAAATCACCTCCAACATTTGTCACTTTCCCCTTCAATCATCTTAGACAATCTGGTAGATATAAAATTATATCAAGGTTGTATTAATTTACATTTCCCTAATCAATAGTGATTTAGAGCATTTTTGCATATGACCATAAATGGTTTTGATTTTTTCATCTAACAACTGCCTTTTCATATTCATTGACCAGTAATCAATTGGATAATGACTCCTGTTGTTATAGATTTTACAAACTTCTGTATATATTTGAGTTATAGACCTTTACCTTAGAAACTATCTCTAAATTCCCTGGTATAAAATTAAGTTTAACTTCTGGTTTTGGCTATATTTATTGTTTTTTTTTTTTGCTTTTTGGAGGGCAGTTGGGGTTAAGTAACTTGCCCAAGGTCACATGGCTAGGTTTTTATTTGTGTGTGCATTCAGTGTCTGAGGCCATATCCGAACTCAGGTCCTTCTGACTCCAGGGCCAGTGCTCTACTCACTGTTCCACCTAGCCGCCCCTATTGTATTTCTATAAAACATTTTGAATTTAGTGAAATTGAAACTATCTACTTGTAATGAATTTTCATTCTGATAAGGGAGACAAATTCATAAGAAAAACACACAGCATAAATATAAATACACACATAAATTGTGTGTATTAAATACAGGGTAGTTTGGAAGGGAGGCAAGTATCATTTGGAAGAGTTTATCTTAAGGGAGGAGAAGGACTCTGATGTCAGTAAGGAGGAAGTACATTCTAGGTCATTGTGAATAGCTTATCTAAAAGCAAGGAGATGAGAAATGGATTGTTGTTAGTGAGAAACATAGAAAAAGTCTATTTGTCTGGATCACAGAATACTGAAGCAGGAGTAATGCCCGATGAGGCTAGAAAAATTGGTCAGGGCCAGGTTATGTAGGGCTTTAAAAGCCAAAGAAATCTACATTCTATCCTACAGGCAAGAGGAAGCAGCCAGGGTTGGTTGAATGGGGGAGTGACTTGGTTATTTGGGCTCAAAGACTATGACAGAGAATATGTGAAGAACTTTAGAAGGTGGTTGCTCACTACAGGGCTCTTACCTATTTTTTAGATATCTGTTTTTGATTCTATTTGCTTTGATCTTTCAATTAAATTTTGATACTTCACTACATTTATTCTTTTTTACTTATTTTTTATTCTTTTTTTTAAACAAATGCTTTATTAACTTCCGTTTTACATCATTCATTTCCGCCATATTTTGAGTTACAATCATTTTCCCCCCATTATTCCCCTACCCAACCTCCCAGAATAGTAGTCCCACAAGATATCGCTTCCTCCAATCTGCTCTCTCCCATACCTTCTCCCATACCCCCATCGACTTTTCCATTAGAGGAAGGTGAATCTTTGTGTCCCAATGCCTGCACATCTTATCTCCCTATTACAAGCGAAAGAGTATTACTAATAGTATTTATATATATTTGAAACATTTAATGTTACGACCTCGAATTTCAGATCCATTTCCTTCCTCCCTTGTCACCCATTCCTTCTTGGGAGATAAGTAATTCAGTATATGTTGTACATGTCTAGCTATGCAAAACATTATCATAGTAGATATATTGTACAAGGCTGCTTATAATTCCCTCCCACTCATCCCATACCCCACCTGGTCCATTCCCTACATGATCCTGTCCCTCTTCTATAGTGGGTACTTCCAACCTCCCCTCACCCCAAGGATGCCCTCCCATCCATCATCCCTCCTCTCATCCCCCTTCCCCTATCCTGCTGCAGGTTGAGATATCCCATTTAGTATGTATGTCATTTTCTCCCTGAACCAAATTCAATGTGAATGTGGTTTTGTCTTTTTAGCCTTCCTTATTCTCCCCCTCCTTTGCAACCACTTCCCCTTGCTTCTTCTACATGGGATAGTTTACCCTACCCTGTCTCTCCCCATCTCCTCTTGCCACTTTCCTCTCTCACCTCATAATTTCATCCCTTGAGTGTTCTCCCTTCCCAACAAATTCAACCTATGCCCTCTACCCATATAACTGTAACCATATACATAAACATTCACATATGTATTTATATGACCACACCCCCTTCTTCCATTATTTTCATAGTGAGAAAGATATCATCAGTCACAGTTATTGCTTTTCCATATAGGAATGTAAATAGTTCAACTTTGATAAGTTCCTTTTGATTTCTTTTCCCTGATTACCTTCTCAGGCATCTCTTCCTTCTTGTGTCTGGATGTCAAATTTTCTATTCAATTCTGGTTTTTTTCCTCAAGAATGCTTGAAAGTCCTCTATTCCACTGAATGACCATATTTTCCCCTGAAACAGAATACTCAGTTTTGCTGGGTAGGTGACCCTTGGGTTCATTCTCAGTTCTTTTGCCCTCTGGAATATCATATTCCATGCCCTTTGATTCCTCAGTGTAGAAGCTGCCAGGTCCTGGGCTATTCTGATTGTGTTTCCACAATATTGAAATTGTTTCTTCCTGGCTGCTTGTAGTATTTTCTCCTTGATCTGGGGATTCTGGAACCTGGCTATAATATTCCTGGGAGTTTTCTTTTTGGGATCTTTTCAGGAGGTGATCGGTGGATTCTTTCAACCTCTATTTTGCCCTCTGGATCTAAAACATCAGGGCAGTTTTCCTTGAGAATTTCTTGAAGGGTGATTTCTAGGTTCTTTCCTTGATCATGGCTTTCAGGTAGTCCAATAATTTTTTAAATTGTCTCTCCTGGATCTATTCTCCAGGTCAGTGGTTTTTCCCATGAGATATTTCACATTGCCTTCTAATTTTTCATTTGTTTGGATCTGCTTAACAGCATCTTGATTTCTCATAAAGTCATTGGCTTCCATTTGCTCCAGTCTAACTCTGAAGGAATGAATCTCCTCAGTGAACTTTTGAGATTCTTTTTCCATCTGGCAAATTCGACTTTTTAAGGCATTCTTCTCCTCATTGCCCTTTTGGGCCTCCTTTGCCATTTGAGTTAGTCTATTTTTTAAGGTGTTGTTTTCCTCAGTCAGGCTGTTGACCCTCATTTCATACTTTTCCTGCATCCTTCTCATTTCTCTTTCTAATTTTTCCTCCGCTTCTCTTATTTGATTTTTAAAGTCCTTCTTAAGGTCCTCTATGGCCTGCAACCCGTTCATGTTTTCCCCTGGGGCTTTTGGAGCAGGACTTCTGACCTCACAGTCCTTTTCCCACTCTATGCCCCCAAAATAGGAGTCTAGGGTTGAATTTTTCTGTTTCCTTTGCCTTGGCATGTTGCCACTTAATTGCTTGACTTTTGGGCTTGTTGCCACACTATGGATTTAAGGCCAGCTAGAGGAATTTTCGTCCGGAACGTGTGTGGGGGCAACTTCCGTTTCTGGCAAGCTGTAAACCCACCCACGACTTCCACCCTAGATCACAATCCAGATCCAGGGAGGTTAAAGCAAGAGCGATTGCCCCCCAAGACTGATCGCTTGATCTCCCCACAATTTGTAGGCTGGGAGTGGGACCTGCCTCTGAAAACTACAAAATGGCGTTTGTCCTCAGAGGTTTCTAGCCCCCAGGGGAGGGAGCGGACGCATTCCCCAAATACAGGCCCCAAAGTCCATAGGACACTAACCTCTTACTTTGTCCTAGGCATGTCTATGTTGATAATTCTGGAATCGCCACAGCTCCTGGGGTTCTGGGGTTCCTCCAGCTGGCTGCTGGCCCTGCCGCCCTGGAGCTAAAACCTCGGCTCACGCGGACCTGGGCTCGGCTCGGCTGGGCTCCTGCGCTCTGCGCTCTGTGCGCTGCCGGCTCCCAGACCGCTGCGCTGGTCCTTCCTGCAGGGCTGCTGGGCTGTCCTCAGTGGGAGGTTAGCTTCTCTGTGTCGTTCTGTGGGTGCTGGGGCGCCAGAAGTTGTTCACAGTCCTTTTTTACATAGTTTGTGGGGAATCTGGGGGCAGAGAGGCTTGGAAGAGCTGTTTCTACTCCGCCATCTTGGCTCCGCCCCCTATTTTTTATTCTTAAAGCAATTGGGGTTAAGTAACTTGTTTAACATGGCCAGTCATTATTTATGTGTGGGTGCTCATTTTCTGAGACCGGTTATGATCCTGGGTCATCCCAACCTCGGGGCTGGCACTCTTTCACACTGGGCCACTTAGCCACCCCTCAATAAATTTATTCTTGAAAGAGAGTTGATGTTAGCATAATGGGAACTGTCAGGGAGTGATTTTTCTCAGTAGAGGCTATTAGAAGAATGAGAAATTCCCCAAAGTAAACCTGAGATTTTAATTTTGTGAGAGCTTTGACATAAGGATTACACTTGTAAATGGCACAAATATTTTTTTACACTGAACATACCTGTGTTTGTACTCCAACCTTATTTGTCATTCATTTCTAGTACAAACATTGAAAAGAGAGCCAATGGCAAATCTTAAAGGCCATAACTCTTATTCAGAAAGGAAAGAAACAAACATTTATTATACACCTACCAGGTTCCAGGCACTGTGCTAAGCACTTTGCAAATATTACCTTATTTGAGTCTCACAACAACCCTGGAAAGGAGGTATTTTTATTATCCCTATTTCACAAGTTTGGAAATTGAGGCAGAAGTTAAGTGCCTATTCCAGGCTAATAAAGGTACTAAATTTCTGAAGCCAAATCTGAACTCAGGATTTCCTTCCTTCCTTCCATTTTTCTTTCCTTCCTATATGTTGGAAAAGGTAAAAGATAAGTTGAGCTGAAAGAAGATTATTGGAAAAGAAATGGCATATGCTTACACAATTTTCGATTATTTTTGCTAATGGGTGGGGAGAAAAGCAGGAATCCAGATCATTTATATTTGGCTCTGGGATTCATTATTTGATATTTTATTTTTGTTAGCAGATTTATTTTCCTAATAAAGTCTTGCTTAGGCTAATATTAAAATGAGTTTCTATTCCCTAAACATACACCACACAGCAAGAGGGAAGTTGCCAAAAAATTGTTTTGGGTGGTAGAGGAAGAGCGGAATTGGATTTAAAAATTCAGTAGACAATCCATAGAGGGAAAATGCCATGTTCAGATAATGGAGATGTAGCTGTGTGCTAAAGACAAAAGTTCTGTCTGCACAAAAATATATGCTCTATTCTTTAGATAAAAATATTCTTTTTTAGATATAGGAAATAGGAGGCTTTCAGGCAAATGGAAAAGGAAAGGGAAGCCATCCTGCACCATACACTAAAATAACTTCTTACTTTAACATAACACTTTTGTGAGGAAAATAGGTTAAGAATCAAGTACATTGTGAGGGATTAGGATGCTGAAAGTCTTTTTCTAGAGTTATTTTTGGGGGCAGCTAGGTGGCATGGTGAATAGAGCACTTGCCCTGGAGAAAGTAGGACCTTAGTCTCCGACTCAGACAATTGACACTTACTAGCCATGTGACCTTGGGCAAGTCACTTAACACCAGTTGTCCTCCAAAAACCAAAATAAATAAATAGATAGATAGATAAATAAATAAATGAAACCCAAACACGTATATAAATAAGTGGATGAATGAATAAATAATAAAAAAATATTTTTAAGTTTAGCAACTTTCACCCACAAACTTTACAAGCATCCTGTGTAGTTAAAAGAAACTGAGATACATATTATCCAACATGTTCAAAATGGGAATTTACTTTGCTTGACTATGCATATTTGTTGCAAATGTTTTCCTTTTCTTTTTTCTTTTTCTCCAAATTGATGGAGGTGGAGGAATGTAGGAGAGAAAAATATAAATGTTTCCTATTTTTTTTTTTTTTTGGGGAAAAGTCTTCATAGAATCCTGTGAGTATGTAGACACCATGGATAATTTGCTTAAGTCCTAAAAGTGTTTCATTAATATATAATAGTCAATGTTTTGTATATTCTGATTTATTTTCTCCCTCCCTCTCATTCTCTTTTTTTTCTTCCTTTCCCCCTTTCTCTCCTTCTCCTTCTTTCTCTATCACTCTTTGATCCTGTGTTTTTTCCCATATTAGAACATGAAATATTTAAATCTAGAAACTATTTTTGCCTTTCTTTGAATTCCCAAAGCTTAGTATAGTGCCTGATATACAGTAAATTTTGATGTGTTTGTTGACTTGATTCTATTACTACTCTTCTTAGACCTTCTTCCTTTCTTTTCCTGTCTTATTACTCTTTTTCTCACTCATTTTTTTCATATCTTTCTCTTCTCCTTCTTCCTCCTCTTTCACTATTCTCTTTTTCTATCACCCCTCTTCTCTCTCCTTTTCCTTCTTTCTCACATATTCCTACTTCACTCTTTTTTCTTTTTGTCCATCTCCTCCTCCTGTTCTTTTTTCCTTTTGTACCTTTGTCTTTCTATTTCTTAATTTGCATGGTCTTCTTCCACTCATACCCCCTCACTATCCCTCCCAACTCTCCTTCCTCTTCATCTTCTTATTCACTCTCCTTCCACCTCTATCTTTCCTTCACTTAATTTCTTTTTTCTCCTTTCTCCTTCTTCTACTCTTTTTCACTATGATTACTCACATTCCTCTATTACCACTCTCCTTCTCTCCATTCTCTTTCCTTATCCAAACCCGTTTTTCCTCAATTTACCCTATATCTTTTCCTTGCCTTGTAATTTCATATCACCCTTTTCTCCTATTTATTCCTCTAAAGACATCATAAGGATGAAAATGGAAAAAAAAAACTTCCTCTATTTAGAATATATTTTCTGAGGTGAATATTTCTTGCAAGAAGAATAAAAATGAAGAGGTGGAAATATTTGCTATAAATGTTTTTCTTTTAGCATTTTTTATAAATGTCAGCCCAGAATTATTGGTGAGTATTGGCACAGTTGCACAGACTATTTGAGACCCATTATAAAAGCGTCTGGCATTTGTACTGCTAAATGTGTAAAGAGTTGCAAGTGTTTGTGATTGAATTCTGTGCTACTCCTTTGTTACTAACTCACATCTTCACAGTACATTAAAAGTAGAGTTGTGTGTGGGCATTTGTATTTGTTTGTAAAACTGATGGTTTAAAGATAAAATTCATGGTGATAGACCTTAGAAATAGAGATTGTGCTTATGTTTGGGCCTCTACTTCATCTATCATACCATGCAATGTGGAGTAAATTGCATGACAAACTTGCCCAAATGTTGAAGTCACTGATTGTCTCCCAAGAATAGAAAAAGTAGGGTGTCATGATGAATCAAATACTCTGTTTAATAAAGAATTATATTATAGGTCATTCTTGGTTTACCGTTATTCAGTTAATTAAAATATATTAACATCTACTTAGCAATGACCTATGCCAAACATCTAAACTATAGTTTTTTCTTTGATTCAGATAGCCCTTCCAGATATTATAAATAGTACCGGGTCATTCCTCAAATACACTTTATCCTCTTTATTGTAGCTGTGGAGAAATTATGATTAATGAAATGTTATGATAAAAGCATAACATATGCAAAGCCTAAAAAAGGAAAAAAAAATTAAGAACTGGGCAATCCAGAAAGGCTTCAGGATTGTGTGTTGACAATGGACATCAAAGGATGTGCAAAATTTAGTAGGTGGACATACACTCTAAGTAAAGGGATTGGTATGAATCAAGTAGTGGAGATCAATGTAAGTTAAAGAACATTCATTTTAATAGTCAACTACTATAGGGGAGTCAGAAAGGCAGCTAAATGGCTTAGTATATAGATTGCTAGACCTAGAGTCAGGAAGATATGAATTTAAATTTGACCTCTGACATATACTAGCTTGTGACCCTGGACAGTTCAATTACCTCTGCATAACTGCACTGGAGAAGGAAATGGCAAACCATTCAAGTATCTTTGCCAAGGGAACCCAATGGACACTATAATCCATGGAGTCATGAAATTGGTGTGACTGAACTACTAAAAAAAGAACAACAGATATGCCAGGCATTTTGTTAAGCACTTTATGAATATTATCTCATTTGATCCCCACAATAACTCCAAGCAGTATATTACTATTACAATTATTATTGTCATTATATCCATTTTACATTTGAATAAATGGAGACAGACAGAGATTAAGTGATTTGCCCCTGTTCCAGAGCCAGCAAGATTCTGAGTCAGAATTTGAATTCACATATTCCTGAATTTAAATCCAGTGTTCATCCCACTGCCAAAGCATATTAGGCCACTCTATGAATATAACAGATGATGAATAGTCCATGTTGGTTGGACTTCTTCATAGTGTTCAGTGCACATAAGAGGGGTATAGCAATAGATAAATCTGGAAAGTCAGGAGAGCATTAGGTTACAGATGACTTTGAATGCCAAGTTAATTTTATTTAGTAGGAAATAGAAAATCAAAAAAGTATTTTGAACAGAGGAATGACATGATTAGATAAGGAAGATTCATAAAGGCATTGATATGAGTCATTGGACATGGAATCAGGAGGAACTGAATTCAAATTCAGCCTCAGATACTATCTGCGTGATGCTGGGCAAGTCACTAAACCCTGATTGCCTCTGAAAAGAGAAAGAAAAACTATAATTTGGGGGCAATGTGAAGGTTGGGTTGGTAAGTTTTACTGGAAGTAGGGTAGCAATATTAGAAGCAGTTTTAATGATCCAGGCAGACAATCATAAGGAAGGCACAAAAGTTGAAATGCCATTAGCTAAATAAGGAAATTAACATTGTTCCTACTCTAAGATTACTATAAGGCAGTACATCAAATCCAGAGAGCCCAAAGCTCTGTCTAGATATTCCTCATAATAAGGTGAAGGAATTGAGTTTGCTGACAGGAGAGATAATGAAAGAACCAGGGCAGGTTTCTTTGCTGCAAAATAATGTTGTTCTATGGAATTTTCTTACCTCATTAACTTTCCATAAGTATCTTTATTTGTAGATTATAGAAGTCTTGTGAATTTTGGGATCTAAATTTCTAGGCACAGAGTGAGCAAAGATGACATTGTCTCAAGATTAGAAAAGCCATTGAGAATCACAAAATTTGATAGAAGGGAACTTAAAAGACATCTAGTACATTCTATACTGGACAAGAACCCTCTGTTCAACAAATCTTTCTAATGGCAATCAAAGTACTATTTAACTGCATGTTTCCACTATTCAAGTGCTTTTGAGTCTTGCCTGTGGTTATGTCAAGTCTTTCTTGGAACAATGTACATTGTGTTGCCCTTCATAGGCCTAAGTGAGTTTGGAGATCTTCCTTCTCCTTAATAGGCCTAATGTTATTACATGGAGCCCAAGGTGGGAGGAACTTGCCAAAAGAGCAGAACAGGAAGGGCTCAAGAAGAAGTGTGGAAAAGGAAGTAGCAGAGCATATAAAAGCTTGAGCACAAGCTGGGACCAAGCAGAACTGAGAGTGAGAATGCTTGGGATTCTGGCACTTTGTAGCACTCTGTCTGTTGGTCTGTCAGACAAAAGCCTTGTCTGTTGGTTTTTGACAGAAATCCTGAAAGAGGAATTTACTGTTGATCCAGAAGTCCTGGAAGAGTACTTTAATGCTATTTACAGAAACTCTGAAAGTGTTTTGAATTTAAAAAACAAAACAAAACAAAACACAAACAAAACTTTTACTGATGTTTACAGAAATCCTGGGACTTTACTGCTGATTTGTGTTTGATTTCTCAGATAGAAGTTTTGTCTGTTGATTTGTGTTACTTTGTCAGACAGAAAGTGAATTGAGATGACAGTGCCAGCAATGGATGTGAATATTGTTGTAACTCTGCTAAGTGTAATGAGTGTAAATATTATTGTGGCTCTGTTAAGCTTTGTCTTCCCAGAAACAGTAACTGTGAGGGCTTGGAGTGGACTAATCACTGTGAGCTTTGATATGGAACCTATCTGTGAATCTGGGCAAGAGCTGGGAGTGTGGAAGAGGAGCCATGGAGTTCTGAAGATAGCCTTGAATTAAGATGAAAGGACCTTTACTTGGGTACTTGGTGCTGACTGATGAGATTATGACTTACTGTGACATAGGGGTGGATGGCCTTTGTACTTTCCACTACCTTTTAAGGATGATTGATTTAAGGATGATTATTCCTTGAGAACTTAAGAATGATTGGAAGTCAGTATCTATTTAAGTATGAAAGGAGACTTCACTTGGGTACTTTATACTAATTGATGATATTGTGACTTACTGAATGATATGTTTTGTAATAAGTTTATTTTGTTATATTGTGGTGCTTTAGTTTCTTGAATGTTTTGCTTTAGTTCCTTGCTGAATAAATAGAGAGTTTACTATACTATGTGAATAGACCCTTAAAGTTATTCACAGCAGCAGTCCTCAGGAGAGCTGCTCTGTGATTGGCTTTACAATCTTACAAAGTATCAACCTTTTATTAACTGACTGCTCTGTTTCCAGGGGGGGATATAAGCATCTCCAGGAGTAACCCATTGCACTATCAGCTCTAAATCATTAGAGCATATATATGTAACTTCCACGTATTGCTCTTAGTTCTGCTCTCTCAGACCAAATAGAACAGATAAAATCCTTATATATGCCATTCCTTTGAGTGTTTGAAGACAGCCAGAATTTCCTCTCTAATTCACTTTTTTAGACTAAAACATCCCTAGTTTCTTCTACTGAAACTCACCTGGCATTTTCTTAGTATCCTGTATCTTATTGGTGTCTTCTAGTCCAAAACATGAAATTTAGTGCAGGACTGTAATAAGAGGCTTCCAATTTTCAGATTTTGTGATTATAATCATATCTGTTTTAGGAAAGATTCATTTGCCACTGCTATGACAGGAATATTAGGGAGAAATTGCATTGTGCATAAGAATAATAAAGAAATTAATTCATGTGATTTTGTACCTCATAGAATAACATAGTACTCTACAGAGCCATGGATTGCTTTTATTGCTGTCTCTCTCAGCTTATATAGTATTAGCACTGAAAATGAGCTTAAAATAGATTAACAATGACTGGCATCCACTTTTGACCCAGCAACAGTAGAGGAATTAAGTTCAAAGTAATGGTTAATTAACTCAGAAATGAACTAGCTACCTGTAGTGGCACCAGTTCAAAGGCATTTGTACCAGGTTGCTTTTTTCCTGGCTAGAACTATTATCAGTTGATTTTAGCTAAGATTTATATACAAAACAAGTGATGCTTTGATCCTTGCATTTCTTGAAGATCAAAGATTCCTATGTAACACCATACTTAAAAAACCCTCAATACAATTCATACTGTTCTAAAGCTTTAAGCTAATGTGTCATAATAGGCCACCTTCAGTATCAGGGAACATAACTTGGAGATGGTTCTCATATCATACTCATTCCTTTACAGAGATGTGATTCTATGATTTTTAAGAAGGAAAAAATGGAACAGAATATCTATCCTTCCCCTCCACTACATTTATGAGAAGCCCCTTTTACCTCTGTTTTGTGTTTTGTGGTTTTGACTTGAAAAATCATGGATCCTATAAAGAATATCAACTCTTTTTCACCATTCATTTGTTCCTATCTTTTCCAATACTGACTGCTGAATAGCATACATTGTTATACAGAAACATGTATATACACACATACATATACATATATATTTGTATGTATGTATATATGTGTATGTGTACATACATACATACATACATACATATATATGTATATATGTGTATATATATATATATATATATATATATATATATATATATATATATATATATATATATATATATAGTAAAGTAATATGCCCAAGCAAGATCTCTAATCTAATACTCCAGTGGATCTGGGATCTCATCTTTTAGTGCATTGTTTCCATCAATATAGATCACAACCCATCCATGGCTGGTCATGTTATGCAACTCAAGATATATTTTCTAACATGTACTCATCACAATGGGTTCATCCAATTTACTGAGGACCTTCCTCTCTTTCTGCTGATATCATGAAAAGTTCCATGGAATCATAGGTCTTCCATAATTTATTCTCTATTATTCCCATGTGAGCAAAATAATTTCTTTTTCATGTGCATTTCTCTGAAGACATACTTTATAACAGAAAGTCAAAGCCATCAGAGTAGTTATGAAATTGGCACAAGTAGTTAATGTAGTAAACAACCACATTATTAAGCCTTCAAAACAGAACACACTACCTCAGGCAAAGGTCCTTCTCTCCCCACTCACAACAACTGCTCAGCATCCAGGAAGCATGCTCACAACAGCTCCGGCACCCCGCAGTTCCGGTCCCTGGCAGTCCCCAACAAGAGTCCTTAGCAGAAAAATTCTGGTTGGCTCAAAAAGGGGTTTGTGCTTCCACCTCTATCTTGGCTGCTACTGCTGCTGCTGCTGTTGCTTCCACCACTGCCAGTCCCCACCAGAACTCTAGCTTTTTCCGCTTCCTCTTCCCCTCCCCTTCCAGTTATGTCAGCAAGTCCAATGGGGCATGGAAGATCTTTAAATCCCATAACCCTTACACCAACCCATTCAGGCTCTGATAATTCCTTCGCTAAACAAACAAAAAGAGAAATGTGGAGGGAGCAGGTCAAGCATCTCCATCAAATCTCTCATTTGGGAGCCAGAAAAATGAGTTTACTCCTGAGAGACAGGTATTTCATTCCCCACCTAGAAAATATTCTGTTAAATACTGTAGCAAGCTGCTAGTGCTAGTTAAGAAAATTCTGAACAATTTCCTCCCTGGTTTAGCCTTCTGAGTGGGTTGGGCTCTGATAATGGGCCAGCTTTTGTGTCTACGGACACCAGAGCTCAGGCCAAGTGCAGTGGATCAACCAGACTTTGAAGGAAGTCCTTGCCAAATTAGTAAACCTGGGTCATGCTTCTTCCCCTGGTCCTAATCAGAAACAGGTGCATTCCCCAACTGAATTGGGCTTTCTCCCTTTGGAATTATGTATGGATGGCCTACAACCATCTTCTCAGTGATTAGAGAGGAGTTATGAGCTACTAATTCTTCCTTAATTAAGTTCCTACAGAAATTGTAAGAAACAAAAGGGAGGGTCCTGAAATCAACTGGAGATACCTTCCCCGTAACTACATCAGATCCTGTCAGTCAAAGTGAATTCTATCCCTGCCTGAATACAACCCTCTCATGTGAAATTGTCTGCCTCTGACGAATGGAAAGTGGATGCAGGACCAGATTTTCTCAAGTGAAGATTTTCCCATGTTTCCTTATATTATTATTGTGCCCTTTATCCATGTTAAACCCCCATGCTGCTAAGGGTAAAAACACCTGGATTATTAAAAAGAGGACCAGGGACGGAGCCAAGATGGCAGAGTAGAAACAGTGCATCCAAGCCACTCAGCCCCCAGATTTCCTCCAAACTATGTAAAAGGGGACTCTGAACAATTCTGGAGCCCCAGCACCCACAGAACGACACAGAGAAGCTAACCTCCCGCTGAGGACAGCCCAGCAGCCCTGCAGGAAGGAGCAGTGCAGTGGTCTGGGAAGCCCGAAGAGCTCAGGGAGCGCAGCACAGCTGAGCATCTGAGTCGGGGTTTTAGCCCCAGGGTGGCAGGGCCAGCAGCCAGCTGGAAATCAAATAAGAGAAGTGGAGGAAAAATTGGGAAGAGAAATGAGAAGGATGCAGGAAAAGTATGAAATGTGGGTCAACAGCCTGACTGAGGAAAACACCTTAAAAAATAGACTAACTCAAATGGCAAAGGAGGCCCAAAAGGGCAATGAGGAGAAGAATGCCTTAAAAAGTCGAATTTACCAGATGGAAAAAGAATCTCAAAAGTTCACTGAGGAGATTCATTCCTTCAGAGTTAGACTGGAGCAAATGGAAGCTAATGACTTTATGAGAAATCAAGATGCTCTTAAGCAGAACCAAACTAATGAAAGATTAGAAGACTATGTGAAATATCTCATGGACCTGGAAAATAGATCCAGGAGAGACAATTTAAAAATTATTGGACTACCTGAAAGCCATGATCAAAGAAAGAACCTAGACATCACCCTTCAAGAAATTCTCAAGGAAAATTGCCCTGATGTTTTAGATCCAGAGGGCAAAATAGAGGTTGAAAGAATCCACAGATCACCTCCTGAAAAAGGTCCCAAAAAGAAAACTCCCAGCAATATTATAGCCAGGTTCCAGAATCCCCAGATCAAGGAGAAAATACTCCAAGCAGCGAGGAAGAAACAATTTCAATATTGTGGAAACACAATCAGAATAGCACAGGACCTGGCAGCTTCTACACTGAGGGATCCAAGATCATGGAATAGGATATTCCAGAGGGCAAAAGAGCTGGGACTGAACCCAAGGGTCACCTACCCAGCAAAACCGAGTATTTTGTTTCAGGGGAAAATATGGTCATTCAGTGGAATAGAGGACTTTCAAGCATTCTTGAGGAAAAAACCAATGGTGAATAGAAAATTTGACATCCACACACAAGAAGCAAGAGATGTCTGAGAAGGTAATCAGGGAAAAGAGATCAAAAGGAACTTATCAAAGTTGAACTATTTACATTCCTATATGGAAAAACAATAACTGTGACTGAGGAAATCTTTCTCACTATGAAAATAATAGAAGAAAGGTGTATGGTCATGTGAATACATATGTGAATGTGTGTGTATATGGTTACAGTTATACATGGATTTAGGGCATAGGTTGAATTTGTTGGTAAGGGAGGATATTCAAGGGGTGAAGTTGTGAGGTGAGAGAGGAAAGTGGCAAGAGCAGATGGGGAGAGACAGGGTAGGATAAACTATCTCATGTAGTAGAAGCAAGGGGAAGTGGCTGCAAGGGAGGGGAAGTATAGGAAGGCAAAAAGGCAAAACCACATTCTCATCAAATTTGGTTCAGGGAGAGAATGACATACATAGTAAATGGGATATCTCAACCTGCAGCAGAATAGGGGGAAGGGGGATGAGAGGAGGGATGATAGATGGGAGGGCATCCTTGGGGGGAGTGGCGGTTGGAAGTACACACTGTAGAAGAGGGACAGGATTAAGTAGGGAATGGACCAGGTGGGGGGGTGGGATGAGTGGGAGGCAATTATAAGCAGCCTTTTACAATATATCTACTATGATAATGTTTTGTATAGCTAGACATATACAACATATACTGAATTACTTATCTTCCCAGAGGGAATGTATGACAAGGGAGGAAGGGAATGGATCTGAAATTCGAGGTTTTAAGATTAACTGTTTCAAATATATATAAATAGTGTTATTAATACTCTTTTGTTTGTAATTGGGAGATAAGATGTGCAGGCATTGGGGCACAGAGATTCACCTTCCTCTAATGGAAAAGACGAAGGGTGTATGGGAGAAGATATGGGAGAGAGCAGATTGGAGGAAGAGATGTCTTGTGGGACTGCTATTCTGGGAGGGTGGGTAGAGAAAAAATAGGGGGGAAATAATTGTAACTCAAAATCTGACGGAAATGAATGATGTAAAACAGAAGTTAATAAAGCATTTGTTTAAAAAGAAAAAAAAAAGAGGACCAAGTACTCTGGACATTCCAGGCAGAAGAAGGTTCATGGATGAATCCACACTCTGCCCCACTTTCTCCACTGGTGCATTTCTATTGTCACTTTCCACTCTGCATCAATGGCCTAAGGGAAGGTCTGGGGGGTAACCTCAATATTTTGAGGTTAAAACACTTCCCAGCCTGAACTTGGCACTAAGTGTAGTCTTTGCATAAATGTCCAGCCCCCTGTTATATTTTTCTAACCTTTCCCGAGGTAGGCTCTCAAGCATCCAGTTTTACTGCTTCTTGGCCTGACCCCCCACTATAGGACTTTGTTTTCCCACTTCTCAATCCCTCATTCAAGCTTCCCCTTGTAAAGGAATTTAGGTATCAGCCTCCGCATAAGTACAATGTCTCCATCGCCCCTCTACCAGACACCAATTTTGAGTAAAGGGTTCAACTGTGAGTCAACTTTGACTCTGGACAAAAAGAAGTGGGGAATTTGGTAATCATACATTTTGTAAATGTACCCCATCTCTCCGCATCATAAAAGAGCTTCCTAGGAAACATGCCCCAAACCCAACAAAGTCTGACCAGGCAGCAAAGTAAACCTGACCAAGCCTGCTATCTGAAGCCCATACTCACACACCCTCCTCCCTTGTTTCTGTCCAGTTCTCCAAATACATTTAGAAACTTTCCAGTTGTGTAACAAACTGCTCCTTAGACAAAAATTGTTAAGCAATGCTATCCTTTGGCTTCTGCATTTTCCCTGCTTGCTCCCCTTGGTGACATTTAGGTTGTTACTTTTGTCTATATAAACACAGAGATGTATATACTCAGGGATGCCTGATTTGGGCATATGACCCCTGGAAGTCCCTGGGTTAATTATGCTCCACAAATGTTGCATTTACTATGATTTATGACCTCCACTAGCAATTTCTTGTTACAATACTTTGACCTCTATAATATCATATTCCAAACCCTCTGATCATTAAATGTAGGAACTGCTAAAGTTTATGTTAACCTGACTGTGTTTCCACAATATTTGAATTGTTCCTTTCTGACTGCTTGCTATATTTTCTCCTTTACCTGGGAACTCTGGAATTTGGTTACAATATTCCTCAGAGTTTTCCTATTCAGATCTCTTGCAGGAGATGATTGGTGGATTCTTTTAATTTCTATTTTACCCTCTGGTTGTAGAACATCAGGGCAAGTTTCCTTGATGACTTCTTGAAAGGTAAAGTCTATGCTCATTTTTTGGTCAAGACTTTCAGGGAGTCTAATTATATCTAAATTATTTCTCCTGGATCTCTTTTCAAGGTCAGTTCTTTTTCTAAGAAGATATTCCACATTTTCTTCTAATTTTCATTCTTTTGGTTTTGTTTTACAATTTCTTCATTTCTCATAGAGTCATTCTTTTCCATTGTCTCCATTCTAATTTTTAAGGAATTATTTTCTTCAGTAGACTTTTGGATCTCCTTTTCCATTTGGTCACTTTTGCTCTTCAAGGCCACTTGGGCCTTCGAATTTCAGATCCATTCCCTTCCTCCCTTGTCACCCACTCCCTTTGGGAAGATAAACAATTCAGTATGTGTTCTACTCATAAAGCTATGCAAAACGTTACCATAGTAGATATATCGTAACATACTGCTTATATTTCCCTCCCACCCCCACCTAGTCCATTCCCTAATTTTATCCTGTCCCTCTTTGGAAGTGGGTACATCCAACCTCCCCTCCCCCTGGAATGCCCTCCACTCCATCAACTACCCTCTAATCTCTCTTCCCCCTACTCTCCTGCAGGGTGAGATATCCCAATTAGTATGTATGTCATTCTCTCCCTGAGCCAAATTCAATGAGAATATTGTTTTGCTTTTTTGCCTTCTTGTTCTTCCCCTCCCCTGCAACCAATTTCCCTTGCTTCTTCTATATGAGATAGTTTACCCTACCCTATCTCTCCCCATCTCGTCTTGCCACTTACCTCTCTTACCTCTTATCTTCTCCCCTTAAGTATCATCCCTTCCCACCAAATTCAACCTGTGCCCTCTTTCCATGTATACCTGTAAACATATATACACACATTCATATATATGTATTCTTTTGCCCATATACCCTTCTTCAATTATTTTCATAACGAGAAAGTTTTCATCAGTCAGAGTTATTGTTTTTCCATGTAGAAAAGTAAATAGTTCAACTTGCTAAGTTCTTTTTTATTTCTTTTCCCCGATTACCTTCTCAAGTATATCTTGCTTCTTGTGTCTGAATGTCAAATTTTCTATTCTACTCTGGTTTTTTCCTCAAGAATGCTTGAAAGTCCAGTATTCCACTGAATGGCCATGTTTTCCCCTGAAACAAGATACTCAGTTTTGCTGGGTAAGTGACTCTTGGGTTCAGTCCCAGCTCTTTTGCCCTCTGAAATATCATATTCCATGCTCTTCAATCCCTCAGTGTAGTAGCTGCCAGGTCCTTTGCTATTCTGATTGTGTTTCCACAATATTGAAATTGTTTCTTCCTGGCTGCTTGGAGTATTTTTTTCCTTGATCTGGGAATTCTGGAACCTGGCTATAATAGTCCTAGGAGTTTTCTTTTTGGGATCATTTAGAGGAGGTGATTGGTGCATTCTTTCAACCATTATTTCCCCCTTGGGGTTTAAAACATCAGGGCAATATTCCTTGAGAATTTCTTGAAGGGTGACTTCTAGGTTCTTTCTTTGATCATGGCTTTCAGGTAGTCCAATAATTTTAAATTATCTCTCCTGGATCTATTTTCCAGGTCAGTGGTTTTTCCCATGAGATATTTCACATTGACTTCTATTCTTTCATTTGTTTGGATCTGTTTAACAGCATCTTGATTCCTCATAAAGTCACTAGCTTCCATTTGTTCCTGTCTAACCCAGAAGAAATGAATCTCCTCAGTTAGTTTTTGAGATTCTTTTTCCATCTGGCAAATTTGGCTTTTTAAGGCATTCTTCTCCTCATTGCTGTTTTGAGCCTACTTTACCATTTGAGTTAGTCTATCTTTTTATTTAAACAAATGCTTTATTAACTTCTGTTTTACGTCATTCATTTCTGCCAGATTTTGAGTTACAATCATCCCTCCCCCCCGTTTTTCCCCTAACCAACCTCACAGAATATCAGCCCTACAAGACGTGGCTTCCTCCAATCTGCTCTCTCCCCTATCCTCTCCTACACCCCCTTTGACCTCTCCATTAGAGGAAGGAGAATCTTTGTGTCCCAATGCCTGGACGTCTTATCTCCCAATTACAAGCAAAAGAGTATTAATGATAGTATTTATATATATATATATATATATATATATATATATATATATATATATTTGAAACATTTAATCTTAACACCTTGGATTTCAGATCCATTTCCTTCCTCTCTTTTCACCCATTACCTATGGGGAGATAAGTAATTCAGTATATGTTGTACATGTCTAGCTATGCAAAACATTACCATAGTAGATATATTGTAAAAGGCTGCTTATAATTCCCTCCCACTCATCCCACCCCCCACCGGGTTCATTCCCCACTTGATCCTGTCCCTCTTCCATAATGGATACGTCCAACCTCTCCTCCCCCGAAGGATGCCCTCCCATCCATCATCACCCCACTCATCCCCCTTCCCCACCATTCTGCTGTAGGTTGAGATGGCCCACCTAGTATGTATGTCATTCTCTCCCTGAACCAAATTCAATGAGAATGTGGTTTCGCCTTCCTGTTTTCCCCCTCCCCTGCAACTATGTCCACCTGCTTCCTCTACATGGGATAGTTTACACTACCCTGTCTCTCCCCAGTACTTCCTGCCACTTTCCCATCTCACCTCACAATTTCACCCCTTAAGTATCCTCCCTTCCCAACAAATTCAACCTATGCCCTCTATCAATATATAACTCTAACCATATACACCCATTCACATATATATTCACATAACCATACACCCTTCTTCCATTATTTTCATACTGAGAAAGATCACCTCAGTCACAGTTATTGTTTTTCCATATAGGAATGTAAATAGTTCAACTTTGATAAGTTCCTTTTGATTTCTTTTCCCTGATTACCTTCTCAGGCATCTCTTGCCTCTTGTGTCTGGATGTCCAATTTTCTATTCAATTCTGGTTTTTTCCTCAAGAATGCTTGAAAGTCCTCTATTCCACTGAATGACCATATTTTCCCCTGAAACAAAATACTCAATTTTGCTGGATAGGTGACCCTTGGGTTCAGTCCCAGCTCTTTTGCCCTCTGAAATATCATATTCCATGCCCTTCTATCCCTCAATGTAGAAGCTGCCTGGTCCTGTGCTATTCTGATTGTGTTTCCACAGTATTGAAATTGTGTCTTCCTGGCTGCTTGTAGTATTTTCTCCCTGATCTGGGTATTCTGGAACCTGGCTATAATATTGCTGGGAGTTTTCTTTTTGGGATCTTTTTCAGGAGGTGTTCTTTGGACTCTTTTATCCTTTATTTTGCCCTCCGGATCTAAAACATCAGGGCAGTTTTCCTTGAGAATTTCTTGAAGGGTGATTTCTAGGTTCTTATGGTCATGGCTTTCAGGTAGTCCAATAATTTTTAAATTGTCTCTCCTGGATCTATTTTCCAGGTCAGTGGTTTTTCCCATGATATATTTCACATTGTCTTCTATTCTTTCATTTGTTTGGATTTGCTTAACAGCATCTATATTTCTCATAAAGTCATTAGCTTCCATTTGCTCTAGTCTAACTCTGAAGGAATTAATCTCCTCAGTGAGCTTTTGAGATTCTTTTTCCATCTGGCAAATTAGACTTTTTAAGGCATTCTTCTCCTCATTGCCCTTTTGGGCCTCCTTTGCCATTTGAGTTACTCTATTTTTTAAGGTGCTGTTTTCCTCAGGCTGTTGACCCTCATTTCATACTTTTCCTGCATCCTTTTCATCTTTCTTTCCAATTTTCCTCCACTTCTCTTATTTGATTTTGAAAGTCCTTCTTAAGGTCTTCTATGGACTGCAACCCTGCCATGTTTTCCCCTGGGGCTTTTGGAGCAGGACTTCTGACCTCACAGTCCTATTCCCACTCTATGCTTCGACCCTTCTTGCCCCCACAGTAGGAGTCTAGGGTAGCATTTTTCTGTTTAATTTGTTTCCTTTGTTTTGGCATATTGCCACTTAATTACTTGACTTTTGGGCTTGTTGCCACAGTATGTCTTTGCCACCAGATAGGGGAATTTTCCTCCCGAACGTGTGAGAGGGCAACTTCCGTTTCTGGCAAGCTGTAAACGTACCCACCACTTCCACCCCAGATCACAGTCCAGATCCAGGGAGGTTAAAGCAAGAGTGATTACCCCCCAAGATTGATCCCTGGATCTCCCTACAGTTCTCAGGCCAGGAGCTGAAGCTGCCTCTGAAAACTACAAAATGTCGTATTTCCTCAGCAGCTTATAGCTCCCAGAGGAGGAAGCTGATGCTTTCCCCATATACTGGTCTTAAAGTACATAGGGCACTAACCTCTCACTTTGTCCTAGGCATATCTGTGTTGATAATTCTGGAATCGCCACAGCTTCTCGTGTTCTGGAGTCCCTCCAGCTGGCTGCTGGCCTGGCTGCCCTGGGCCTAAACGCTCAGCTCCCATGGGCCTAGGCTTGGCTCCCAGAGATCTGAGCTGTTGGCTCCCAGAGCACTGCACTGGCCACTCCAAGAGCACTGACTGAGCTGGCCACTCCATGCAGGGCTGCTGGCCTGTCTTCAGTTGGAGGTTAGCTTCTCTGTGTCATTTTGTTTGTGCTGGAGCTCCAGAAGTTGTTCAGAGTCCCCTTTTACATGATTTTGAAGTGGTGTGGGAGAGAGACCCTTGGTATTGCTGTTTCTACTCTGCCATCTTGGCTCTGCCCCTCCATGTTAAATTTCAAAGACTACCTCTCAAGTAATACAGAAATTGCAATCTGCATCATTGGAGGGAATTTTCATAGGCAGATAGGAGATGAAGTAGATGGATCACTGAACTTGTAGTTATGAAGCCTGGATTTCAAATTCCTTCATCTTTTTGCTTCACTATTTGATCCCGTTAAATAACTGTGTTTGCCTCAGTTTCCTCATCTTTAAAATAGAGTTGATAATAGAATCTACTTTCCAAGATTGTGAGGATAAGTGGAATATTTACAATGTACAGTGTAAACTTCAAAATGTTATGTAGATATTTTGTTGTTGTTATCATTACTATCATCATTTTATAATAGTAGTACAAGCAGAAGCAGTAGCATTTTTAGCAGTAGTAATTGTAGCGATAAAGTACCTAAACACTGGGTAAACAAAGAAATACAAAAACAATTCCTTCCTTCATGAAATTCACAGTCTAATAGGTAAGACTACCTGGAAATAACTTCCTACAAATAAGATGTGGACATGATAAATTAGACCTAGTCTCACAGGAAAGTAGTTGCAACATTATAAATGTATTTTTTTTTCTTTTTGGAGGTGGGAAGGTAGGGCAATGAAGGTTAAGTAACCTGTCCAAGGTCACACAGATAGTAGGTGTTAAGTGTCAGAGGCCAGATTTGAACTCAGGTCCTCTTGACTCCAGGGTTGGTGCTTTATTTACTGTGCCACCTAACCATACTTCCTTTTTTTTAAACAAATGCTTTATTAACTTGTGTTTTAAATCATTCATT
>WOXC01011959.1:0-94797 GCA_011680675.1 Gymnobelideus leadbeateri
GAAATAGAAGGATTTTGAGCTTTTATAAGGAGAAGACAAGAACTGAACCAAAAAAAAAAAAATTGATATCCTTTGTCAAGACCCAAGAGAAAGCTAAAAAGGGGAAAGCAAACCTAACAGATTCAATGGAGCTAAACTGTTTACATGGGAAGATGATACTTGCAATTCTTAAAAATTACACCACCAATGGTACAACTAGAAAGAATATACATAGAGGGTATGGGTATAAAGTGAATTGGAGGGAATGACATAAAATAATAAGAGATGAGAAAGAGGAGTACAGTGAGTACAGAAGGAAGAGAAAGGAAGAATGGGATAAAGTATTTTGCATGAAGATGCATGAAAAATCTTTTACAGTGGAGGGAAAGATGGGAGGGTAGGTGATGGGCATTACTTGAACCTTGCTTTCATCAGTGGTGGCTCAAAGAAGGAAAGATATATACAATCAGATGAATATGGAAATCTTTCTTACCCAATGGGAAAGCAGGAGGTGAGGAAATTAAGTAAAAGGCTGGGGTGGGGGAGGGGTCCAATAGAAGAAGGGGCAGACTGGGAGAAGTAGTAAACAGAAGCAAAACACTTGTGAGGAGGGAAAGGATGAAAGGAGAGAGAGAACAAACAGGAGGAAATATAAGATAGAGGGAAATACAGTTAGTAATCATACCTGAATGGGATTATTTCTTCCATAAAACAGAAAGAGATAACAGAGTGGATCAAAACCCAGAGTCCTTCTCATTTGTCAAAGATAGAGAGAACTGAGTCAAATGTATAAGAATACAAGCCACTCTGCAATTGATAAGTTGTCAAAGGATATGAACAGGGGGCAAGCCAAGATGGCAGTGTAGAAGCAGGAAAACTCTGTCTGCTCTCCCCATAACCACCTAAAATACCTATAAAAATGACTCTAAACAAACTTTAGGGCTACAGAACCCACAAAGTGACAGAGAGAAACAAACCTCCCACTGAAGGCAGCTGAGTAGGTGGAAAGGAAGGGTTCATCACAACATGCTGGGAGCAGAGCCCAGCCCCAAGCCCATGGTTTTAGCTTCAGGGCAATGCCGAAACTGGAGCAGACTTTGGGAAAGTGGATCACCAGCAGTTGTGGCAGTTTCCAGAATTATCAACCCATAAACACCAAAGACAAAGTGAGAGCTCAGTGTAGACTTTGGGAACAGGAGGTCCAGGAGTGTGGTTTGGCCTCTGCCCCCCAGAAGGAGAAGCAGTTGGGGCATGGCAGCCGCCTCAACATGACTGCTTCAGAGCTCCTGGCCTACAGATTGTAGGGGGACAAAACAACTATTCTGAGGGGTAATCACTCTTGCTTTAATCTCCTTGGACCTGGATTGCTGTTTAGGGTGTAGGTCCTGGGGTCTGTGACCAGGTGGCAGAGCCTGTGGAGACTTCTGAGAGGGCACCCAACTAATAGTTCCAGTAGTGGCAAAAACCCCAGCAATTTGGGACAAAGCTCTCCTCTCTGAAAGCAGAGTTCTACTGTGGTAAAAAGCTCAGAAGTCAAGTAATTGAGTGCCAATATGGGCAAGCAAAGGAAGCAAAGCAAGCACAACAATCCAACTTTAGATTCCTTTTATGGGGACAAAAAGGATCAAAGCATGAAATGGAAGGAAGACAACAAAGTCAGAACACCTGTATCAAAAGCTTCCAAGAAAAATATGAACTGATTACAGGCCATAGAGGAGCTTAAGAAGGATTTTGAAAACCAAATAAGAGAAGTGGGGGAAAAATTGGAAAGAGAAATGAGAATGATGCAAGAAAATCAGGAAAAGACATTCAACAACCTGGCTGAAGAAAATAACACCTTAAAAAAAAAAGACTAAATCAAATGGCAAAAGAGGCTCAAAAGCCAACGAGGAGAAGAATGCATTCAAAAGCAAAATTTGCCAGATAGAAAAAGAATCTCAAAAGCTCACTGAAGAGAATCATTCC
This sequence comes from Gymnobelideus leadbeateri, assembly GCA_011680675.1. Classification (NCBI taxonomy): domain Eukaryota; kingdom Metazoa; phylum Chordata; class Mammalia; order Diprotodontia; family Petauridae; genus Gymnobelideus; species Gymnobelideus leadbeateri. The sequence goes on from WOXC01011959.1 coordinate 1,945, forward strand.
TTCAGAGTTAGATTGGAGCAAATGGAAGCTAGTGACTTTATGAGAAATCAAGATACTATTAAACAGATCCAAACAAATGAAAAAATAGAAGGCAATGTGAAATATTTCACTGGAAAAACCACTGATCTGGAAAACAGATCCAGGAGAGATAATTTAAAAATTATTGGACTACCTAAAAGCCATGATCAATAAAAGAACCTAGAAATCATGCTTCAAGAAATTCTCAGGGAAAATTGCCCTGATGTTTAAGAACCAGAGGGCAAAATAGAGTTTGAAAGAATCCACTGATCACCTCTTGCAAAAGATCCTAAAAAGAAAACTCTTAGGAATATTATAGCCAGGTTCCAGAGTTCTCAGATCAAGGAGGAAATATTACAAGCCCCAAGAACAAATGATTTGAATATTGTGGAAACACAATCAGGAGAACACAGGCTCTGACAGCTTCTATGCTGAGGGATTGAAGGGCTTGGAATATGATATTCCAGAGGTCAAAGGAGCTGGGATTAAAACCAAGAATCACCTACCCAGCAAAATTAAGTATCATGTTTCTGGGGAAAATATGGTCATTCAATGAAATAGAGGATTTTCAAGCATTCTTGAGGAAAAACCCAGAGTTGAATAGAAAATTTGACATTCAAATACAAGAAGCAAGAGAAACATGAGAAGGTAAACAGGGAAGAGAAATCATAAGGAACTTATCAACGTTGAACTATTTATATTCCTACATGGAAAAATGATAATTGTAACTTATGAAACTTTTCTCAGTATGAGAAGAGTTGAAGGGAATCTAAATATATACATATATATGTGTGTGTGTGTGTGTGTGTGTGTGTGTATGTATATATGTATGTATATATATGTCTATATAGGAGGTTATATGGGCTTATGAATACATATGTGAGTATATATGGGCATGTGTGTGTGCATGTGTGTGCGTGTGTGTGTGTGTGTGTGTGTGTGTGTGTGTGTGTGTGTACAGGTATACATGGACAGAGGGCACAGGATCAATTGAATAGGAAGGGTTGATACTTAAAAGGTAAAATTGAGAGGTGAGAGAGGAATATAATGAGAGGAGATGGGGAGAGACAGAATGGGGTAAATTATCTCATATGGAAGAGGCAAGGGAAAACTGTTACAATGGAGGGGAAGAACAGGAAGGCAAAAGGGAATGAGTCAACCTTAATCTCATTGAATTTGTCTTAGGGGGGAATAACACACACTAAATAGGGTATCTCACCCTATAGGAGATTAGGGTAGAAGGGGATGAGAAGGGGCATGATGGAGGGGAGGGCAGGTTTGGGGAGAGGGTAGTTTGAAGCAAACACTTTTGAAAAGGGACAGGGTTAAAGTAGAGAATAGAAGAAGTGGGAGGTGGGCTAGGATGGAGGGAAATATAGTCAGTCTTTCACAATATATCCACTATGGAAATGTTTTTAGTAGCTACACATATACAAACTATATTGAATTGCTTATCTTCACAGTAGGGGTGGATGATGAGGGAGGAAGGGAAAGAATCTGGAATTCAAAGTTTTAAAATCAAATGTTAAAAAATATTTATTATTTTCCCCCCATGCAACTGAGAAATAAGATATATGGGCACTGGGCTATGGAGATCCATCTTGCCCTACTGTGATGTCAGTGGAAGAATGGGGGAGGATATACAGGAGAGCAGACTGGAGGAGGGGGTATATAGTGGGATCATTGTTTTGGGGTGATGTATAGGGGAAAGATAGGGAGAAAATTTGTAACTCAACATCTTGTGGAAATGAATGATGTAAACTAAAAATAAACATAAAATTTAATTAAAGATAAAAAAATTAAAATTAAAAAAAGAATAAAAAATAAAGATTCCCAACTCCCTTTCAAACAGCTCAGATATCAAATGAGAGTTTTTTTTTTCTCCAAGTTATTTGTGTATCTCATGGATCACCATGTGATGCTTTGACCAAGTCTGAGCCTGAGGATCTATTCAAAGGGTTATTTTCTCTTAGATTTATGGTACTTCCACGTCATAGTTTGCTTTAGGAAAATCACTGAATAAACTTTGTATTAGTTTTCCATAGATATAGGGTAAAAGGTTTCCAGACCTTATAATATTCATAGTTCTTATTACTTTACAAAGCACTTTAGATTCATTATTTGAAATTATCTTTTTCAACAGTCTTGTGAGGTAAGTGCTTTTATTATCTCCAATTTATAGACTATGAAGCTCAGACTGAGAGTGATTAAGTGACTTGCCCAGGGTGACATAGATACTATGTATTTGAAATAGGATTTCAATATGTGTCTTCTTGACTCCAAGCTCAGCATTTTATGCACTATGCTGTGCTGAATTCCTACAACTTAAAATAACCTGTATTTAATGAATAGAAAAAAGCATTTATTTCATCCTGGATACACTGTGGAGAAGGGCAAAGGATTCATAGGAATACATAAATATTCAAAACACTTCTTTATCTTAAAGAAGTTCTACTTTTCCATAAGGTCCATGGTTTAGTTTGCCCTCAAAAGGGAATTAAATTTTAAGTTGTCCTTAGAATAACTCCCGCCTGTAAGAGGATCTTGCATAAATGAGTCTAGACTTGGAATGCTAACCTCTGGTTTAAACTTTCTCAGAAAAGGAAGATATAATTTTGGGCTGCAGGACAGTCAAACTCATTCCCAGTGTAGATAACTACACTATCAGAATAACTTGTGGCAATAGTGTTATCAAAATCTGGATCTTTTGTTCTCTGTTTCCCTCCTGGCTTTTATCCCTCAGTATCTTTCAGCTGTAGATCAAGAAGAACATACATGGGGAGTCCTTCTCTCTCTCTGAGAGTCATATTATTTCAGAAATTTCCTCTCTGGATAGAGAGGTCAGAAACATACCCAAACTCTAAAACTTTCAGTAACTTGTCAAGCAACTCCCAAAGTTGGTGCTACCCTGTAAATCCCCCTTAATAGAACAGAATGCCAGATTCCAGGATCCCATTGAATAGGAAATCCCCATCTAACTAAAAGGCAGAAGATCAGGGACAACAGTATCTAGGAAGTCTTATCTTAGATCAGATATTCTTCCTCTGTCAAAGCTACCACTAACAGTCCCTCAGGGACTTTTGAGGAGTGAATCCTCCTCTTACCCTGCTACTATGCCTCAGAATCTCTGTCAAAGAAAGGCAAAAGGGAAAACACCAAAAATAAGGCTCAAATCAATCTGTTGGTAAAATTTTTAGGCCAGGACAAATATATATCTTCTCATGAGAACTGGCAACCAATTCATGTCAGTAGCAATAGCTATCAATGAAGCCCATTCTCCTGAGGGGAGCATTATCAATATGTTTTATAGGAATAAAGTAATTTAAAAATTCTGAATAAAGGCTCCTACTTCTATAAACTGATTAAACTGACTGGAAAACTTCCCTGATAATCTCTCACATCAACAATCTCACATCTTACATTATCTTCTCAAAAATTAATGAAACCCTTTCATTAGTACTCCATTTCCCCTTGAAATTACTTTCTATTATTTTATACATACTTCTTACTGACTTATCTGCATATATATTATGTCCTTTAAAAATTAACAAGCATACATGAACTGATGCTGAGTGAAGTCAGCAGAACTAGGAGAACACTATATATACACAGTAATAGCAATATTGTACAATGACTAGCATTGATAGACTTAGATCTTCTCAGCAATGCCAGGATCTAATACAACCCAAAAAGGTTCATGATGGGAAATGCTGTCCACTTCCAGAGAAAAAACTTTGGAATCTGAATAAAGATGCATACTCTTTGTTCTCTTTTTTTGTTTGTTTGCTTGTTTCTTCTTTCTTGTGGTTCCTCCCATTGGTTCTAATCCTTCTTTATAACACAACTAACATGAAGGTATGTTTAATATGAATATATTTGTAGAGTCTGTATCAGATTGCACTTTGTCTTGGGGAGGCGGAGGGGAAGGAAGGGGAGAAAATATACAATTCAAAATCGTATGGAAAAGAATGTTAAAAACTAAAACTAAACAAATTATTAAAATAAAAATTAACAACCATTTATTAAGCCTCTAGTATATGCTAGGCACTGTGCTTAGTGCTTTATAAATATCTCATTTGTTCTTCACAACAACCCTAGGATGTATATGCTAATATTTCCACATTTTACAGGTGAGGAGAATGAGGCAAGGCAGAAGTTAAGTGACTTGTCCAAAGTCACATGGTTAATAATAGTCTGAGGCCAGATTTGAACTTAGGTCTTTCTGATTGAAAGTTCCAAGTTCCATGCATCATGCTGTCCAGTTGCATACTACTTGAAATCAGGGATAGCTTTCTTAATATTATTGTCTTTGAATTCTCAGCTCCTTGTGCAATGCTTTACAAGCAATAGGTGTTCAATAAATGTTTCTTGAATTGAATCTAATTACAATGTAGAGAAGTTGTAGGGGAAGCCATACTTAGACTACTTTCCCTTAAATAACCTCAGATAGCTCATCCTTTGGGCAGTTAGGTAGTGCTGCAGCAGATAGAATTCTGGGCCTGGAGTCAAGAAAACTCATCTCCTGAACTCAAATCTGGTCTCACACACTTACTAGATGTGTGACTTTGGGCAGGTCACTTAAACCTGTTTGCCTCAGTTTCCTCATCTGTAAAATGAGCTGGAGAAGGACATGGCAAGCTGCTCTACTATCTTTGTCAAGAAAACCCCAGATGGTGTCATAAAGAGTCAATCACGATTGAAATGAGTGAGCAACAATAAAGTACATCCTTTAAGAGTCTATCTTCACTCTTCCCCTGTTAGGCCAAGACACAATTTAGGAACAATTTCTTTTTTAACTGAAGAAATGTGAGCTGCCATTTTATGTAAACACACACACATATATGTATACAGTCATATATATGTCTATGTAGGAGCGCATATGGGCACTTGAATACATATGTGAGTCTGTGTATATATGTGTACAGGTATACATAGAAAGAGGGCACAGGACCAATTAAATAGGAAGGGATGATACTCAAAAGGTAAAATTGAGAAATGAGAGAGGAATATAATGAGAGCAGATGGGGAGAGACAGAATAGGGTAAATTATCTCATATAGAAGAGGCAAGGGAAAACTGTTACTATGGAGGGGAAGAACAGGAAGGTAAAAGGGAATGGGTCAACCTTACTCTCATTTAATTTGGTTTAGGGAGAGAATGACATACACACTAAACAGGGTATCTCACCCTACAGGAGAGTAGGAGGGAAGGGGACGAGAGGGAGGATGATGGAGGGGAGGGCAGGTGGGGTGAGGGTAGCTAGAAGCAAACACTTTAGAAAGGGATAGGGTCAAAGTAGAGAATAGAACAAGTGGGAGGCGGGATAGGAATGGGGGGGAATATAGTCTGTCTTTCACAATATATCCACTATGGAAATGTTTTGAGTAGTTACACATATACAACCTATATTGAATTGCTTATCTTCCCAGTAAGGGTGGGTGACAAAGGAGGAAGAGAAAGAATCTGGAATTATAAAGTTTTAAAATCAAATGTTTTTTAAAAAAATTATCATCATCATCATCTTCATTTTTCCATGCAACTGGGAAATAAGTTATACAGGCATTGGGGTATAGAGATCCATCTTGCCCTACTGGAAAGTCGGAGGGGTGATGAGGGAGGATACCAGAGAGAGCAGATTGGGAGAGGGGATATCCAGTGGGATTGCTGTTTTGGGGTGCTAGGTAGGGGAAAGATGGGGAGAAAATTTATAACTCAAAATCCTGTGGAAATGATGTAAACTAAAAATAAACTTAAAATTTAATTTTTAAAAAAATAAAAAAAGTTTTTTAAAGGCTATGAACAAGAAGTTTTCAGATGAAGAAATCACAACTGTCTATAGGCATATGACCAAGTGCTCTAAATCACTTTTGATTGGAGGAATACAAATTAAAGCAATTCTGAAGTATCACCTTATACCTATCAGATTGGTTAATATGATAAAAAGGAAAAATGACAAATGTTGGAGAGGATGTGTATATATTTTATAAACATTTGAGGTGGTTATGGGAGGAGCTCAGGGAGTTTTCCTGCTTCTACACTGCCATCTTGGCTCTACCTCTGGGGAATTGGGAATCTTGAAACTGGCAGCAAGGAGGAAGTGCATTTCAGATATAAGGGCCTACCCTTACAAATGCATGGAGGCAGGAGATGAAATGTTGAGTTATGGATGCAACTAGTTTTAAGTAGAACAGAAAGTGTGGGAAGGACAACATTATAAGATAATACTTAAGAGGTAGGTGGCAGTCCTTTTGAAGAGGTTTCCTGTATTTAATCTTTTTTTTTTTGGAGGGCAATTGGGGTTAACTAACTTGCCCAAGGTCACACGGCTAGGTTTTTGTTTGTGTGTGCGTTAAGTGTCTGAGGTCGAATCCAAACTCAGATCCTTCAGACTCCAGGGCCAACACTCTACTCACTGCGCCACCTAGCCGCCCCTCTGTATTTAATCTTGTTAGACTTTTTGTTATTCCTTGTTCCTTCTTCATCCTTAGAGAGGACCAGTGACATCAGGAGGGTGATAGCTTAACTTGCAAGTAATTTGGATTTAAGTGATACAGGGCTGTGCAACGTCATCAGTCTCACTCTTTCCTCCAGAGTCATCAGAATGCAGTGGCAAAACATAGGTCAAGATGGCTGAAAATGGTCATGGATGCAATGGGAGACCTCTACCTTTTTTTTTTTTTTTAAAGAAATTGGGGTTAAGTAACTTGCTCAAGGTTACATGGCCAGTCATTATTTATGTGTCGGTGCTTATTTTCTGAGGCCACAACTGATCCTGGGTCTTCCCGACTCCAGGGCCAGTGCTCTTACTCACTGTGCCACCTAGCCGCTTGAGACCTCTACCTTTTTAAGCTAAGATCTTTCCTTGATCTCAGTTTGTCTGAAGCAATGCCCATTCAGTAATTAAAGGCTAGGTAAGAATTGAGGCAGCAGATGGTCTTGTTTGCCTTTAATCACATTTAATCCTAGAGGCAACAGAAAGACAGTGAAGCTTTGTGAGCTAGGAGAATATGTTTAAGAAGATACTCAATGCTCTTTTGCACATTGTTTTATGAAATTGGGAGACTGGTTGAGTTTCACTTGAATTGCTTAATCTTCTTGGATTCTTAAAAAATGAAACGAAAAATGTCTTGATGAACAATACGAGACTACTTGTGCCTTTGTTTTTGTTTGAACTTGAACCAGGAAAAACCAGGGAGGACAGAGATGAAAAAATAATAAGAGTCAGAGAGCTATTCGTATTTAAAGAATCAGTTAAGGTTGAATTCAAATACTGAACAAAGTTTGGGTTTAATGTGCTCATTCCTAATAGAAATATTTCTCCCAGGTTGGACAAGTTTAGTTAAGATTCATTGATCAGCAAGATATGAACCAAGACAGGTTTTTGCTAAGCAGGTTGAGCTAGTACTGCTTGAAAAGTGGTCTCTAAATATGTCTTATTGCGATAGCAGTAACTACCAAGTCATGCATCGAAAGTTTTAAGTCCCGAATTTTGCCGGTTTATAAATAATATTTAATAATAATAACCAGCATTTATATGTGTATAAATATATACATACAGGCTTCATATTTGCAAAGTTTGTTACGTATGTTATCTCATTTGATCCTTACAATGATCCTAGGAGGTAGGTGATTATTTTTATGCCCATTTTATAGATCAGAAAACTTAGACAAACAGGCTAAGTGACCCAGAGTCACATAACGATAAAGTATAAAGGTATGATTTGAGTTCAAATTTTCCTGACTTTAAATCCAGAATTTTATCCACTGTGACACCCAGCTAAACACCTTCTTATTAAATGATCATAATAGATTGTAATAATTATAGTTATTATTATTTAATCTAATCATTTTGTCATTTTATTCTTCTTGATTTAGCACTAAAAGTTTTCTGATACTGACAGCTCTACATATATCCATTCTAACACTGACAACAACACTTGATTCCTTTAGAATTTCAGTCCTGTCCTAGAAAGATTTGATTCAATTCCACAAACAGTCTTGGATGAGATAACTCTGAGAGGAGGTCATGGATTATTTTTCATCATCCATTCACCTCTGACCTTTCAGATTACACTTTTCACAACTGAGTCAATTTCCTGCCACTTAACTAGACTGTTTTGTCAAACAGACTAACAACCACTCCTGCCCCCATGATTCATTCAGATTGAAATCATCTTTGAAATTATATGTGGCTTGGGTCAGACTTTGAACTAGAGAGAAAAGTATTGAATTTGGTAGGTAATTTTTTCTCTTTAACTCTTCATTATGCTTCTTAAGGCAAAGGAACTCAAGAAAAGGACAAGGATGGTGATTTTGAAGAGGTTACCCACTAAGAGGGTTAGGGTTGCTCTGAAGACCTCAAAATACCAACACTCATATATCAAGATAAGGTCAAAATGAGTACATGATTTAGAAATAAAGTTTGATGTCATAGGCATCTTAGGGGAGTATGGAGTACTTTACTTCTCAGATCAATGGATAAGGGAAGAATTTATGACCAAATAAGAGAGAGAAAGCATTATGGCACATCCTGCTGAATGAATTTGACTCCAGTCTTCTCAGAAAAAGAAGAGTAAAATTTATTAAAAGTTCGCTTGCATTAGACACAGAATAAATCTGTGCTAGGTCATTCTATGGCCCTCTCACTAGTCTATGGTGCTCTCACCCACATGGCATTCTATGGCATTCTCACCAACATGAAGGCAGGAAGGGGTCTTATATACAAAAGGTTGTGGGAGGAATCTAGGGATGGTCTAGAGGAGGAGTTTGGGGAGGGTCTTCAGGAGGAGTTAATGAGGTCAATGAGTGATTAAGGAAGGGAAGTAGCCTAGAGACCACAAACAGTGGTGGGCTAGGCCAGTTCAAGGGTGGACTGATATTTTGATAGGCTCAAGGGTGGGGAGTAGATGAACCATGGAGGGCTAGGCTAGTAACTAGGCTAGAGTTAGTAGTTAGTAGATAATAACTAGCCTAAAAGTCTGGGCCCAGCCATAATATAAGGCTTATTGCCCCTTGCAAATGCTTCATCAAATGAGACAATTTAATCAGAATCCATGGGGGTTCCCAGAGCCTGTACCTCAAGGACACAAGGAGAGCTAGAGGGGGCTCCCAGAGCCCATACCTCATGAACTTGACCTTTTAAAAACCCAAAGGCAGTGCAATAATTCTCCTAGGGAGAGATGGTCTCATGCAAGGAAAAGGCATGCACTTAAAAATGTCTGTTGAACAAGTGCATGAATTCACTACAGCACCCTCTGTTGCTGTTGTTCAATCATGTCCAACTCTTTTTGACCGTTTGAACCATATTGTTCCAAGGATTTTCTTGGCAAAGATACTGGAGTGGTATGCCATTTCCTTCTCCAGGAGATTAAGGCAAACAGAGGGTAAGTGACTTGCCCAGAATCATATAGCTAGGAAGAGTCTGAAGCTAGATTTGAACTCCTGTCTTCCAGACTCCAGGCCCAGTGTGCTGTCCACTGAGCCACCTAGCTGCCTCCTATAGCACCCTTACCAATACCTACCTTTCTTCTGCGTATGATATGTAGACTTACTTCTCTGACTCTTACTTTATTATTTTATTATTCTTTTCGATAAATCAGAGTTAGGACCTAACTCTTAAGACATACAAAATGCTCCAGATTTATTTCTGTACACAGTCTCTCCCTTTGCACTTGATGCAAGAACTTTTCCATTTTGTCTCAATACTGATCACACCTAAAAATCTATTGGAGCTGATGTCATCACAAAGACAAATTCTCTTACTCATTCTCTATTTAGCCTTGCCCATCTGAGCCTCTGGATTTTGAGCCCTTATCTTTCCCTCTTCCAATCAGATTTAAGAGAATTTCAGGTGAGTAATCTGGCTATTTTTACCCAGTGTAGAAGGAGAATAAGTTGGGTAACAATTCAGGTGTGTCTACTGAGACCGGTAGGGAGTATTCTCTGAGGGAAAGGATACCCACCCCTAAAGTCAAAGATAAGGAAGGATATAAGGGTTCATATGAGGTTTTAGTCTGAAAATAGTGTCAGTGCCATTGGCTTTCAAGTAGCAGTGGGAGTGGAAGGGCTGGGTGGGAGAGGTCCCAAGGAAAAAGGGTGGGTCATTGTGGGGAAGTGACACAAAGGCTTTGCTCCTCTGTATATACACAGAGTCAGTTCATCTGTAAATTGAGATGATAAGCTTCAGGAAAGGGAATTCCAAGTCCCGGCACTTCACTGTTAGAACTCGCAGCTGAGAATTATAAACCACAGCCAGATAAATGAAGTATTTTTAGCCTCCCCTTCTGTGATCTAATAAAATTGGTACACTGACTATCCAGGAGAGGACCATGTCTTGAAGATGTCAGCTGAGGAAAACAAAGAAGGTAGTTAAGTGGACCTTCAGCTTCCCAGGCTTTGAAGAGGGGAAAAAACTTCTTGACTTGATTGATGCTTAGTCTTTCACTTGCCAAGTTGAATATTTGAATGTAATAAGCTGAGAATAGCTAAGTCATTCACAGGTGATCATTATAGAATATTGCTGTGACTATATATAATGATCTCCTGGCTCTGCTCACTTCACTTTTTATCTTTTTTTTTTTTTTTTAAAGCAACTGGGGTTAAGTAACTTGCTCAAGGTAACACGGCCAGTCATTATTTGTGTGTGGGTGCTCATTTTCTGAGGCCAGATTTGATCCAGGGTCATCCCAACTCCAAGGCCAGCGGTTTTACTCACTGTGCCACCTAGCCACCCCACTTCACTTTTTATCAATTCATTTAAGTCTTCCAAAGTTTTTCCTGAAATCATGCTGTCATTCTTGCAGGACAATAGTATTCAATCACAATTGTGTATCATAACCTTTACAACTATTCATCAATTGAAGGATATCACTTCAATTTCTAATTCTTTGTCACCACACACACAAAAAAGAGTTACTATGAATATTTTTGCACATATAGAATCTTTTCCTTTTCACTTGATCTCTTTAGGATATAGACCTAGTAGTGGTATTTCTGAGTCAAAAGGCAAGCACAGTTTTACAACTGTTTGGGAATACTTCCAAATTGTTCTCCAAAATTATTGGATCAGTTCAGAACTTCACCAAGACTGTATTAGTTTTCAGTTTTTTTCCACATCCCCTCCCACATTTTTCACTTTCCATTGCTGTCATATTAGCCAATCCGAGAGGTATGAGGGGATATCTCATAGTTGTTTTAATCTGTATTTTTCGAATTGATAGTGATTTAGAACATTTTTTCATGTGACTAGAGATAATTTTAATTTTTTCTTCTGAAAGCTACCTGTTCATGTCCTTTGAACATTTATCAATTAGGAAATGAATTGTATCGTTATACATTTGGCTTGGCCTTCTATAAATTTGAGAAGTGAGGCATTTACCAGAGGAATTTGCTGTAAATTTTGTTCTCAGTTTCCTGCTTTCCTTCTAATCTTGGCAGCATTGGTTTTGTTTGTGAAAAAAAAATTAATGTAATCAAAATTATCCACTTTATATCTCATAATGCTTTCTCTCTCTTGTTTGGTCATAAATTCTTCCCTTGTCCATTGATCTGAGTAGTAAAGTACTCCATACTCCCCTAATATGCTTATGATATCAAACTTTATTTCTAAATCGTATACTCATTTTGATCTTATCTTGATATATGGTGTGAGGTGTTGGTCTATACCTAGTTTTTGGCAAACTGCTTTCCAGTTTTCTCCCAGCAGTTTTTGTTAAATAGTGAATTCTTTTTTCCAAAGTTTGGAACTTTGCATTCGTCAAATGCCAGATTGCTATGGCACTTTACTACTACATATTAGGTACCTAATCTATTCTACTGACTTATCATTCTATTTCTTAGCCCATATCAAATTGTTCTGATGATTATTGCTTTGTAATATAGTATGGGATCTAGTACTGCTAGGTCACCATCCTTCATTTTTTTTTTCATTGATTCCCTTGATATTCTCTACCTTTTATACTTCCAGATGGATTTTGTTATAATTTTTTCCTAACTCTATAAAGATATTTTGGTAGTTTGAGTGGCACGGCAATGAATAAATAGGTTAAGTTAGGTAGAATTATCATTTTTTTCTTTCTTTTTTTTTTTTTAAAGCAATTGGGGTTAAGTAACTTGCTCAAGGTTACACGGCTAGTCATTATTTATGCGTGGGTGCTCATTTTCTGAGGCCGGATCTGATCTCGGGTCATCCCAACTCCGAGGCCGGCGCTCTTACTCACTGCGCCACCTAGTCGCCCCTTTAGGGCCATTGGGGTTAAGTAACTTGCCCAAGGTTACACGGCTAGGTTTTTGTTTGTGTGGATTAACCGGCTCCAAACTCAGGTCCTTCTGACTCCAGGGCCGGCGCTCTATTCACTGTGCCACCTAGCCGCCCCTAGAATTATCATTTTTATTATATAGGCTCAGCCTACCCAAGAGCAATGAATATTTCTTAAGTGGTTTAGATCAGACCTTATTTCTGTGAAAAGTGTTTTGCAATCGTGTTCATGTAGTTCTTGGGTTTGTCTTAGCAGATAGATACCCAAGCAGTTATTTGACATGGAATTTCTCTTTCTTTCTCTTCCTGCTGGACTTTTTTTTTTTTGATAATGTATAAAAATTCTGACAAGCTTATTTTATATCCTACAACCAATAATCTCTTAAGTGTTAAATTCAAAGACTTTTTTTTTCTCAGTTCTCATTCTAATTGATTTTCTTTAGCATTTAACACTATCAAATCCTCTTAGAAATCATAACCTCCCTTGGTCTGGCCTCCATGATACTGCTATTTTGGGGCGATGGGAGGAGGGTTGCTTCCTCTTACCTCTCTGACTACTCCTTAGTGCATTTAGTTGTTCTCCCATCCAAAAAACATGAATGCTCCCAAAGTTCTGATGCTGAATACTGGGAGGAGACTTGTATAGCTCTTGATCTTCATTTTTGCCTTTTGGAGATAGACTAGTTAGCAGCAAGGAGATATGGTCCTGGGAAGTGGAAAGCATTTCTTTTCTGACCAAGGTATAAAACGATTGCCTTGGTACATGGAAGAGTTGCATATGCTTATACCCAGCCAGAAAAGAGATATCCTGAAAGTGGACTTTCCCAGGTCAAGAGAGGATAGGAACACTAAGAGATTCTACAAAGAAGCTCATGGCCAAAAGAGATCTTCTCACTCCCCATGTAGGTATTACATAAGGAGTGAGAAGATATTCACAGCTTCCAAGTACAGTTATGTAATGGTAATGGAATTTAAATATCCCCTTGGTTTTTGTGTTAAGTGTTAAAACCCAGAGCTTGTGAATCCCACTTGTGGGATGGATTTGTTGACCTGAAGAGAGAGGGCTGAACTTGGAGGAGCTGGTACAGAGCTGGTACAGTGGATTTAGAGAGAAGTCCAAAAAGAGAGAGGCCAAGAAGAACTTTTGGGAGCAGCATTGTGGAGGCAGAGAGAGAGGATTGCTGGAGGCCAGAGTTGCAGAGAGAGAGAGAGAGAGAGAGAGAGAGAGAGAGAGAGAGAGAGAGAGAGAGAACGAACTACCAGCTGAGGCCACCTGGCTTCTGAGGGCCAGCTGGAATTGCCCAGGACTTTTGAGAACTGCCATCCTGAGCTGCCAAGAACTGAAGAGGCATGACTGTGGTGCTGGTATTTGTTCTGTCTGTTTTGATGTTATTTTGCCTGATTTGTTTGCTGGTAAAGGACAGTGCTGTTGTTGCAGAGGTCCTGGAACCTTACACACAAGCCCTGAAGGAAGATTTTCTTGTTGTGTGTTTATAGAAATCCCGAAGGAGAGTCTTGCTGATGTTTTCAGAGGTCCTGAGACTGTTCTGCAGGCAGAGAGTGAATTGATGAGGACCCTGGCAATGTATACTGTGGCTTTGTTAAGCTTTGTCTTCCTAGGATCAGAGATTGCTGAGAACTTGCCTCAGGTCAAGATGAAGAAAAGACCTTTCCTTGAGTATTGAATGCTATGCTGATACCATAACCTTGTCATGGCTTAGGGGTAGATGGCCTTTGTGCTCTCTACTGCCCCTTTGAGAAGGTGTTTTGTAGTGATGGATGGTATTGTAATTCAGTTGTGATCCAGGGGTGTAAAACTTTTGACCTTTATATTTTGTGACTGACCAAATGAATGTACTTTGTTTATGATTGGAAACTAATCTCCAGTTGAATAGAGAGAAGACTGTGATTTACAAAATGAATGTACTGCCCAGGGGTAGAGTATTTGGACCTTAGTATTTTATGATTGAATTGAGAACTTACTAAATGACTGAGTTACCCTGTATTTTGATTTTGATTACCCTGTATTTTGATTTTGATTTTCTGTGAATGTTTTGCCTTAATCTGTCACTGAATAAATGGAGTTTGCTATGCTCCTAATCCAAACCTGGAAGTTGCTTGTGCTTGGTGTTATAAGGTAGCAGCTGAGTCATAAAAAGAATTCCTTTAGAAGCACATAGTTGCATATATTGTGCACTCAGGCTGAGGCAACAGATGCTTGGAATGTTCTTCCCAAGCTCAAGGTATGGTAACAGTAAGAGCACTAATAGAGTTCTTAGGGAAGTACATGGCAGAAGTAGAGATGTGAATGCCCACTTAGGCAGGGAGAGGACTCCTAACCTTGGTGGTTGCCTCATAGGTAACAGTAAATTCAAGAGCTCTGGAATTCAGGAATTCAGATAAAGACAGATAAAGAAATTTCCTGATCCATCACACCCCTGGGAGAAAGAAGAATTTCTCCATAGTTCTTAAAGAATGAACAATGCTCTGCTTCTACAGTGAAACCAGTCGTTGAGACAATGCTGGTTCAGTGGTAAAGGGATTAATTGTTCAGGAATCATCAAAGTATGTTTACCTTTATATGGAAGTCTGTGGTGGTCAGAATTCTAATGGAATAGGACCAGATTGAGTTAAGCCCAACATCTTGGAACACCCATCATGGCTCTTGTGAGTTGACGCCCTTTAGCAGAACTGGGACAGTTTCTAAGTGAGTTAATCTGGGACATTGCTGTGGGTTCTTTGAGCAAGGAGTATATAAAGATAAATTTAGCATTCTAGTGGGGAGCTCCTGAGACCCCCAGGGAACCTCCTTGCAGGCTATTTTCATCTCCTGTGAACTGCTTTGGTCTACTTTTACTGCCTTAAGACTGCTTTTACCAGGAGGTTAACTTAATATATTTTTATTAAATCTCTCAGCCAGTATCTCTTCAGCCAGATGTAGAATGACAACTAGGAGAGAGTTTAAATGACAGGGTCATTCCAAAAGTTTTGAAGGATTGGGAATAATCTATCTACTTACTGTAATATCAATGGAGTTGCTAATCTCCATAAACAGAGGGAATTTCCAGAGTTCCCTACAGTGATGAAATCAGAAGTCCAAGTGAAAAATCAAAAGAAAACAAACAAAAAATCCTTTGTATTTACTTACTGCTATATATTTATTGCCCAAACTCTACCTGCCTCCCTCCCCACCCAGTTTTACTCCTCCCTCCCCATGTAAGTTTTTGAAGTCAGGGATGACTTTGTTGTTAGTTGGTACCTAAATGTTTATGGACTTGGATCCAACTGAAATGAGCCTTGAAGGAATATGAGGTTACTGAGAGGAAAGTAAGGAGGGAAGTCATTCCTGGAATAGGAGATAACCTCTATAAAGACACAGAGATGAGAAATGGAATGCTCGAGTTTAGGAAACAGCAGGTAGTCCAATTTGGCTGGAATATAGATTGAAGGAGAAATATGAAATAAAGCCAGAAAGTTAGCTCTCAGTCAGGTTGTTAAGGGTTTTAACTGCTAGGCTGAGCTTTTGTCACAGCAGAAACAGGGAGTCACTGCAGATTTTGGAGTGGGGCAATGGAATAGTAAAATGTAGGCATTGGGAAAGATTATTTTGGTAACTGTGTGGAAGATGGATTAGTGAGAGGAAATACTTGGAAACAGTGAGAATATCTCTTCTTCTGGAAACTGTACCTATTACAGCTGGTAGTGTAGTGGAAGGAATACTAGGCCTAGAGTCAGGAAGATCTCGGTCCAAATCTGGCCTCAAACACTTCCTAGCTATGGCAGTCTGTGTGAGTAATTAAAACCTTTGTTTCCCTCATTTTCCTCAACTGTCAAATGAGGATAATAATAGCATTTACCTCCCAAGGTTGTTATGAGGATCAAATGAGATGTCATTTTCAAAAAGAGCTTAGCACAGTGCTTGGCACATAAAGGGTTCTATAAACGTTCCTGTTAGCACTACATCCTTGAATCCAAGGAGAATAAGTCTAATAAAGCTTCTTTATGGAAGTCTTTTGAATTCATCAAGATAACTCTTATAATCTTACTAAGGCTTCTTTTATCCAGTCTAAAAATAGCTGACATTTATAGCTGACTATTTAGGGCTTACAAAGTACTTTGTTAAAAAAAAAAAACATATTTCATTTGATTTCTAAGCATTACTAGTTCTTTCAACTAATAATATGTCGTGCTCTTCAGATATCTCACTATCTTAGGTACTTGCACAGGACCATAGATTTAGACAGAGAAGGGACCTCTGAAATCATCTCATCAAACCTCAGTGTATAGATGAGGAAACGGAAACCCCTAGAGAATAAATTGACCAATGTTGTGTAGGTAGTAAATAGCAGAACAGTTTAAAATCCTCAACTTCTGGTTCCAATTTCCTCCTCTGACTGTGGAATCATTTCTAAATTCCTTCTCCAAACTTTACCCAGAAGTCAACTTAATACTTGAGGTATCTTTTCAGGGAAGAGAATGGAGCAATATTAGGAAAGAAACACTGAAACATTTTAAAGGGGTATAGAGAAGTATAGAAGGTAGTTTATAAGGAGCACAGATGAGCAAGACAGTTTTGAAAGTAAAAGGCTATATGTATTATATACTTTTTATGAAAGCAAGTGGTATCAAAAAGATATTCATAGTTGTATAAACAATCTTCTCTTTGTATATGGAAATGTTCTTTTTTTTTGGTATTAAGTTCAAAATAAAAATAAGATGAATTCCATCTCATTTGATTCAGTTCATTGTTCTAATCTAAGATAATTTCATATCTTAGCTCTGTCATCCCATGTATCAATTATCCCCCCCAGCTTTATATAATTGGAAAATTTGATAGACATTCCAGAACTGTTCCTCTAAGTTGACAGGAACCCATTAGTGAATCTTTTTTTTTTTTTTTTGGTACCATAAGAATTAATTCCTCTTAGCCTGCTGACTTGAATTAACTGAGAGTAGCTAAGTGTTCTCTCAAAATCTCCTTATTTCACTTGGTATTCACCCAACAAAATAGTATTACCCATTTTAAAAATCTCTTTCCAAGTAGTCTAAAGATTACTCTTGGAAGAGGAAAAAGAAGCAAAATAAGAATTACATATGTCTTCCTTTTTTCTATCATCTTTCTAAGTCAGGATTTTATAAATAGCTACTACTGAAAATATTCAATTGAAAGCTAGCCCTTGGGCCTCAGTTTCATCATCTGTAAAATGAAGAAATTGAACTAGAACACTTCAATGGTCCCTTCCAGCCTGAAATTTATCATTCTTTGATGTGTCATCATCACATCAATCCCACACAATAGCCCTATCCCTTCCTTGATCTTCCTCTTGCTTCCAAAATAAATATAAAAAAGCCCCGCTTTTATCCTTATCATTTGTAGGCAGTCTCAGCTTGTTATAACTTTAATGCTCCCAAAGCTAATATTCCAGGGCTATGCTTCACTTTTTATATCCACTCCCCCCCCCCCACATTATCTGCTTTTGCTCACATCTTCTTTTAAAAACTCTCAACTGGTTGACAAGTTCCCTTTGTGTCCATGTCAATTTCTTCTTTATACCGTTCTCCCTTTCCTCTTTATCTAAAGTATCGCTTTGTTTATGACTAATTTTTGTTTGCTAAAGCATTAAATGATTTTCCATGGTGATAGCTCTAATAGTGGTGTTACTATATGACCTTGAAAGCAATGAATGAATTTCTTTTAAAAAAGTTTTGTTAGACTTTTCTCTCTCTCTCTTTATATATACATGTGTATAGGATATGAGAGTCTCAATATATCATTTGATCCTGCAACAACATTGTAAACCAGGTAAGAAAGTTATTATTATCCCTACTTTACAGATAAGAAAACTGAAGTTCACCAATATTAAAGTACTTGTAAAAAAAATATAACCAGTAAATACTTGAAGAAGATTTGAACTGAGGTCTTCCTGACTCTAAATCCATAATGCTATATACTATGCCACAAAAGAAAATGCAGAGGGTATGGGGACATTTGCTAAGATTGCTGTACAGTGTACTCTTGAGTTAAAATGTAGAAAATAAAGCTGTAGATGATCTTTCATAACTTTTTTTAGAGGATGAGGGATAAGGTGAAAATAAGTGGAGGGAGCATCATGAAGTGAGAGGGGGTTAAGAAAAGGCTAGGTAAAGCAAGGTCTGCCAATTCAATATTTAGCCTAAGAAGGGCTTTATATGTGCATACACAGGCATACACAATCAGAGGATTGATTGAGCAAGTTTCTGCAAAGAAGGTTCTTTGAGGGCATATAATTCAGTTTTAGATCTGCCCAAAGCTAATCCTGAGGCCCTGTCATCTCCTTGAGCAGACCCAATCAGACAACAGCCAGAAAACTCAAGATCTGGCAAAGTTTCAGTCAACATTGACCTTAACCACAGAAACCTGTAACCCCAGCAACTGGCAGCTGAGCCCCATTTGATTCTGGCTCTGGCAGCACAATATAAAAGATAATATGGTTCAATAGATTATTTTTAAAATAGTAGATGATATAAAACACCATTGGTGAAAGTACAATCAGCCTTACCTAGTCAGGTCCAACACAGAGTTGTTGTGTAATTTAAAATGGGCTCCAAAAGAAATGTCATATCCTTTCTTAAAGTGAGAGTCTTTGAATCCTAAAGCAGGAGAAGTAGTTAGCTCCCTTGGGTTGACCTTTTCAGGACAACCTGTCCAAACCTCAAATGATGTTATTAACTCATCATTAAGTCATCTAGGAAAATTCAAGTAATATTTTTGAAGTTTGAACTGACTATAAGGGTTGGGTGGTGCTTATATAAAGGTATATAAATAACATAGGTGCTCATCTCAAGGAGCCCTATTCCAAATAACAGCCAACAGTTTAAGCAAAGTATTTTACATATATTATCTCATTTGATCCTTATGACCACCCTGTGAGATAGATGCTATTATTCCTATTTTACAGTTGAATATACTGAGACAGAGAAGTGATTTCCCCATGTAGCTACTATATATGTGTGTGTGTGTGTGTGTCTGAGACAGAATTTGAACTCAAGTCTTCCTGATTCAAAGTCCTGCACTGTATCCATAATATGACTTCAAAGACAGTGCAAAGGGAACTGAACTAAATGCAAAAAAGAGGTTTAAGTAAAAATACAATTCAAAATTTGACCAGAGAAGCATCACTTTCCCTTGGGTTGGGCCCCCTATTTATAGTCTTAGGGAAGGACCTGTAGTATTGAGAGATTAAATAACTTAACCTATGTCACACAGCCAGTATGTACCAGAGGAAGTACTTGAACCCTGCTCTTCCTGGCTCTAAGTCCAGCTCTCTATCCACTGTTCCAGGCTACCTCTCCCAAGAATATATGCAACAAATACATGTTATTTGATGGGGGAGAGCACTAGTTGATGGAGAAGTCAGGATGGGCAGACTCCACCCAGGAGGTGGCATTTATTCTGAGCTTTGAAAGAAACTAGGGATTTTAAGAAATGGAGTGAGGACAGAGAATATTCCAGCCACAGAGGACAGAACAGTGCATGAAAAAGGCTCAGAGATCAGAAATGGAATACTATCAGTGACAGCATTCCTGTACAGTAGAGTGAACAAAAAGGAATAATAATCCTGGAAAATCAGTTTGAGTCAAATTGTGAAGATTTTTTTTTTCTTTTTGAAAGGGGGAAGGCAGGGCAATTGGAAGTAAGTGACTTGCTCAAGGTCACATGGCTAGTAAGTGTTAAGTGCCTGAGGCCAGATTTGGACTCAGGTCCTCCTGACTCCACCCGGCACTCTATTC
Organism: Gymnobelideus leadbeateri; assembly: GCA_011680675.1. NCBI lineage: Eukaryota > Metazoa > Chordata > Mammalia > Diprotodontia > Petauridae > Gymnobelideus > Gymnobelideus leadbeateri. The sequence goes on from WOXC01011959.1 coordinate 21,988, forward strand.
ACTGCACCACTTAGCCACCCCTGTGAAGACTCTTAAATACCAAATAGAGGATTTTATGTTTGATCCTAAAAGCAAAGGAAAGCATATAAGTAAGTGTCCATATAAATGAAGACCCCCAAGATGCCCACATGGTACAACTATGTTCCTCCAGCTATCCTCTAGCCTTTCTTAAGTTAGCTCTTCTCTCTACTGGCAACCAATCTCTCTGTAGAAAGAGAGAATGTCTGCGAAGGTCTTTAAATACCAGAGAAGAGCTTGTATTCAGTCTTAAAAGACCAATGAAGCACATACCAATGTCCATGTAAGGGAAAATTCCCTAGGGTTACAACATAGTTCTGCAATTGTGATCTTCCATGCAACCCAAAGACTTGAGTCTGTTCCTCTCTCTGCTAACAACCCAATCTAGTCCGCAAACATCAAAGTTGTGGCCAGTCCTGTTTCCACCAGCCCGAGTTCCCATCCTTTCATCTTCTTAAATGCCTCAGCTAAATATTATTTCCCCTCAAATCCAGAAAAACAGAATACATTTTTTATAGTAAATCTCCCTTGTTCTACATGTGTCTCCTAGGATAATTCATTGCATTGCTCTGAAAGAAGCTCACCTCAGTCTTCTACTCATAAGAGTATCCTAAGGCAAAACTGTCTTCTTTGGGCTCATCCTGTGGGATGGCACTGAGAAGCAATTACCAGTTTTTAGAATCATCTTGTCGTCATAGGATTTTGAGTTAGAACATCAGAGGTCATCTAGTCCTAGATTCCCTCAGTTCTGCATGAGGACACTGAGGCCCTGAACATTTGAATGACTTGATCAAAGTCAGTTAGGAATCAGCAGAACCAGAAGTTAAAGCCAGATCATAGCTCAAAATACAGTGTTTTCCCAGTATACTAGGTTATCTCTAGGGTAGCACTGCCTAGCCTGTTTATTCATGGTTCCATTTTTTCCTTGTGTAAATACTGAATATGAAAGGTCAGATGAACATAACCTTCTGGAGAGTGGCATCTTGTATTTTATATAGATAGACCTTTACAAAATGACTCCTTTATGTTTACAAAATGCCTTTTCATGCATTTAGTCATTTGATCATTTCAATGTTATGAGGGAGCGAGGACTGATAACATTATACCATTTTACAGATGAGGATGCCTTCTTTTTTTTAAACAAAAGCTCAACATGGTAGAGTCTTCAGAGTTTTCTTGACAGTGAAGTGTTTTATCTATGGCCAGTTTAAGGCAGTCCCTTTTAGTCCTCTCTTCATGGTAGAAATTACATTAGTTAGCCTCTAGCCTCCTTTATTTATAGTACTCATCAAAAGTTCTTTGCTGAAGGCTCCCTAACCCTATTTACTGCTTTCTGTAGAATTCAAGTTATCTGTCTCAGATTTTTGCATTGTCGGTTTCTAATTGTCCTTGCTTTTATTGTTGTGGCCAAGCTTCCTTGACATTTCCCCTGTTTTCCTCAGTTATTGTTGTTGTTGTTATTTTAAAACGTTCCTTTTTTTTCTCTCTACCTGCTTAGATGAGGAAAAAACTTGGCCTTCGGTTATGAAGGCTGGAATTTAACTGATAAGCTGCACCTTCCTCCTCCACCATTCCTTCTCTCCCCTTTCCCCCCAAAAAATCAACTATCAAAAAAAAGGACGAAAGCCTAAGAATCTGTTCAAAACTCAATTTCTTCCCTCAGAAACAATAATTTAATTTGGAAAAAGGTTTGGGCCTGGCCTAATGGCATACCACAGACTGTGGTTTGGGTTGAGCAATTTAATGAAAACATTAACTGACACAGAACAACTCTTAAGAAACAAAAAGCCTTATGAATCTTGGTGATTATACATTTTCATTACCTCTCCATTCTTGGGGAATGTTGTTTGACCTGATGAATTAATAAAAATTAAAATGCTCCTGAAGTAAACTGATGCCATTTCTGATGTGTTCCTGGCTAAAGGAACTAAAAATTATAATGACCTTGGCTAGAAGCAAGAGAAGTTATTGATTTTTTTCAACCACACTGAGACAAACCAAATCAATACATTCTTTTCAGTCAAGAATTTGGAAATATTTCTTTTGCAATAAAAAGGGCATTCATAGAAATGAATGGAACACAAAAACCACTGAAGGGGGAACAAATATTACAGGGTTTTTCCTTTTCTTTTACTAGAGCATGAGTATTATTACATTGTTGTCTATCCAGAATATTTGGGGAATGGAGAATTCTGATTAATTGAATATCTTTTTTAGTTGAGTATTACCACATTTGGATTAGCCATATTGGAAGAATTAGAATACCATAAAACATGTATACTATTCAAATGAGAAAGAAAGAATTCAAGTGAGAAAGAAAACACATATAATATTCAAATCAAATCAATTCAACCTTAAAATTCCCTGGGGTTCTTATAAATTTCAAGTACACTATCACACCTTAAAAATTCTGTCTCTATCTCAGTGTTTTGGTTATTTGAATTCCAAATAAATGATTATTTAATAATAATAACTTGAATATGTGCAGGGTTTGATGTTTCTACAAAGACCCCTGAAGTATAAAGTACAAGGATTATTTTCATTTTAACCTATTTTAACAGTCAAGGAAACTGAAGGGCAGAGTTTGTGATTCCCCCAGGCTAACCCTATGTTAGAGATAGGATTGGAAATCAGAGATTGTGACTCTTAAACTAGCCTCTTTACCTTATATTTTGCCTCTTTGAGTTGATGAATTCCTCTTTAAGTTTTGTCCTTCCAATAGCCTTTCAAAATTAGCAGCATTTTTCTTTTCTTTTTTCTTTTTGCTTTTTGGAGCGGGGAGAGCAGGGCAATTGGGGTTAAGTGACATGGTTGAGGTCATATTAAGTGTTAAGTGTCTGAAGCCGAATTTGAACTCGGGTCCTCCTGACTCTAGGGCCAGTGCTCTGTTCACTGCACCACCTAACTGCCCCCATTTTTTTTTCCTTTTACTGTTAGGCAAGAGAAAAAGCCATCTATCATCATTCCCTCCATTTCCTCTCATTCCACTTGCTTCTTAAAAATCTCTTTTTTAATCTAGTTTCTAATCCCAACAATCAGATGAAACTGTTCTCTCCAAGGACACCAATGCTCTCTTAATTGCTGAATCCAAAAGCCTTTTCTCAGGCTTCCTTCTTTCTCTCTCTTTTTTTTTTCTTCCAGTTTTTAACACTATTAACCATATCCTACCGAAAGATATTAGCTTCTCTTTCTGTTCTCTGGTCATCTTCATTCTATGTTTTTTCCTTCAGTTGAAACCTGCTTGCCCCAAATGGAAAGAGTTCTGTATAACTATGCCCACTCAGACTCAGATTCACCTTGCTACCAGATGCTGCTCTGTCTTTATGCCATGCAGTTAGGTGGCACAGCAGTTAAAGTGCTTGGCCTAGAGTCAGGAAGACCTGAATTCAAATCCAGCCTCTGACACTTATTAGTTATGGAACTTTAGGTAAGTCATTTAACCTCTATCTACCACAGTTTTCTCAACTTTAAAATGGGGATAATAATAGCACCTCCACCCCAGTGTTGTTATGAGGATCAAATATTTTTCAATCTAGGGTCCTTAACAGGGCTCAGTCTGAGTGAGGCAAAGCCTCAGAATTTCCTATTCTATATCCAAGAAGACCAGTACCATTTATGCTAGGCTAGGATGCAACCCAAAATATCAGTGAATTTTGATGCTAGCAGATATGAAAACTAAAGGAAGATCTATGGATCAGGGACTTAGGCAAATGAGAATGATTAACTCTTTATACATATGTCCCGGTCACATGTGCTCCACATAAAGTACTTTCTATGCATGTATATTTCCAGATCCACATGTTTTCTGCATGTGTGCCCTTCTCCATTGATGGTATACTCACCTGAGAGTGAGTATACAAAATTCTTCTTAGGGTATTTTCAATTAATTTACTATGTTGTCTCACTAGATGTCTTTTGTTTCCACCTAATGGTTCTCCTGATTAGTTGATAAAAGTAAATATACTGAGGAAATAAGGATTTAATGGTTACAGATACATAAAGTCCCCCAAATTTGGGTTAACTTCTCTGGGGGCTCTTGTTGGAGGACAATCTCAATTTCTGCCTGCAAAATCAGGAAGCTGAATGAGATATCTAAGAGAGGTGACATAGTCTAGTGAATTGGATGCCTCATTCAGAATCACAGGACCTGGGTTCAAAAGTTGTTTCTATCAATTATTATATTGTGTAAATTTGGATATGCCGCTGAAATTCTCTTGGCCTCAGTGGTTAAATTAGATTGATAGTTGGATTAGATCAAATTAAGTCTCTGAAATCCTTTCCAACTTGAATCCTATAATCTTATGATTCTGTTTGTCCTTTCTCAAGTGATTCCTTTGCAAGGGTCCTTAGCTCCCAAAAATGGACCAAGGATTCATAGCTACTGTGGTTTACATAATCTAGTCTTTGGGCTTCTGGATCACAAGAAATTTAAATTTCTAGGAGGAGAGATACCCAGATGAGTACCAGGCTTTCACACACCTTAGATATCTCTAGGCCCTAGAGCTCACCAAACTTGGGACTGGAAACATTGTTGGATAAATTGTTGTTTTGATGCTGACTTGAAACAACATAGAATCATTATCTGTAAGGAATTTTGAAGGCGATCTAATCAAGCAATTTCATTCTATAAATGAGGAAACTGAGGACTGAGGAAAGTAAGAGACTTCCCCAAAGGCACAAGGGCAAAGAACGTGTTTTCTCATAAGATTTTGTGTCTGATTTTTCCAAATAAATCTTTCTTATGGAAAACCTCAAAGGGCCAAAGGTCTGTACATTTGCCTCTTAGAGGTTTAAGGGGAGAAGACAGGGATAATCATGGAGAAGGGGAGAAGGAAGAACGTGTGCCTCCATGCACAAATACCATGGAAATATGCTGAGTAACATAAGTCACTTCTCTCAGAAGGTATCCTCTGACACAAGATCACCGATGGGGCCTTTTGGGCATTTTTCACTTTGATAAAATGAACGTTAAGCACTTACTGCTCTATGCCCAGGCAGTCCGAATTCAAAGACACAAATGAAAATAATCTCTACCTTCAATCACTTTATATTCTACCAGAATTTTCTACTTGAGTTAGAATTTTCCCAATATTAGACCTACAACCTCGGTATGTTCACCCTAACATTTTTCTGAACCCCTGTACTGGTAGCTTTGAATCTCATTAGAGCCTGCAATTGTGTGTGTAGGTTACCATCACTGGAGAAACAAGTTCTCTCTATTCTTGGGTAACATGTTTTCAAGGGTTAAAGAAGAATGTGATTACTGTTAGCCTGGAACACATAACCTGTTATTTTTAGAGGAAATATTAACTTTAGAGTATCATCTAGAATTTTATCATGTAGAATATAATTTTCTTAGGCTTGAAAATTGTGCATGGTGGAAACTAGTCTATATGGCAAACAGAGATTTGAAGTTTTTATTTGAAAACTTGAATTTATGATATGTCTTAGTACCTAAAAACTTAAAAGTTTTGAAATGTTTGCAACTTTAGAAGTAATTTTTAAATTAAAATTTGTTTTTACTTAACAGATATTTCTTTTCTCATCCTCAATATATTAGCATTTATTGAGTACCTACTATGTGCCACCCTCCACCCTATCAGGGGTAAAAAAGGAAAATCCTTGTAATGCGCACACACACACACACACACACACACACACACACACACACACACTCAAGCAAAACTCATTTCCTCATTGGTTGTGTCCAAAAAATATATGATTCATTCTTCTCTTTGAGATCATTATCACCTCTCTTTCAGAAGTGTGCAGTATGCTTCTAATAATTTAGTCAAACTCCCACATTTAACAGATGGGGGAAAAAAAAGAGATTCAGAAGGTCTGTTACTTGTCTAAAGTCTCATTGCTAGAATAATGACAGGGTTAAGAATAAAATCAAATTAAAATTTTTTTTTCAGTGAGTTGCTCTTTTCAGTCAACTATACAGTTCTAATATACCAGGTTAGGTATCCCAAATTCACCTTTTATCTTTAAGTCACAGAATCTAAGACTTTCAAAATTTGAAGGAATATTAGAGAAAATCAAGACCAATTACCTACCTGAACAATAATCTCTACAACATCCCCTTCCCAACTCCAAAATGCTTATTTTGCATTTGTTTAAAGACTTTTAGTGAATAGGGGTAGAGGACAGGAAGACACACTCTCTCCCAAGGCAGCCCATTCCAGTTTTTGAAATTAATTATTAGTATGAATACGTTTCCCTCATGTCAAAACTATAAAGTCCTCTGTGAAACTTCTGTCAATTGTTCTTAGTTCTATCATTTGCCCCCTCTCGTCTGCCTACTTTCTTCCCAAATACGTGAACACATCTATGTTTCCCTACAAAGTTGCTTTTAGACCAAACAATCCTAATTCCTTCAAGAAAATATCATGTGGCATTATTTTGAGTCCCTTTACCAATGTAGCTGTTTTCCCATTAATTAATAAGATCCTTTCTAAAATGTAGCCCCCTGGGCGGCTAGGTGTCGCAGTGAGTAAGAGCGCCGGCCTCGAAGTTGGGATGACCAGAGATCAAAACCGGCCTCAGAAAATGAGCACCCACACATAAATAATGACTAGCCGTGTAACCTTGAGCAAGTTACTTAACCCCAATTGCTTTAAAAAAAAATTTTAAATGTAGCCCCCAGAATTCAGCACAGTGCTTAAAATGTGGTCTAGTATAGAATACACTGGGGTCAGAACGTGATATATCTGAATGTGTGTGTGTGTGTGTGTGTGTGTGTGTGTGTGTGTGTGTGTGTGTGTACACACAGAGAGCTAGATAGACACAAACAGACAGATAGATAGTAGATAGATACGTAGATAGATAGATGTATATGCTTATACTAGAGCTTATAAGACCACATGGGGAGTAGGATATTCTAAAAAGGATATTGATAAACTGGAAAAAAATGGTATGTGTCATCCATCATATCTGATCATGCAAGGCCCTTTCACTTTCAAATGTCTCTCTGATTCCTTTCTTTGAATCTTCATTTCCAATGCTACTACACATGTTTATATCTTCATGTCTCATGCTTGAGTTACTTTAACAGCCTTTCAACTGCCTTCTGTGATTCAAGATCTTGAATTTTTTAAATGATAAAGGAGCTGGGGGAACTAATCTGAAATTTACCATAGTCAAGATTTGGATATGAGACTTATTTGATTTTGGAATGCAAAGGAAAGAATGTATTTTAGAAATTTAGAGAACAAATGGATGAGGATTTGATGCCCTTTTAAATTTGGAGAAGAGTCAAAGACAGATTCCACGTCTGGGTAACTAAGTTGATGAATGTGCTTCTTATGATAATGGGAAGGTTAGAGAAGATCAGACTAAGAAAAGGATGGAGACAAAGGGAGATGAGAAGCATGGTCTTTACAATTTTAACTTTTTCATTAAAATTTGAATCCTTAATTTCATCTTGAAATAATGAGTGCATGAATAAGTTAACACACTATTGGGGCCATTGTGTTAATTTCTTTTCTGTATAATTAGCTTTTAATATAATTTTTGCTTATCTGTTTAATTATCATGCTTTTACAGTTTTGGTAATGTTAGAATATACTATATTCAGTGCTATAAAATGTTATGTAAAATTTCTTCATGAAATTCTTCCCTTTTTGTCCCTGATTACTGGCGCTGGTATGCAAACTGTAATTATTTTCATGATGGTCTTTTTGCAAATGTTTACCATTAGTCTTGCAATTAGTATTAGATGCAGCAGTATTACAGGGAAATTTTTCCAATGCCTTTAGGAATATGATAAAATCAACTATACCAACTCCTTGCTTTGCTTCTCTGAGTAGTGAGTATCTATGAACCATCCTTCTATTAAGCTGTGACTTATTTCTTCTGATTTTGTTTATAGAAAGAATTTCAAGATTGGTTGCTTAGGCTCTTAGCAGTTTGTCTACTCAATAATCACTGAATAAGAATTTCTGACTTAGAACACCAATAGTCATACCAAATTTAATAGTCTAAAAACTGTGTGATTCTTAGCATCCTTTGGCCCCCTTAACACTGTCACTGAGTCCATCAAAGAAGAAAAGAGCCTTAAATGACTGAGTCATTTCATACTTTCTTTGTTACATGCATCGCCATGGCCAAAAAATTAACTGTGAAGTAACCAGGGCCCTTAGAAAGCAGATATAATTTGTTGCAAGGTCCATGTTGATGTCGCTTCTGTATGGTAGAACCTTTCAGAGCTTATGTTCCAATGGTACAGTCTTCAAGAATTCAGGGTCATTTCCATGTCAAGCAGAAACATAAAAGCAGGATTATTTGGAATGATAGAGAATTCCATGAGATCCTCCAGGCTAGTTATGGTTGGACCTCCTGAATTCCCAAACTCTGGATGCAAGAACTTGAACGCTGGGATACTTGGATGAAAAGTGAAAGATCTAGTCAATTGTCTACATGATACCAGAACATGTGGAAGTTGGGGATCACATAAATTCAGTCTACCAACAAACTCATTGCAGTCTTCCAAACAGAGTTCACAATTCCAGGCTTAAATAACAAGATTTAGAATTGAAAGGGTCATAGGTGGTTACCTAGGACAATTCCCTTTTCTTACATATATGGAAACTGAGGTTGAGAAAAGTTAAGTGATTTACCCAAAGTCACACTAGTAGTAAGTGGCAAAACAAGGATTCAAAACAAAGACCTTTGACTATATATACATTATTTCACCCCTCCCCCCCGACAAGTGAAAACTCTCTGGGTAGCAATTTTATCTCCTTAATCATGAGGTATAAGATAGGATGTAGTTAAGTCAGAAAATGGGAACCATTGTTAGCTATAGAATACTAAAATAAAGCCAAGAACTGAGACCTGAAATGTATGAAAGAAACTAATCACTACTGATTAGAATGCTTTACAAGAAGGTATTAGGTTTTTTTTTTTAATCCTGAGTTGTTTTATGACCTTTTTTAGTCTACAGTGATAAAATTTGGAATAAAATACTTCAGCATTTCTTAGCTAGAAGTGGTTAAAAAATTTCCAACCACAATGACATTCATTCTGGTCAACACAATCATAAGTCATTTCTTTCTCTATGGACTTAATTAAATTACATGAAAGAGCCTCAAATTGCTCCCTATATCTATCATTTAGACATAAAAGATATTTACTTATTGTATATGCTGAAGAAATAATTAAATTGATTAAAAATAAAATAACAAGGATGTCTTCTTTATGAACCTAATTCATCTGTTAAAGGAAGGCATTTTATTATTTCATCAGGTAGCTTTGGATTAGAGGAGATATGATAGTGCTCTGGTACTTTACTCATTAGGGAAAATGTAGAATTGTTTCTGTACCATACTGGGTCCAGTTTCTTTGAGATGATGGTGAACTGGTTGTAAGTGAATGAATTGGGAAACCCCTCCATTCATTCCTGCCAACTTCCTCATGCTGCTCTGCCCCCACCCAAATGCCCTAAAGGTCTTAGACAGAAAACTGGAGGGGATAGATATTTTACTTGCCCTTAAAAAATGGCTGTTGTTCATCCTCTGATTTGAAGAGGATCAATGACATCACAGGGCGATGTCTTGACTTGTATATGAATTAGATTTGTGAGGCAGAATGCACAGTCATCAGCCTCATTTTCTCTTCAGAGTCATGAAAATCCAGTGGCAGGCAAAAGTCAAGAAGACTAGTCATAGCCCAGGATACAATGGAATACCTCTGCATTTTGGATGTTTAACCAAGATCTAAGTGTTTCAGTGCTGGGTTTAGGTGTTTTCATGGTCGTTGGAATGCATTGTTCTCATCCACCTAGTCCACAAGGGGAAGTTATTGCCTGGTTAGGGTAGACATGCCCCTAATTCCCCAGTGCATTGAGTCCTAGCAGTTATCCTCAGTCTGGTTTAACTTGTCACCCAAGATTTTATTTGGGTGTGGTCACTGTATATACTACAGCTTCTTGGAGTCATAGGTGACTGTTGGGTGAAATATGAACACTAAAGGTGGATGAGCATCCCTGAAATGGGCTTGGAAATCCCTCACACTGGAGGAGATAGTGGTCTCTGAAAATCTCCATACACCCCAGGAGTTTGGCTAAAGCATGACCAGAAGAGGTGAGTTAAGGGACTGGCAATTGTGAGATTTGAATGAGCTGGGTCATCAATAAAAATTCACACTAAATAACAGGTGGGCTTGGGGAGATGAGGTATCAGGTCTAAGGAAGCACCCACATTTTCAAACTAAATTACCTAAAATAGGAGACAAGATGCAAGACTAGACTGGAAAAAAACAAAGAAAGAGGAAAGTCAGATTGAAAACAAAATGCAAATTTTTTTGTTCCATCAGTCACTTCAAAAATAAGGTAGCTCTTTAACAAATCAACATTTCTATTAATAGGAGAAATGAGATAGAAAATCACAGTGTAAAATGCAGTATTATACTTGAATAGATTAAACACAGTTCTCAAATTTTTTTTCTTCAACATTTGCCTTTTAAAGAATCAACATGACTCTATGGAAAAAAAAATTAACCTTGTACACAAAGGGCCGAAATTAAAATTTGATCTCTTCTGTTTTCTAGATGTGTCACTTTTGGTAAAGCATGCTACCTCTATGGGCCTCTCTCTGTTTCTTCATCTGTTAAAAGATTGGCTTAGACTAGAAGTAATCTATCTTTCCCTCTACTTCAAGATCTATGATCCTATGACCTTAAAAAATTAAAATATCAGTGTATATATTTCCCAGACCTTTCTTTTTTTCTTTTTTCTTTCTTTCTTTCTTTCTTCCTTTCTGTCTTTCTTCCTTTCTTTCTGTCTTCCTTCCTTTCTTTCTTTCTTTCTCTCCCTTTCTTTTTTCCTCTCACTCCCTTTCTTTCTTTCCATATGTATCATACACACACACACACACACACACACACACACACACACACACACACAAACTATGATAAAGTCAAATCACCTTATTAGAATAATAGTGGTCATTTTAGCTAGCATCACAAATAACTAAACATTATGTGTGGGGGAAGTCACATAGTATGTTGGTGTTATGGTAGAAAAAAGTTCCAAATGTTAACCTGACAACTGCATAATATAATCCCATTCTTTTGCCAATAGTTTGATTTTCATACCATAAAATCAATACATGTAAGTTGCCTAGAATAGCAAAATTTTTTAGTTACTTTTGGAACTATCTACTATCTGTATAATAGAGGCAATGTGACATTTTGGATAGACAGAAGCCTCAAAGCCAGTAAGTCAACAAATGTTTGTTCAGCTAAACAAGAACTTATAAAGTACTTAGTATGTCCTGGACACTTTGTTAAGCCCTGAAAATATAAAGACAGGTAAAAAGCAGTCTCTTCACTCAAGGGACTCAAATTCTAATGGAAGACCAATATTCCAGTCCCACCTTTGACATATACTGGCTGTGTAAGCTTGAGGAAATCACATAAACTCTTAGTGATTTAGGCAACTCTCTAAGATTTATAAGTTATAGAAAATGTGCCAACCTGCATTGCTAGAGGGTATTTACTTATTTAGGAATTCCTTCTCTATACTAGTGAAATTGCAGGTGCAGTTTCTATTCCCAAAGTATTATAATAAAATTAGCATGGCATAGTAGATAGAGGATTGGTCTTGGAGTCAGAAAAATGTGGGTTCATGACTTGTCTCTGATACATACTCTCTGTATCATTAAATTCTCAGTGTATTAGAACACTCTCTAACATTTTAAATATCAAAGCAACTTTAGATGTATGTTAGAAAATTTTTTCTTAAGGGAATTTTCCTATACCAATTGCTCATTTTTTTTTGCTTTTTTTTGGAGGGCAATTGGGGTTAAGTAACTTGTCCAAGGTCACATCTTATTTATATTTAAAAACTCTTCCTAACTTAGCCCCCTCCTACCTTTCCATTCTTCTTATACTTTATTCCCTTCCAGAACTCTACAATAAAACTTGTTATTTCTTGCATAAGATACTCTACCTCATGCCTGTCTCCCATGGTTGGAATGTTTTGCCTCTCACCTCAGCCTCTTTAGCGTCCTTGGCTCCCTTCAAGATTGATCTCACATCTTACTTTCTATAGGAGGCTCTCTCTACCCCACCCCATTGCTAATGTCTTTCCTTCTGAGATTACTTACTATCAGCTCTATATATCCCTTTTATGAACATTGTTTCTTGCATGTTGTTCCTATTAGAATACTCATTCCTGATGGTAGTTCTTGTTTTTGCCTTTCGTTGAATCCCCATCACTTAGTACAATACCTGGAACATAATAAGAGCTTAATAAATACTTGCTAAATGACTAATACCTGAGCCCTTTCCATTTCATTCCCTTCACATCCTACATTTTAAATAGCTATTCCCTCTATGTGTTCATTATTCCACACAGTCTGGGCATTTGCTCTTCCCAGAAGTTCATCTCCCACCTCCGTGTCTTCATAAGAGTTATCCCCATTGCTTGAAATGAACTCCCTCATCACCCATGCTTCTTAGAATTCTTATCTTCCTTCAAGGCTTAATTCAGCTGCCACTTTCTATAGGGAGTCTTTCTGACCCTCTAAGTTCATAATAGCTGCTTCACTCTCACATCATTTGCATTGACTTCATCCTTAATATTTTGTATCACCCAGTAGAATGTAAACTCTTTGAGGCCACATTGCTTATCCATTTACATGTGTGTATGTATGTATGTGTGTATGTATAGAGATATATTCATGTGTATGTATATATGTATTCACATATATAGATGCATACACACATATATACATACATACATATACATACACATACATGTATATACACACATACACACATATATTGTCCTTGGAAGTCCAGAACTTAACACAGCTTCTTGCATATGCCTGATTATTAAAGAATGTTGAATTAAAATATGTGGTTCTAGCTCAATGCCATGGTCACATACATACCCATCAGATTAACTTGTTCAGGATAAGCTTATGTCAGATAACATGAAGCACACTTATACAATCAACCAGTTCTTGAGCCCTCAAAAGGCTTTTTAATCTATATTCTGCTTTCTGCTCATGCTTATAGTGATTCCACACATATTCTCCTACGGAGAGTGGGACCTTCATTGGAAAGGCTGAGGAACTTGATAGGTAGAGCTCCTCATCACTAGGACTATTCAGGCAGGGATAGAATGACTTCTACATGGAAGCTGCAGAAAAGATTCATACATGCATTCATTCATTCATTCATTCAATCAATCAAAATTCAGTTATTAAGTGGCTACTATGCACTAGGCACTGGGCTAGGATACGAAGGTAAAAATTAATTTCTTCCCCACACGCAGGGAGCTTCTATTCTACTAGGGGAGATAAGTACATATTTGGGCATATATAAAATATGTGTGTAACATATATGTGTATATGTATACATAATATGCATACATTATATGTATTATATACAGGATATATTTCATATATATGTATATGCAAGTATGCATATATTTATACAATGTGCATATATGCATGTGTATATATGTATACATACACACCATGTATACATATATGTGAAATATATACATATATGCTACATATACATGAGTGTGTGTGTGTGTGTGTGTGTGTGTGTATTAAATACAAGGAGTTTTTGAGGTGGAGGCACTAGTAACTGTGTGATCTGGAAAGGCCTCCTATAGCAATTAGTACCTGAGTTAAACTTTGAAGAAAATTCAGGATTATAAGAGGAAGAAGTAAAAAAAGAATACAGCACTGGCATGGGGGCCAGGCAGCCCATGCAAAGCTGTGGAATCAGGAGGTGGAGCTTTTTGTGTGCGGAACAGCAAGGAGGACAGATTGGCCTGAAAAGTGCATGACAAGAAGATATGCAAAGGCAGACTGGAAAAGGAGGTCCTAGTCAGGTTGTGAAGGGCTTTAAATGCCAGCCTAGACTTTCTTGAGAAGAGAAGTGACACAGTCAGCTATGTGTTTTAGGAATTTCATTTTGGCAATTCTGTGAAGGCAGAATTTAAGCTCCTTGAGAATAAGGCCTGTATGGCATATGACATAATGGCCCCTTTGTCATCCCCATTCTTTTATTTTACCTCAATCTCTCCCTTTCCACTGGCTCATTTCCTTCTGCCTACAAACATGCAACTATCTTCATCCTGAAAAAACCCTCACTTGATCCTCTCACCCCACTAACTATGGCCTTATTTTTTTTCTACTATTTGTAGCTAAACATGTTGAAAAGGCCACCTATCTGTGTGCCTCCATTTTCTATCCTCTCACTCTTTTCTTAACCCCTTATGACATAGATTCCAACATTATCATTCCACTGAAACTGTTCTCTCCTAAATTACTGGTGATCTCTTTAGCTACCAAATCCAGTGTCCTTTTCTCAGTCATCATTCTCCGTGACCTCTCAGTAGTCTTTGTCATTGTGGATCACTCTATCCTCCTTGATACTCTTTCCTCTAGGTCTTAAGTACATCACTCTCTCCTGGTTTTCCTCCTTACCTGACTACTCCCTCTGTCTCTTTGGCTGGATCTTCATCCATATCACACACTCTAACTATAGGTGTCTCTCAAGATTCTGTCCCAGGTCTTCTTTTCTATCTCTCCTACTTCAATTGGTTATCTCATCAGCTCGCATTGCTTCAATTATCATCTCTGTGTTAATCATTTTCACTTCTATTTCCTGTCCCCAAATTCTGCCAACCTCTAATCTCATATCTCCAACTGCCTTTCAGATGTCTCAAACTGGATGTCTATCTATCTTAAATTCAATAGATCTAAAACAGAGCTCATTATCTTTTTCCCTAAACCCTCTTTCCACCCTATTTTCTCTATTACCATAAAAGGCAGCATGATCCTTCCTGTCCCCAGGCTCACAACCTAGGAGTAATCCTGTATTCCTACGAGTGCACGCGCACACACACACACACACACACACACACACACACACACACACACACACACACAGCCCTTACCATATGCAATCTGTTGCCAAGGCCTATCAATTTTACTTTTGCAACGTTTCTCAAATGTACCCCTTTCTCTCCTCTGACACTGCCACCACTCAGGAACAGGTCCTCATCACCTCACATCTTGATTAATTCAGTAACTTGCTAGTGAGTCTGCCTGCCTCAAGTCTCTCCCCACTCCATTCCATCCTCTGTTCAACCATTAAAATGATTTTCCTAAAGTGAAGGTTCAATTATTTCAACTCCCTCTCCACCCATACTCAATAGACTCCAGTAGCTCCCTATAACCACTAGAAACAAATATAAAATGCTCTGACATTCAAAGCCCTTCATGTCCTAGCCCCCTCTTACCTTTCTAATCTTTTTAAACCTTACTCTCCAACATGTATTCTTTCATCCAGTGATACTGGCCTCCCGGCTGCTCCACAAACAAGACACTCCATAACTCAGTTACAGACATTTTTTCTGATTGTCCCCCAGGCCTCAATGTTCTTCCTCCTCTGCTCCAACTACTGACCTACCTGGCTTCCTTTAAGTAACAAATAAAATTCCAGCTTCTACAGGAAATCTCTTCATTCTAGTGCCTATATGTGTGTGTGTGTGTGTGTGTGTGTGTGTGTGTGTGTATGTATATATTTGTATGTGTATATATATATGTATGTATGTATGTATGTATATATATGTATATTTGTTTGCTTGTTGTTTCCTCCATTGAAAGCTTCTTGAGAGCAGGGATTATCTTTTGCATCTTCTTCTAAGCATTAATCACAGTGCCTAGAACATAGTAGGCGCTTAATAATGTTTATTGATTGATTGAACAGTTTGAGAGTTGACTGTGAAGACAGGAAGACCCAGGTTCAAGCCCTACCTCTGACATATATGGGCTGTATAACCCTGGGCAAGTCATTCAGCTTCCAGTGAATGCCTAGGTAACTCTCTAGGGCTATAAATTGTAAAGGAGAGGTTGACTTTCTTTGGCAGAATGGATCTCCTCTATGAATTCCCTGTATCAATGAAATAATAAGTATACTCTCTATCACTAGTACTTGGCACATAGTGGGCACTTAATAAATGCTTATTGATTTATTGATAGATTAGAGAAGAGAAAGATGCAATGCATGAAGACCAATTAGGAGGCATAGCCTAGGTAAGAGGTAATAAATTCCTAAACTAGGGCTGGTGGCCATAAGAATGAAGAGAAAGGGAAAAGTATAAGAGATGTTGTGTAGGCAAGTGAATCCAACAAGATGAGCTCTCAGGTCCCTTATGATGCTATTTGTTTGTTTTCTCTTGTCTTATTTTAATTTGAAAGCACAGCCAGAAGAGTCCATCCAAGACCAGAAAATGGAATTGCAGCTGTGAGATTTCCATTTCTGATCCATAAAGTGGGGATAGAAATAACATATGTGTGACCTAACTTCCTAGGTATTCTGCAGATTATCTCACGAAGAACTGGAAAACAATATGAACCTTGTCAATTCAGTCTGGAAGTCTGGAAATACTCTAGTATTTTTAAGAAATTTTATTTTCTGAAGAGAGAAAAAAATTGTCCAGTGACTGAGACACCACAGTGAATGTTTGTGATGAAGAGCCCAAGGGCATTTCACATCTCCAACTATTTCTGAAATGTTTTCAGTTTAGCAAAACCTCAAACACATTTTGCAAAGCTCTTCCTCTACTCTCCCCCCCCAACTTTTTAAACTGACATGCAAAGCAAGGGAAAATCTACTCCATATGTCTCTGACTGATTCACACTTAACTCACGAAAAGGCTTGGGGATAGCTATTTGCCATTCATGAGACATCAGAATTCAGGGTCAGGTTACCCCAGGTCCTTGAGGATTTCTTATGACAGTCTGTGCAGGGGATCTATCCAGAAAGAAAAAGGAAAAAGAAAACACCAAGATCCTTCCCTGGCCCTATACCTTGTAGATCCTAAAAAGTAATATTGATGTGTCTTCCCACCTCAGTGGAGGCAAGAGGAGAAGTGTCAAGAGTCCATTAGGCAGTCCAGAAACTAACTAGGATAACAACATAAAAGGGTAGTTTGGGTAGGAAATCGACAGGAAAAGCAGGTGACAATCAATCCATCAATAAGTACTTATTAAGCTCCCATTATGTACAAGGCACTGAGGACAAAGGACTTTTAACTGTTGGGTATGGGGAGGAGATCGAGGAAAGTTTCCACACTTGAAAGATTCTACCTGCTTTGATGAATTATGGTTTATATTCCCATTCCTAGGGGAATGATCACCTGAGCCTTCACAGGCTTACAATGTGACACAGTTTGTAATAAAATCGATAAGATGGTCACCACTAGGAAGGGGAGGTTGCTTACTGCATAGAGGGAGGGTCTAGTGTTATTTCTCCCTCTGGAAACTGTCCTGTGTTTTAAAACCCAAGAGCATCATGATTCTGTAATAGCTACTGGAAATAAAGTAGTGGAGAAAAGAAAAAAATGTTCTCATAATTAATTTCTAAAACACTGGTCAACTGTTATTGACAGCCTTGAAGGATTAATTTGAAAATGTATTTGTGCTGATGGTAAGAAAGCTGGCATGTTTAAAACTCTGTAATTAGCATGACTCAGTTGTTTTTCTTGCTGTCAGGAGAACTGTTGAAATGTGTTTCTTTTTTTTTTTCTACTCCAGATAATTATTCTCTGTGAAAGAATAGGGCAGAATTTTTGGTGTATAGAGCTACCCAGCCTAGCAGATCTGGGGAGAATCTGAAACAGAAATGTGTGATGGTCAAGCTGGATCCAGAGATTATACTCAAAAACAGACTGAAACATTGTCCATCCAAGAAGCATGAGACAATAAGATTGGAGCAGAAGAGGAAGGAGCCAGTATTCTTTCTAGAACTTAGAAATGAAAAATGAAAAGTGATATGCTTGTTCAAATTCATTGGTATAGTGCTTAAACCTCTGGTAACACTGAAAACTTCCTAAAAATGGGTAAGCTGCTGCTCTCTAGGCTTATAAATTCACATTAATTGTGCTTCATACTCCTCTAGCATAGTCATATTTCCCTAAGGGCTATGAGACTGAGGAACAAAGTGTGCATATCTCTGAGCACAGGCTGTGATATTCCACTAGGCCTAAACTGTGAAAGGCTCCAAGGCACTGCAAGAAGGTACTCATTGGGGAAGTCACTACTCACACAACTTTTCTAATTCATTCAGAAACCTGGACTCCATACATTAAATGTAAAGAACTGCAGATGATTGGATTTGGCATCTAGCTAAGTTTTCCTTGAATCCAAGACATCTTTCAACTACCATCAGCCTAAATGATATAGACCCATCTCGGACATTGAGTAGCTATAGGGTTGTCAGTGTTCCTAATATTCTTATTTGTAAGATGAGGATGCTAATATTTGTAACAGTTACCAATAGCACAGAGTCATTATGAGTGTTGTACAAATGTGAGTTAACAGTAATGAGGATCTTCTCTCCCAGACTTTTCCTCCTTCATCCACACCCTGCCTTATATCCATCTCTACACTGTCTTTGATGTTTAGACAATGATTTCCAAAGCTTTATTGCTCAAAAGTTCTAAGCAAAGTACACTTGTTATAAAAGCCTGTCTTCCACAAAGATGAAATAGGTGATTCTCTACATGGTACATTTACTAGGTAGTATAACGAAGTGTTGGACTTGATGTCAAGAAGATCCAAGCTTGAAGCCTCCCTTAATCCAATTGTGTGACCTAGGAGAAGTCAATTACCATCCTTCAGCCTCAGTTCCCTCATTTGAAAAAAGCAGCTAATAATACATATATACTTCACAAGATTGTTATTAGACTTAAAAAAAACATTAAAAAAGCTTTGCAAATCTTAGAAGTGCTACATAAATGATAGCTATTATTATTAACTACATGGCAGAGAGATAATGTATTAATATGAAGAATAAGAAATTCATTTTTGAGCATGATCAATATGGATCATGTTTACTGTACTTATGTGATACAGAGCTTTCCTCTCTCTCTCTCTCTCTCTCTCTCTCTCTCTCTCTCTCTCTCTCTCTCTCTCCCTCCCTCCCCTCCTTTCCTTCCTCCCTCCCTCCCTTCCTTCCTTCCTTGTCAGTTGGTAGGGAGGAAGGGAAGAAAAAAATAAATGTTTGATAATGGAAAAATTTAAATAAAATTATCATTAATATTATTATTGATACCACAACCAAATTCAGGGCTTCATTATCTCTTCCTATTCTATTAGGATAATCTATTACGACTACCTCCAACTAATCAGTCTCTCCACCTCCAGGCTTTCTCCCCTTCAATCCACTTTCTACATAGCTACCAAGTTGATATACCTAAAACCTACTATTCAAAAATCTTTAGTTGTTCCCTATTGTTTCTAAGACAAAATGCAAAATCCTCAATTGGGCATTTAAAACATTTTGCCACACAACCCTTTCCAGTATTATTTTCCATTATCCCACTTCTTGTCTTCTCATGCACACTGTATTCCAATCAAATTGTCCCAAGAGATCTTTTTTGTATGCAGCATTCTGTTCCCACTTCATTGCCTTTTTGTTCAATGGTCCTTTGTGCATGGAATGTACTGCTTCCTCACCTTCATCTCCCAGAACTTTTACCATAGCTCAGGAGCCATGCTGACACATGGCTTTTCCTGATCACTCCAGCTGGCTTGTTGTTGCTTTGTTCTTACCTTGCATACACATTGTATTTCCTTAACCATGTACCTGCTGTTGCCCTCTTCATCCCAACTTCCACGCCCAGTAGGAGGTGAGGTCTTTGAGGGCAGACCTTGTTTCATTTTTGTATCTTTGTCCTTAGCATCCCTCTTGGTGTGTTTCAGAAAATAAGTGCTTAATACAGTAAGTGTTTATTAAATTGAATCGAACTGGTCCCACTATTTTCCCTAAATACTTTACTTATTCTTGAATTTTTACCTGCAGCTTCATTGTTCTAGTTTAAGGCTTCTATGGCTGTTAAAATATGAATGCCCCTGTAGAAGGAATGAGAGTTAAGCTGTTGTTAGTCCAGAGCACCATAGGATTTTAAATCTTTTCTCAAGGATAGGTTTAGTTAGGAACCAGGGGAAAAGTGTCAGGATATTATGATTTTATGATGTTAAGAAAATGGAGAGAAAAAATAAAGCCACAACAATAAATGCAACTTTTGCCAGTGTGGAACTTTTTCTCATCAGACTCATTTTCTTATAAACGATCTCCCCCCCTCGCACACAGCAGATGAGAGAAATAAACCAAAAAATAGGGAAATGACTTCCTTAGAGTCATGTAACTTGTTTGATTAGAACCAAGGTCATCATCCCTTTTCTATCTTGGGGAACTTTTTTTTAGGAAATAAGTTTGACCAATTCTGTATGCATTTTTGCATCAAATACCTGAGGAGATTCTGTGTTGCATACCTTCTCTATATCAAGTTCTAAGAGTTCTGTTTATTTCATAATCAATGCCTGGCATATAGTTGGTGCTTAATAAATATTTCTTGATTGATATTGATGTAGAAGGGTTACCAGGATCATTTCAGAAATCAATAGATTTAGATTTGGGAAGGATATAAGAGGCCATCAGGTTTAGCTCTTTATTTTGTAGATCTTTGCAGGTACAATTTGCTTTTTTTTTTTTTTTGGAGGGCAATTGGGGTTAAGTAACTTGCCCAAGGACACACAGCTAGGTTTTTTTGTGTGTGTGTGTGTGTTAAGTGTCTGAGGCTGGACCCTCAGGTCATTCTGACTCCAGGGCCAGAACTCTACTCATTGTGCCACCTAGCCACCCAATGGAGGTACAATTTGAATGTCACCAAAATTTAGAGTTGAAAACCTTCACATGTAGCCCAGGTGGGGGCAATTTCCCCTCTCTCTGCCTGCTACTGGTCCATTTTCCTTGATGATTCTCATCCTGGTTTCTAAGGCAATCAAGGGATATGCCAATTATTCAGAAGCCAAATGTGACACAATGAAAAGAGTGATGAACCTGGAATCAGAGCAGCTGGACTTGAATCCTGGCACTGCTACTTGTTCCCTATGTGTGTTTGGACAGATCACTTAACTTCTCTAAGCTTTCAGCATTCTTGTCCATAAATGTGGAGGATGTAGTCCAAGGTCCCTTCCAAATCAAAATCCATGATCCCACGCTCTCAAAACACAATGCTCTTTGCACACCCCAGTACTTTTTAGATCCTCAGTTGAGGCTGTTGCTTGAAAAGCTCCCCTGTTTTTCAGTAAAGTCTCAAAGGATATCCCCATTCCTCCCATGCAAATTTTGCTATACAGTTTCATCATTCCCCTATTCAATTTCTTATGGCCCCCATTTCCCCACTCCTACTCTCAAGGTCACTTTTCTACAAGAACTAGTCTGGTTCTCCCTCTGGACAAGAATGCTTGTATTACCTGGATTCCTAAATGTTAGCTAGAAAATGTCAGCTTTTTGTTATGTACAGTCTGGAACTGAAAACTTAGGAATACCTCAACAAATGGCACAAAATATCCATTCTAGAGGAAGGCTCACTCAGAGAATTTAGCCTTGAGATGACTCCTTGTAAAAAAACAACTTGCTTTTTGAGAGAGTTCAATAGGTGTGCTAATCAACCATTCTTTTCTCTAGATTTTATTCTCTTACACTGGACTGTTAGATGACCAAAACTTCATGAACTACAAGCTCCTCATATACATGGTTTTGTTAATACCCTCAGATTTTTGAGCAGGTCAATATGAGCCCTTCCTCTGAAGGATGTGTATCTTTTCAAAACATCATTTATAAACAGAACTAATATGGAAATATGTCTTGAATGAGCTCACATGTATAATGGATATTGTATTGTTTGTCTTCTCAATGGATAGGGAAGGGTGGGAGGGAGGGAGAGAAAGAATTTGGAAATGAAAACAAAAATTTTAAAAAGATAATTTATAAAATGTTTTTTATCCATTACATTACTCAATCTCATTTGTGTAAGGCTCTGCATTAAAAATTCCACCTATGATTCAATGCTAGAAATATTTGTCTTTCCACATGAACTTGTTTCTTCTTTAATCAGCCAGAGAGAATTATATAACTCAACATGTTTCCACCTTCCCCTTAACTACCAAGAAGTTTAAAGATAAACCCAGTTCTCAACTAGAGATTAACTCACCCCAGGTGCCTGGTACATCTATTTATCTATTCTTTTTAGCTAGTTTTGGGTTCCTATAATCATCCTGCTTTATGTGCACTTTAATTTTGAAAGTCTCCTCACATCCTTTGGACAGTATAATATTTATGAAATCATAAGTCTCAAGGAAGTTTTTATTTTCTTTGACTTTTGAAAATATGCATAGAAAAAAGAAATGTGCTTTATAAATCATTTTTTTCTGAAACTGATGGAATATGCTCAGTTTTGTGTTATATTTAAGAAGATAGGATGCACATTCTATCACAACATATGGATAATGGTTTATATCTTATAGTTCCACTTGCACTAACAATGCAAAGTAAAAAAATTACAAAAACAAACAAATAGCAATAAGAAAACTCTTCACTGCTCCTTTTCTTTTACAGGATACATATTCATAAGAAAATCATTTACCAAGTCAGAGAGAAAGAGTGGCAGCCTTTGCTCCATCTCAGGGTAAATGGTAAATAACTATATATTTTAAGATCCCTCCCAGGTCACCCACACACACACCCCATTACTAATCTTCCACATTCACAAATTTGGCAAAGAAATTTTTTTAAATGTTCACAATAATCCCATGATGTATTCAACTTAGTGCAATTAGTCCCACTTTACAGATGAGGGAGCTGAGATTTGGTGATTCACTCATAGTCTTAGAGTTAGTAAGGAATAGTGTGACTTCCACAAAGAAGAAATGAATCATGACTTTTCATGTGAGATTTGATGTTTACTGTTTGTCCTCAGTTACTATGAGAAGTCCAATTTGATACTATAGATAGTTATATGGTACATGCATTTTCCTTTTGCATAGTTTTCTAGAAATAATTTTATAGAAAAAAAGTTGAATAGGTATACATGAGTCCTTACCTTAAACATTTTATTCATCTTTCAAAAAATGTCATGTCAAAATATTTCTATTTTTGACAGAAAACAAAATAAAAATAATTCCTAAGAGAAAATAAATAAAACTTTCCCCTAGACTTTTTTCTTCAAGGCTTTAACATCTCTGATCAATCATGGCTCATAGCCAGGAGATATTGAAGGAATATTAAAGATTACTTTTATTTGATTTACAGTTACCATAGTTTTAAGACAAATCATGACTTTACTAGTTCAGCTTTATTTAGAAAATGAATTTTAATTAAAAATACAATATAGATATAATATATAGATATGAAATGTGTGTATATATGTGCACGTGTGCATGTGTGCTCACGTGTGTGTGTGTGTGTGTGTGTGTATGTGTGTGTGTACTCCTTCCCCCATCCTCTACCTCAGGTACTCAGAAAGTCGACTGCTGGAAGAGAATGAGGGAGAAGAAGTGAGCAGATAAATAGAGACAAAGGAAGATACAGAGACAAAGAGAGACATACAAAGAGACATAGAGAGAAAAAAGACATGAATCCCAGAGACTTAGAGAGTGAGAGACAGAGGTAGTTTAGTAAAACTACGCAACAAATCAAATCTGACAGTATGTGCAAAGCTCTATAGTCATAGTTTCCATCTGCTAAAAAAGAAGGGAGAAAATTACATTTTCTCATGGTTGTTTTTTTTTTTTAGCACATGCTTTAGTCTTTATAACTGTACAGTTTCCACCTTCATTATTTTTCATTCTTTCCAAAATAGATATTTTCATGAAAAAGGTATATCCAAATCAGATTAAATTTTCTATGGAATTCACCACGTAAAAGAATCCTATAATGACCTACTTTGCAAGGTGAAGAGTCTTACAATGAAGATCTTTGATTTTTTAAATTCATTTTTTATATAAACACATTTTCAAGTATTGAATTTACTTAAAGTGAGGAGAACCTGTAATTTCAGAATAGTAATACATTGAATTTCAATCTCCCAGAACTGTCAATTTTATCTCCACATTAGTCTTCCAGGTTGTGATTTTGGAGGTGTTTTACTCTACTGCTATCAACTTAAGACCCATTCTTGTGTGTTCCCCCCTACCCCATGTCTTTATTGTACACTGAACTGCTTTTATTTAGTAGGTTGCTTCTATTTAACCAGTTAACATAAATTAGTTTTTACCAAGGAATATTTACTTCAGTTAGATGGCAAAGTGGATAGAATCCCAGACCTGGAGTCAGGAAGACTTGTCTTTGTGGGCTCAAATCCAACCTCAGACAATTACTATCTGTATGACCCTGGACAAGTCACTTAAACCAGTTTGCTTCAGTTTCCTCATCTGTAAAATGAACTGGAGAAGAAAATGGCAAATCACTCTAGTATATTTGAAAAAAAAAAAACAAAAATATGGGGTCACAATGAGTGTAATAAAACTAACAAAAAGACTGACAATTTACTTCAATGTTCTAGCAAGGAGAGAAGTACCTATATTTCCTCCCAACACCTATGGGGCACATTATCTCCCTAAGGAGGGCTCAAAATTAAGAGAGCTCAAACTTAACACAGTTTATATATAACATTGGTCCCACTAAGTTCACTTCCAAATGTGGCATCTCTGCTATTGTTGAAGTGGATGAGACACTTGGAATTGTGCTTCCAACCATTCAGCTTAGAGAGATCCCAACATGACCTGTTCTCCCAGACTTCTGGTGCCTTTCTCTCTTGAATTTTCAAAACTCAAATTACCATAGCTACCACCAATTTTCTTCACCTAAAGAAGGGAATAACAACCTCAGAGAACAAAGATCATATTCATGGTCCACATATTGCCCTCAGATGGAGAAAGCCTGTGACCTCTCCACTTACCCCATTATCTCTCTGAATGCAATCAGGCAGAAAAGGGACAGAACTAGAGCAAGACCCTGACTGGTAGCTGTTAGATTGCTTCCCTAGTTCTGTCTACACAGCCAACCAATAGGTTTTATCTTAATCATATGGTTAGAAGAACAGAACAAGAGTCAAGATGGCAGAGTAGTAACAGCATTTCCACACAGCTCCTGCTCCCACCGCTTCCAAATTTATGTAACAGGAGACTCTGAACAAAATCGAGGGCTACAGAACCCACAAAATGACACAGAGAAGCTAATCTCCCACTGAGGACAGCCTTGCAGCCCTGCAGGGAGCAACCAACACAGTCCTCTGGGAGCTGATCCCAGGCCCCCATGAGCTGGACATTTTAGCCCCAGGGTGGCTTGATCAACCACAGAGCCCAGATCACCAGCAGCTGTGGCATTTCCGGAATTATCGACACACAGATTCCATGGACAAAGTGAGAGGTCAGTGCCCTATCGACTTTGGGACTGGTTGGGAGAATGTATCAGCTTCTTCCCCTGGGAGCAAGAAGCTGCTGAGGAGCAGGTGCAGCTTGCACCACATTGCCATGTTGCAGCTTCAGCTCTTGGCCTGCAAAACGTAGGGGGATCCAGCAATCAGTCTGGGGGATAAGCGCTCTTGCTTTACCCTTCTTGGATCTGGATTGTGGTTTGGGTGGAGGTCTTGGGGTATGTGACCAGCTTGCCAGAGCGTGTGGAGGCTTCACAGAGGCCACCCAACTAATACCTCCAGAAGTTGAGAAAACCTGAATGTTTGGAACAGAAGTTCCCCTGGCTGGTAGCAGAGTCCTACTGTGGCAACAAACCCAAAAGTCAAGTAATTGAGTAGCAATATGCCTAGGCAAAAGAAACAAAATAAACAAAAAATGCAACATTAGACTCCTATTTGGGGGCAAAGAGGATCAAAGCATGGAATAAGAGGAGGACTGTGAGGTCAGAAATCCTGCACCAAAAGCTCCAAATGAAAATATGAGCAGGTTATAGGCCATAGAGGACCTTAAGGAGCAGATAAGAGAAGTGGGGGAAAATTGGGAAGAGAAATGAGAAAGATGCAAGAAAAGTATGAAATGACAATCAATAGCCTGACTGAGGAAAATAACACCTTAAAAAATAGACTAATTCAAATGGCTAAAGAGGCTCAAAAAGGCAATGAGGAATGTCTTAAAAAGCCGAATTTACCAGATGGAAAAAGAATCTCAAAAGCTCACTGAGGAGAATCATTCCTTCAAAATTAGATTGGAGCAAATGGAAGCTAGTGACTTTATGAGAAATCAAGGTGATGATAAGCAGATCCAAAAAAATGAAAGAATAGAAGGCAATGTGAAATGTCTCATGGGAAAAACCACTGACCTGGAAAATAGATCCAGGAGAGACAATTTAAAAATTATTGGACTACCTGAAAACCATGATTAAAGAAAGAACCTAGAAATCATCCTTCAAGAAATTCTCAAGGAAAACTGCTCTGATATTTTAGAACCAGAGGGCAAAATAGAGGTTGAAAGAATCCACCTATCACTTCCTGGAAAAGATCCCAAAAAAGAAAACTCCTAAGAATATTAAAGCCAGGTTCCAGAATTCCCAAATCAAGAAGAAAATATTACAAGTAGCCAGGAAGAAACAATTTCAATATTGTGGAAATGCAATCAGGATAGCACAGGATCTGGCAGCTTCTACCCTGAGGGATTGAAGGGCTTGGAATATGATATTCCTGAGATCAAAGGAGCTGGGATTAAAACCAAGAATCACCTATCCAGCAAAACTGAGTATCATGTTTCAGTGGAAAATATGGTCATTCAGTGGAATAGAGGACTTTCAAGCATTCTTGAGGAAAAAACCAGAGTTGAACTGAAAATTTGTCTTTCAGATACAAGAAGCAAGATATGCTTGAGAAGGTAAACAGGAAACAAAATCATAATGAACTTATGGAAGTTGAACTATTTACATTCCTACATGGAAAAATTATAATGGTAACTGAGGAAACTTTTCTCAGTATGAAAATAGTTGAAGAATGGTATATGGGCATATGAATACATAGGTGAATGTGTGTATATATGTTTATAGGTATACATAGATGGAGAGCACAGGTCAAATTTAATAGGAAGGGATGATACTCAAAATGTGAAATTAAGAGGTGAGAGAGGAGTATAACAAGAGGAGATGGGGAGAGACAGAATGGGGTAAACTATCTCATATAGAAGAGGCAAGGGAAAATGGTTACAAGGGAGAAGAAGAACAGGAAGGCAAAAAGGCAAAACCTTATTCTCACTGAATTTGGCTCAGGGATAGAATGACATACATACTTAATAGGATATCTCACCCTACAGGAGAGTAAGGGGGAAGGGGATGAGAGAGGGGTTGATAGAAGGGATGGCGGGAGGGAAGTTGGAAGCACCCACTTTTGAAAAGGGACAGGATCAAAGTAGGGAATAGACCAAGTGGGAGGTGGGATAGGAGGGAGGGAAATATAGTCAGTCTTTTACAATATATCTACTATGGTAATGTTTTGAATAGCTGCACATCTACAACATATACTGAATTGCTTGCCTTCTCAGTAAGGGTGGGTGACGAGGGAGGAAGGGAATGAATCTGGAATTCAAAGTTTTAAAATCAAATGTTTAAAAATATATAAATACTACTAATAATACTATTTTACATATACTTGGGAAATAAGATGTACAGTCATTGGGACACAGAGATTCACCTTGCCCTGCTGAAAAAGTCGAAGGGGGTATGGGAGAAGATATGGAAGAGAGCAGAAGGGGTGAGGAGATATCCTGTGGGACTGCTATTCTGGGCTGGAGAGTAGGGAAAAATGGGGGAAAAACTGTAACTCAAAATCTGGTGGAAATGAATGATGTAAACCAGAAGTTAATAAAGCATTTGGAAAAAAAAAGAACAGAACAAGATTCAGAATGTCTACACATGTTTCAAATAGGGGAGCAGATGAATAGACTTAATGAAATAGAGAACACTCTAGCACTCCTCATATAAAGAACAGAAGAGAATAGAAATACAGAAGTGTAGAAACAGGAATCAAGAGAAATAAGCATAATTAAACAATCGTAAAGAAATAAACAAGAATAAACTGCTTGCACTCTAAAAGGACATGAGAGATGTGTCTTCTCTGAACCCGATAATCATAATGAATCTAATTAGAGAAGGGAGAAAGTCTAATGAGAAAAGGACTGAGGGTAGTTCTGTTATGTCTCAATGATCTTAAAATAAGAATGGAGAGGAAAGAAAAGATGAATATGCTATGAGGGGAAAAGAAGAAGAATGTTATAGAAAATCATCTCATATAATCTAGGATTAAAAGTAGAAGTCTATATAAATGATGAAAAGGGGGTGGGGGAAACTAACATTTGAACTTACCTCATCTGAAATGCTCAAAGGAGAGGTTAATATGGACACTTACACACAACTTACACACAATTTGGTACAGAAATGTATTTCATTCAACAGGGAAAAAAGGAGGGAAGAAAGGAAAAAGCAATAATCAGAGCAAAGGTAGATTAAAGTAGATTAATTTGTCCTAAGAGAAACAAACTTTAAATAAGAATGTACAAGATATGTTTTTAGCTCTTTTTGTGGTGGTAAAGATTTAGAAAATGAGGGGGTGTCCATATATTGGAGATTGGCTGAAAAAATTATGATACACATGTATGATGGAATATTATTGCGATACAAGAAATGATGAAAGGGATCATTCCAAAATTGAGAAAACAATGAATTGGTGTGGAGTAAGGTGAGCAGAATCAACAGAACATCTTATACAAAGACAATAATATTCTAAAGGCAGCTAACTCTGCAAGATTTAGGAAGTCTGATCAGTGTAAAATCAACCACAATTCCAGAAAACTTACAATGAAATTTTACCCTCTTCCTGATGGGGAGGTGAGAGAATGCAAAATTTTATACACACACACACAAATACATACATAAACACACACACATGTGTGTGTGTGTATATATGTATATATATATATATATATATATATACTTATATATATATATATTTATATATGTATTAACATGTCCAAATTCAGGAATCGGGATAATTTGATGACACATGTTTTTGTTTTGCTTTTTGGAGGGCAATTGGGATTAAGTAACTTGCCCAAGGTCATATGGCTAGGTTTTTATTTGTGTGTGCGGTAAGTGTCTGAGGCCAGATCCGAACTCAGTTCCTTCTAACTCCAGGGCTGATGCTCTACTCACTGTGCCATCTAGCCACCCCAACACATGTTTTTAAAAGGGCTTTTCTTCTACTTCCTTTCTTAGTTGTAGGATGGAGAAGGTATAAGTTTTAAAAAGTAGAGTTTTATTCATTGCAAAAAAAATTTTTTTTTTTTGCTTTTTGGAGGGCAATTGGGATTAAGTAATTTGCCCAAGGTCACACGGCTAGGTTTTTGTTTGTGTGTGCGTTAAGTGTCTGAGGCCGAATCCGAACTCAGGTCCTTCTGACTCCAGGGCCGGTACTCTACTCACTGCACCACCTAGCCGCCCCGTAAAAAATAATTTTTGTAAAAGGAGAGAATTAGCTTGGTTGTTTTCCTCTATTCTTGAAGAGGACCAAAATGACATAACCATGTTGGGGTCAATTACAATGTGCCCAACTGTGGCTGATCAGACCACTACAAGCTTGGAAAACTCTATCACAGATCAGGCACAAATAGTCCACTAATCCCTAAGGCAACCCATTCCATTTTTTAATAATTCTAATTGTTAGGCAACTTTTCCTTTCATTAAGCTGATTTTGGCTTCTCTGGGGCCAAGGAAAATAGAGATAATGAGGTAACCAGTGGTAGGTATAAGTGGGGGGCAAGATATTACATACAAAATATTGTACACATTGAGTTGCTTTAAAAATATCAAAGATATCTATGACAAGAACAAGAGACTAGATAGTCATGCCTTTTCCCATATTCTTCTACTAACTAAACATTCTTAGATCCTTCAGAAAATCCTGAATGAACTTGTGAGTCTCTCACCAACCACTGAATATCCTTTAACTTATCAATATCTCCTGTGATGACATTCAGAACCAAATATAAGACTTCAGATTTAGTTTGATTATGGCAGAATGCAGTGGAATTGTCATCTCCTTAGTCTTTCAAATGCCTCTCAACATTTCTTAATATTCTTTTAAAGTTCTTGGCCTCCCGTATCAAAGTGCTGCTTTATATTGAATTTGCAATTCACTAAAAACCTCACACTTTCTTCAAACATGTGACTCACCATGACATTCTCATATTCCCCATCTAGCACAGTGTCTGACACATGGTAAGCAGTTAATAAACATTTATTTATTGAAGATTGATTTAAAGTCAATCTTTTCAAACCCAAGTTTCAGACTTTGAATTTTTCCTTTTTCATTTCATCTTTTTTGGCACCATAAAAATTGTTTGGTGTTTCAAAACCTTTGAAGACATTTTTAAGTGTGTTAATTCCCTCCCAATAATATATCATCTAAAAGTTTGATAGGTTTGCTATTTATGCTTTATCTAAACATTGATTTAAAATGTTATATGACACAAGGAGACACACAAATCCCTGAGGCACTCTACTGGAGAGCTCCTCCCAAGTTAACGTCGAATTTCTGACGACTCTCTGGGTCAGTTGATGAAACTATTTCCAGGTTCACTCTAACCCACATCTCTCCAATTTGTCCACAATATTTGACAAATAATTTGCTGAACTCTTGTTAACTATTTTGTAGTATTCTCCAGATTACACCACACTAATAACCCTGTCAAAAGAGGAAATAGTGTTAGTCTGGCATGATCTGTTCTTGATGAAGTCATTTGGCTTTTTCTTGTTCACTGCATCTTTACCCACTAACTGTCTTTTTGTTATTACATTCTTGAGATGTTCAAGGAATTAAAGCCAAATTAAACTGTATTTATAATCTCTATTCTCCTCACATCTCTAATCCTGCAGCATTTTTCCATTTTCTCTGAGGATTTCCTTTAATTTGTGTCTTTTGGTGCCAAGATCCAACATAATAAAAAGTGAATTAGACTAAAGATGAACTATCTTCCCAGCTCTGCCACTGTCTGAGCCTAGCAGTGGGCCCTTGGGGAAGCTGCCTTGTTTTTTTTTTTTAATTAAATTTTATGATTATTTTTAGTTTACATCATTCAACATCTTTCCCCTACACAGTACCCCCAAACAGTAATCCCATTGTATACCCCCTTCCCCAATCTGCTCTCTCCTATATTCTCCCCCACAACCCCTCCAACTTTCCAGTAGGGCAAGATGGATCTCTATACCCCAGTGCCTGTGTATCTTATTTCCCAGTTGCACATTAAAAAAAATACAATAATGTATTTTTTAAACATTTGATTTTAAAATTTTGAATTCCAGATTCTTTCCCTTTCTCCCTCATCACCTACCCTTACTAGGAAGATAAGCAATTGAATATAGGTTGTACATATGTAGCTATGCAAAACATTTCCAGAGTAGATGTATTTTGAAAGATTGACTATATTTCCCCCTTCCTCTCCTGACCCCCACTTGTTCTATTCTCTACTTTGACCCTGTCCCTTTTCAAAAGTGTGTGCTTCCAACTTCCCTCCCCCACAACCTGCCCTCCCTTCCATCATCCCCCTCTCATTCCTTTCCTCCCTACTCTCCTGTAAAGTGAGATACCCTATTTAGTGTGTATGTCATTCCCTCCATAAGCCAAATTCAATGAGAGTAAGGTTTCTCATTCACTTTTGCCTTCCTGTTCTTCTCCTCCATTGTAACAGTTTTCCCTTGCCTCTTTTATGTGAGATAATTTACCCTATTTTGTCTCACCCCATCTCCTCTCATTATATTCCTCTCTCAACTCTCAATTTCACATTTTGAGTATCATCCCTTCCTATTTAATTGATCCTGTGCCCTCTGTCTATGTATACCTGTACACATATATACGCACACTTACATATGTATTCATATGCCCATATATACCCCAATATAGACAAATATATGCATATATATATATATATATATACATACACACATATACACACATTTATATTCCCTTCAACTCTCCTCATACTGAGAAATGTTTCATAAGTTACAATGATCATTTTTCCATGTAGGAATGTAAATAGCTCGACTTTAATACGTTCCTTTTATTTCCTTTTCCCTGTTTACCTTCTCAAGCATCTCTTGCTTCTTGTATATTAATGTCAGATTTTCTATTCAACGCTGGTTTTTTCATCAAAAATGCTTGAAAGTTCTCTATTTCATTGAATGACTGTGTTTTCCCCTGAAACATGATACTCAGTTTTGCTGGGTAGGTGATTCTTGGTTTGAATCTCAGACCCTTTGACCTCCAGAATATCATATTCCAAGCTCTTTAATCCCTCAATGTAGAAGTTGCCAGATCCTGACTTATCTTGATTGTGTTTCCACAATATTGAAATCGTTTCTTCTTGGCTGCTTGTAATATTTTCTCCTTGATCTAGGAACTCTGGAACCTGGCTATAATATTCCTAGGAGTTTTCTTTTGGGGATCTTTTTCAAGAGGTGATCAGTGGATTCTTTCCACCTCTATTTTGCCCTCTGGTTCTAAGACATCAGGGTAATTTTCCTTGAGAATTTCTGGAAGGATAATTTCTAGGTTCTTTTTTGATCATGGCTTTCACATAGTCCAATAACTTTTAATGATCTCTTCTGGATCTCTTTCTAGGTCAGTGGTTTTCCCAATGAGATATTTCACATTGCCTTCTATTTTTTTCATTTGTTTAGATCTGTTTAATAGTGTCTTGATTTCTCATAAAATCACTAGCTTGTATTTGCTCCAATTTAATTCTGAAGGACTGATTCTCCTCAGTGAGCTTTTGAGATTCTTTTTCCATCTGGAAAATTCTGTTTTTGATGGCATTCTTCTCATTGGCTTTTTGACCTCTTTTGCCATTTGAGTTAGTCTATTTTTAAGGTATTATTTTCTTCAGTCAGGTTGTTGACTCTCTTTTTTCATGATTTTCTTGCATCATTATCATTTCTCTTCCCAGTTTTTCCTCCACTTCTCCTATTTGGTTTTCAAAATTCTTAAATTCCTCTATGGCCTGTAAACAGGCTTGGAAGCTTTTTGTGCAGGAGTTCTGACTTCATTGTCTTCCTCCTGTTCCATGCTTTGATCTTTTTTTGTCCCCCAAGAAGGAGTCCAAAGTTGGACTGCTGTGCTTGCTTTGCTTCCTTTGATTCCTCATGTTGCCACTCATTTACTTGACTTTTTAGTTTTTTGCCACAGTAGAACTCTGCTTCAATAGAGGAGAGTTTTGTCCCAAATCACTGGGTTTTCTCAGCTGCTGGAGCTATTAGTTGGGTGCCCTCTCAGAAGCCTCCACTGGCTCTGGCACACTGGTAATGCACCCCAGGACCTCTACCCTAGACAGCAATCCAGATCCAAGAAAGTTAAAGCAAGAGCAATTACCCCTTAGACTGGTTGCTTGGTCCCCCTACAATCTGCTGGTCAGGATCTCTGAAGCAGCCATGCTGCACCTCAGCTGCTTCTTACCCCAGGGCAGAGGCAAGACCTCACTCCTGGACCCCCTTTTCTCACAAAGTCCACACTGACCACTCATTTTGTCTTTGGCATTTATGGGTTGATAATTCTGGAAACTACCACAGCTGCTGGTATTCCCCTCTCCTGAAGTCCCTCCAGCTGGGCCTGGTTGTGGCCACCCTGAGGCCAAAACCTTGGACTCACGTGGGGCTTGGCTACCAGTGTGCTCCAATGTACCCTTCCTGTTGGCCTGCTGGGCTATCTTCAGAGGATCTTTTGTTTCTCTCTGTCACTTTGTGGGTTCCGTAGTCCTAAAGTTTGTTTAGAGTCTTTTTTATAGGTATTTGAGGTGGTTATGGGGGGAGTGGAGGGAGTTTTCCTGCTTCTATGCTGCCATCTTGGCTCCACCCACCCCCAACCCCTCCCCACCTTACTTCTTTAAGGAAATAGTAGCAACTCACACGTCTATAAAACTTTCAAGTTTTTCAAAATGCTCACAACAACCAGGTAAGGTGGATAAGAGATATATCCTATTTCCATTTTACATGTAAAGAAACTGAGGCCATGATGTTAAGTGACTTGACCACAACATCAACTGCAAAGTGTCAAAGGTAGGATTTAAAATCATATTTACTGACTCTAGGGCCAGCACTCCTTCTACTATGGTACCTCAAGTCTAATGACTTGGAATGAAAGGATCTGAGTTCCATTTTTAACTCTGCTGAGTATCACTTATGTGATTTTTAATACTATTTCACTCCTCTGAGGCTCAGTTCTTCATCAATAAAATGGGGAGAGAGTTTTGGATCATATGATTTCTAAGGTTTCCTCCAGATGTTAATTCTGATCCTATAGCGAGGTAAACTTTAAAACCCTACTTCAGCTCTAATATGGGAGTTAAAAATAGTGAGGAAGAGAAAGCTAAATAGTATTGCTTCGAAATAATGATCATAATCTGATGCTCAGCCCATTATCTAGTCATACGAGGCAGGTGTCAGAAAATCAACCCTGAGATTGTAACTTTGCAGTAATTAGCTGCAGTTAGAAATCATTCCAGTTAGTCATTTGCCATTTGAGAATCAAAATAAGTTTGGTTATAGGTGCTGAAGTAGCAATTCATGAGTCCAAAGACACCAACTTCTCCAGAGGATTTATGAGTATATAACTTACTTGCTCTGATGCTACCTGGCTAGTTATCTTCCTGTGCTGGTCTAGTTTCTTCTCTGGCTCCAGCATTTTCATGAATTCCCATTCCTACTCATTTCTTGCCAGTTTCATTGATTGACCCCTCCTAAATCTAAGACCTAGGATCCTATATGCTATAGAAAGGTCCCTCAGAGGGACCTGAGCTGTGCCTGTAAAATTTCCTGTGAAGAAACTCCTCCTATTATCTCCAATGCTAAGGCTCTGGAGGAGGCAGACCAGTTCTCTAGCTAAAGGCTTTGACCATGACTAAAGATTTTGTAGTGGGGATTGGGAATAGGGAGAAAGGGGGATAAGCATGAATTGACCAGAACCTTGAAGAAAATTTTTTGAACAAGAAAAAGGAAAGGCCCCTAGCCACTTCAAACTCTTCATCCATTACTTCCCTGTTTTTATTTTTTACTCTGTTAAACAAAGGCATGCCCTCTGGAGAAAGGGCAAGCTGTAGAAGGCCCATTAAAGTACCTTTTATTTTGAGGCTTGAAGGAGAGGTCAATACTAAAAGCATTTTTTAGAGGAAGGATGTTTCACTCTCACACACTCTCACTCACTCTCTCTCTCTCTCTCTCTCTCTCTCTCTCTCTCTCTCTCTCTCTCCCTCCCTCCCTCCCTCCCTCCGTCTTTCCCTCTCTCTCTCTTTTTAAAAACTAGGTGGTAGGCAATGTGATAAGTCACCCAAATGTATGCCACAAGCTATTACACTGAGAAGTGAAAAATAACAAAAGTCGTGTACAACGACGAATATACATCCATACAAAGAAGCAAGGAGGATTGTGTGTTTTGTTTCTTAAAGAATTGATTTTTTCCAACTCCAATGTGCCTCTCTCTGGTACATTTCACTTGCAAATACAAAACCAAAAAAATTTCTAGTTCTTTGACAACTTAGAAGCATAGCTTTTTCATGGGTGAAGGAATTTCATGAAATATTTTGTAATATAGTCGCTCTGTGGGCTAACTGAACCTCAGCACTATTTACTGATCTGGAACTATGGATCAATTATTTTATTACACTATAATTCAAATTCATCCAGTCAAGCAGGGTAGGGATCCAAAGACACATGCATCTAATATATTCAAGGCCTGTCTTGGGGGCAAAAAATGAAAGCATATTTTTTTTTCTAACAAAGTTCTTTCACTGTGCTCTATCACCATCCCCTCCAACAAGAAGCAAGGTCATTGGCAGAGATTGATTAAGGATTTATTCAATTATATTTACTTTTGATTGATTGATTTATTCAATTCTGATAGCTGGACCTCCTATATTTGCATTAATTGGGGTAGTAGATTCTAACTCTGTCCATACATGTGTATAAATTATTCCTATAAAGGTTTTATAGCAATAGATGGGATAATAGGTGCATCAGAATGTGTTTTTTCACATGACTAAGTTTATATCATTTTTAGAAGAGAAAATTCAAAGTTTCTGCATATCATAGAAATCTTTCCTCTGTCCCCAAGACAAGCTGCATCCAAACCATCTTGGACCAGGGTTCTTAACCTTTTTTGTGTAATAGACCTCACCATCAATTTAGCACAACCTAGGGACCCCTACACAGAATAATATTTTTAAATATATAAAATATAATGGAAACTAATTAAGTAGAAAAAGTTATTAATACATATGTATATACACATATGTGTAGATAGATAGATAGATAGACAGATAGATAAAGAATTCCTGACTCCAGATTACAAATCCCTGATCTATACAGATATGGTTATACTGTTAGGGGGGATAAAGTAGAGTGTTATTCTCCAAATAGTAATAGAAGTTAACATTGATAGGGCATTTTAAAGATACTATTTCCTTTGATGATAATGAGAAAAGTAATTAAATGTAGTCCTACAATGAGGAACTTGGAGTCAGGAAAACCTGGTTTCAAATCCTGCTTCCGACACTTGTCACATGTGAAATTAAATGACAGCTTTTCTGAGGCAAAAGCAATGTTCTAAGACTATAAGATGTGGCAGAGTATATGGGGCACTCAAGGAGGCTGAGCACCTCTGGTGTGAGGACTTTCCAAGCCCTTTTCAGGGCTGCTCATCCACCTTTGGCACTCAGCTCTCACATATGGTTCTAAGAAGCTATAGTGTGCACAGCAGTCATGCCCCAGTAAACCATCTCAGCAGATGAAGTAAAATGAGTTTGAGGATAAAGGTTGAACCTCAAACCCATTAGTGGGTAAGGGGGATGTCTATTTCAAGCATGTGAAGAATTGTGGAATTACCTTAATGTGAATAGGATTAGTCATACTGTCTATAATGTGGTTTGTGATCCATTATACACACACACACACACACACACACACACACGTATATATATATATACATATATATACCTACATATATGTATATGTGTAGATATGCAAGTATATATATGTATAGATACATGTGTGTATGTATATACCTACATATATATACACACACATCTATGCATATGGTTGGCTGTTGATATTACTATGCTAGAGCCAAGTTTCAGTGTGTCCAGCTGTGACTGATGAAACAAATACAAGCTCAGAATGTTCTACCACAGGTTGGACACAAATAATCCATGTGAACATTTGGGGTGGATTCTCTAAATTTGCACATCCTGCATTTCCTTTAAGCTGTTTCAGTTTGCTTTGCTCATATAACACAGCACCTTTTCTGATGTGGGCACGCCATGCTGAGAGGTCCTGTCCCAATGCTTCCCATGTCATACAATCAATTCCAAAGTTCTTAAGAGAGACCTTGAGAGTGTCTTTGTATCACTTCTTCTGACCACCATGTGAATGCTTGCCCTGTGTGAACTCTCCATAAAATAGTCTTTTTGGCAAGCATATGTTTTGTATTCAGACAATATAGCCAGCCCATTGGAGTTGCACTCTCTGAAGCAGAGTTTGAATGCTTGGCCATTTAGTTCTAGTAAGGACCTCAGTGTCTGGTACCTTATCCTGGCAGGTGATCTTCAGAATCTTATTAAGACAATTCAAATGGAAGCAATTCAGTTTTCTGGTATGGTGCTGGTAGACTGTCCAAGGTTTCACAGGCATACAACAATGAGGTCAGCACAACAGCTCTGTAGACCTTTAGCTTGGTAGTCAATCTAATACCTCTTATAAATATATACCTATGTGTGTGTATATATATATATACATGCATGCATATACATGCATACACACACATACGTATACATGTGCATATACATACACATATATACATACATATACATACAGAAAGACAGACAGAAAGAAAAAGACAGAGAATATATCTGAGTTTTATAGGAAGATGAATAGAGAAGTCAGGTCCTTGTGATTTCTGGTACTGAAAGAAGAATGCAGCAAAGTGACTCATCAGGAATTGTATTAAGATTATGGAGAAAGGAATAGGGATAAGCATTTATATAGAGCCTACTATGTTCCAGGCACTGTCCTAAGTGATTTACAAATATCATTGTATTCAATCCTCACAACAACCCTGTGAAGTCAGTAAAAGATATTCTGTTTTCAACTGAAGTGTAGAGGACAGAGAAAGAAAGAATGTTGAAAAGCAAACTGATCAAAATATTCAAAGAAACTCATTCAGGGTGGGGAACAATGGGCCCGTTTGTAGAAGCTGAGAGTACATGGAGGTAGGAAATTTGTGGCATAGACTAGCTTATCACTGCAGGGGAGACCAAATCCAGGAGATTAGAGAACAAATGGCCATAATCTCTTTTAGTCAACTAACTATTGAC
Organism: Gymnobelideus leadbeateri; assembly: GCA_011680675.1. Classification (NCBI taxonomy): domain Eukaryota; kingdom Metazoa; phylum Chordata; class Mammalia; order Diprotodontia; family Petauridae; genus Gymnobelideus; species Gymnobelideus leadbeateri. The sequence continues at coordinate 60,231 of WOXC01011959.1, forward strand.
TAAAAACGGTGCCTCAGTTTTCTTACCTGTAAGATGGACATGGTAATATATGTTGCTATGTTTTCTATTAGTAAGAATAATAAGAAAAAGTCAAAAAATGCAAAAGAGCTGTCAAAAAATTTATAACAAACAGTTCTTTCCCTCAATGAAAACGGAGACCTGCCATTTGGATTCTAACATCAGAGTTCCTTTTGTGTTATATAAGTCAATAGAAAAAAAAACCAACAACACAAAAGAGAATGAAGATAGAAAAAAAAAACTAGATCAGTTGAAATATACACAAAATAGTTCTATTATAGAGTTAACAAAATTTTGAGAGGTTCAAGTGATTTTCTCAAAAAAAAAAAAACTGAAAGAGGGGAATATAGCAAAAAATTAAAAAAAAATCCACATTCTTCTTACTCCCCAAAAAGTGATTAGAGGGGATATTATATATATATATAAAAAGAAAACAAACCTCATTTTTATATGTCTATTATCCCATCCATTGTTATAAAATCTTTACGAGAATGATCTCTACACATGTAAGGGTGAAGGCAAAAACCACCACCCTAATTAATGTTAACACAAAAGGTCCAGCTATCTGGATTAAACAAATAAATCAATCAAGAGTAATTATGATTGAATAAGTCCTTAATTGATTTTGAGTTGAGTGGTGACTGAATCCAGTTTCACAGGATTCCTGAGAGGAAATATTCCTTGGCTACTGGGAGGAAGTAGGGGAATGGGAAAGACATTTTTTTCTCTCTTCTCCTCCCAAGACCCCACTGATCAGTTAATCTTATTAATTTCTTGAGGCCATGTGTGGCCCTATAAGTCCTTGGGTGTGGACCTTTTGACTGACTCCAAGTTTTACAGAACAAATCCTTATGTTAAGGGATTTGTTCTGTGAAGTTTGGATTCAGTCAAAGGATTGCATTGAGGACCTAGAGGGCCACACGTTCCCCACCCCTGACTTAGAGTTTCCATTAACATACATAGTGCTGGCCCCAGAGGTGATAGTAGTGACCTTTGAGTACATGTGATTGAGGACAGTTTTTGCATCAAGAGCTGAGAGGTACACCAAGGATAGACTACATACACCAAAGAAAGGTGGCTTCAGGTCTCAACAAGGACACTGACCATCAGGGCCCAGAGGGGAGCTACATCAAAAGGAAAATACATAAATTGTTTGTATTTGTATAATCCTTTGTATTCCTTATACAAAGGATTATACAAAGAGAAAAATTAGTTCTAATAACCAGGAGCTACTAATTTACCCTAACAAATGTTTGGCATGACATGACCGGGTGACTAGAATTGTAATTGGAAGCTGTCTATCTTGCATAAGATGATATGAAACAAATCCCTGTATACACACACATGCATATATATATATATATATATATATATATATATACACATATATATATACACATAAGTATATATTATATATAAGTATATATTATATATATACACATAAGTATATATATTATATAAGTATATATTATATATATACATAAGTATATATTATATTTATACACATAAGTATATATTATATATATACACATATATGTATGTATGTGTGTATATATATATATATACATATATATATATATATATATATATAAGCTTAACAAAGAAATAAAAGCTTTGAGAAAACCTCTGAAAAAGTAGCATGTGAAAAAATTTCTGATAATCTATAGGATCATAACAAGTTTAACACAATTAAAACACAAATTGGATCAAATGTGAAATAAGAAGCTTGTGCCCCATTAATAAGAATACAAAAAACCAAACAGCTATCTCAAGGAAAGTACTGTAACTCTTTCTTCTCTACAAAATCGGAAAGGTATGGTGATGGATGAAATCTATAATTATTGTCTGAAACATTTCATAGTTGTGTATGAATTACTAGAAGGATCCTTTACCAATTTCCTATCAGATACAAGACTATTCTCAATTTTCTTACCTAAAGGACTCATCTATCTATAAGATGAAAAAAAGCAATAAGACCTTTGAATACAGGACATACATATTTATTTGCATAAAGCATTCACAGCTCATATCACTGAAAAAAATTAAGAAACATTCAAAAGAAAATATTTTGTATAAGGAGAAAAAAAGGATGTGACAAGAAGTTGAAAAGATGCAATGCAGCTTTTCCACTGTCTTCATTTATCATCACAAAGCCTTTCATTCAATTCTGTATTCATGGCTTATTTATATTTTGCAAATATATATAAAATAGAGATGGCTTTAGTGAGAATTCTCTTTTTTTACTTTTTGGAGGGCAATTGGGGTTAAGTGACTTGCCCAAAGTCACATGGCTAGTTAATGTGTCAAGTGTCTGAGGCCAGATTTGAACTCAGGTCCTCCTGACTCCAGGGCCAGTACTCTATTCACTGGGCCACCTAGCCACCCAGTGAGAATTCTAACATATTTCATGTTCACATGGAAAAAAAAAGTTCCCTAAATAAGTCTGTAACACAATTATTACAAGAACTATTGATATAAAGTGTGCCAACTTCCAGAGAAATAAAGTCATTTATGCTTCTTCTTAGCGCTAAATTAATTATCTTCCCTCCTAAATATCATTTCCAAGTTAAACAGGGAGACATACCAAAGCATTTTATCAATATGTCAACAAAGAAGCACTGAACAAATAGCTAAGTCATGGACCTTTGTGGGTAGAAAAAGAGTTGTTAATGGTGATGATTCAGGATCAGGTCATCACCATCAGCAATTTCAAATGATTTATCCTTAAAGAATCAAGCTATTATTCATGAAGAATTTTTCAAATCAGTGGTAGAAATATTTTAATACATTACTCCAGATTGCAAAAATTTAGCACCTACCAAATGTTTGGCATGACATGACCAGGTGGCTAGAATTATAATCAGAAGCTCTCTATCTTGCATAAGATGATATGAGACAAATCCCTATACTGCAAATATAAACCTCAAAACAAAAGACAGAATTGTTGCCCACAATCACCAGGATAATAGATGTTGCCATACCAAATATTTATGCTCCCCAAATTATCTACATGGAGCAAAAGTTTCCATAGAGTCTAGTGGCAGAAATCAAAAGCATAAAACAATAACAATAATAATAACAGCTAACATTTATATAGTACTTACTATGTGCCAGACACCATATAAGTACTTTGTAATTATTATCTTATTTGATCCTCACAATAACCCTATAGGTAAGTGTTTTTATTAGTCTCATTTTGGAGATGGGGAAACTGAGACAAACAGAGTAAAGTGACTTCCTAGGGTCACACAGCTAGTAAGTGATTGAGGCCAGATTTAAACTCAAATCTTGACTCCAGGCCTGGAGCTCTGTACACCAGGCCATCTAGCTGTCTATTTATTTGTATAATATATAAAATATATACACAAATACACATATGTGTATGTTGCACAAATGTTCATGGATTATCTGTATATATGTATGAGGCCTACATAATATACAATATTCAAAATTAATAAAAGCATGGTAGTGACTTCTGTCAAAGGCATCACCTTCCTTCTAGTCTTCCAGGTTCACGACTGCATAATTAATTATTCTTGATTCAGCACTGTCTTCCCTCTCACCATTTCTCCTATAGCATCCCTCACATCGGACCACCTCCCTCCACTCACAAAGCTACCAGCATAGTTCAGGCTACCCCTTGCCTACATTACTGTAATGGCCTTTTGATTGGTTGCTGCCTCAAGCCCCTCCCCCTTCAGTCTAGCCTCCATGTTGCTGCTCAAGTAATTTTCCTTAAGCAGAGATCTGACCATGCCACTCCTTGCATTCAATCAGTTAACCTTAGTGCCTTCTTTTCACCTGTAGGATAAAATATAAACTCTGTTTACCCTTTAAAGTTTTCACACAACCTTGGCTCAAACTATATAAGTCTTGTTAGATATTATTTCCACTTCTGAAAACTTTAATCCAATCCAACTGGCCTTCTTTCTGTTTTACACAGATAATAATCTCATGTCTCTATGCCAATACACTATTATTCCACAACCTCTGCTTCTTACAGTCTCTTTTCCTTTAAAGTATGGCTCAAGCACTATCTTCTGTAAGAAGTCTTTCCTGATCCTCTCGACTTTGAGCACCATCCCTGTTAAACTACCTTTTATTTAACTACTTTGTATGTGTTTGTATTTATTCACTCTACATTTCTGCTGTATATATAGATTGTCATAAAGTCTTAGTAAAATTTTAAGCTTTATTATCTTCAAACTGCACTAGGACTTTTGGGACACCCTGTATTAATAAATGTACTTGTTATCTCTTATTAGACTGAAGATTCTTTTAAGTAGTTATTGTTTGATCCTCTGTGCTGTACCTCCAGCACCCAGCAAAGGGTCTAGCTCATAATGGAGTTCTGGCAAAGTACCTAAAGCATATAATAGGGTTAAATGCTTATTGGTTGACTGATTGATTATCCTAAGGGCATTTCTATCTCAATTCTATCTAAAAAGATAAGCATAATGAGGAGTGAGATGAATGATGATATTGTAATCATGCCAATTAGGAACACAGATAACAATTTCACTCTAGACCATCATAGACACTATGATGTTATATTGTTGAACTTCATTTGGGGCAAAAACCAAAACCCAGCAGGATCTCAGAAATAGTATCAAGTTGGGTTACCCCTCAGAAGAAAGGAATCGAAAATGTCCCAGGATTATAGGGTACTATAATTTGAGGTCATGGGTTCAAGTTTCAAGTCGAACTTTTACCAATTGTGTGACATTGGGGTAATCTTCTAGGCCTTAGTTCTCTTCTGCTGAGAGAAGGGCCCTTCTAACTCTAAAGGTGTCTAACTTACTAACAAAACTGCTAACAACTTAGGAAAACATGGAACTGATAGATTGATCCCTAAACTCAGAGGTCTTTCTTCTCTCTCTTTAAACCTGAGACTTTTATTGAGTCTAAGGTGCTATAGGAGGCACCACAGATGCAGAGGTGACAAACAATGGTCTCTGCCCTCAAGGAATGTATTTCTAAAAGAGTAAAGTGGAAGGAAATAGATAATATAAATTGCTAAGTATGACCTTCTAATGACCTCCTCATTAGAAATAGATAGTTCTAGAATACTATACAAGACACAGCTGATAGCTCTTAACTAATGATGAATTTTTCCAGTTATTGAATAATTCTCAGTCAAGATTTGTCCTTTAAATGAGGTGATTGTTATGTTATATTGGTCAGGCCATATCTAGAGCACTGTTCTCTAAGGCAGATGCATCATTTTAGGAAGAATATTGGCAAGCTCAAGTATCTTCAGAGGAATAAGACCAGGGTAGTAAGGAAAGAAAAAATAGTGCCATAGGAAAGATTGTTGAAGAAATTAGGGATTTTTAATCAATGTGAGTCAGTGTGGTATAGCAACTAGCTTGCTGGACTTAGGAGGCAGGAAATCCTGAGTTTGAAATTCCAAATCAGACAATAAATTGTGTGCTCCCAGGTCACTCTATTCACTTAAATTCAGCTTTGGTTTCCTTATCTGTAAAATGGGCATAATAATATATGGCGTTTACCTCATAGCCTGTGAAGCTCAATATAAAAATTACAAAATCAAATGTGTATAAAGATTGTCATATTTTAAAGGACTGTGCAAATGTTCATTGTCCTTAGTAATCATGAAAGAGAAAATATAGGGTAGATTTGTAACAATTAATAAGCATTGATTAAGTGCTTAGCAGTCTCCAAATAATTTAAGAGCTATTATGAGCAAGAAAGGAAAATTTTGACAATGGATAGAAGTAAAAGGAATAATTTTGGTAGTATTTGAACTGGCTGGACCATCTGCCTCATGGAGTGTGGAGTTTCTCATCAGTGAGTTTCTCATCATTAAAAATGTTTGAGCATAGACTGGATAACATAATGTTGTTTGTTATTATACATTATGCAAGTACAATTAGAAAGATGCCAATCAAAGCTCCATATGAACTTTTATAGAAGGAAGGTTGTATCGATAGAGGGGTCCAGGGAGCCAAGTTGAACATAAAAGAATGTACAGGAATTCAATAAGCCAAGAGTTGAAGGGAGGACATTTCTGGCATATAGAATATGCATTCATTATGGAGTTAGATTAGATAATGTTCAAAGTACCACATAGAACTAGCCATCGTTAGGATTTCTGACATACAGGGAACATGATGAAACGAAACCACTCTTAGGTCAGTTTTTTGTTTTTTTGAGAAGGGAAGGTAAGGCAATTTGGGGTTAAGTGACTTGTCTAAGGTCACACGGCTAGTTTTGTGTTGAGTGTCTGAGGCCAGATTTGAACTCAGGTTCTCCTGACTCCAAGGCTGGTGCTCTACTCACCATGCCACCTAGCCGCCCTATTAGGTCAGCTTTTAAAGACTAGTTCAGTTGTCAGATTAGGAAGGGTGGCATCTAGTAGCTTCTTATTTTAACAAATTATTCTTAACCTATAAAAGGAGTATAGCTGCTGTCAGCACCCTCTAACACACAGTGCAAAGTCCTAGTCACCACACTCTAATTATAGTTTGGTTCCCTACCAATTGTAAGGTTTTATAGGTCACTATTACGTGGCCTGGTTTGGGGACCACCAGACATAACTTTCTGTTCCCAAATATTGACACTACCATTTATCTATCACTCCATCATTTTAATTTTATGCCTTTAGGTCTTGATAGTTTTCTCATTTTCAAGAGCTCTTTATATTCAAAAGCAAATGCTGCTGGACAGTGAGAAGACCTAGCAGCTAGCACCTTGGCTGAACTGGCACCAAGTATAATGTGGAGGTATGGTAGGAGTTTGGTAGGAAATTCCTAAGACAAATTTTATCAAGTTTTGTCCAGGGCCTGCCCCAGTACTCATCTGAATTCCAGTCATGTTACAAAACCAAACTATATGTTAGGGGTGGGAAGGAGATAAGGAAAGGAGAGGTAGGTGGGGTGGACAGGATGTCCATAGAGAGATTGCTGGAAAGCTTTCTTCTCACCTTACAAATCCAATCTGAAATCAGGAAATGCCTAATGCATGTTCAGAACAATTTTTGTTGAGGCTACAGTCTCTTATTGCTATTGTCCATAACCAGTTCCCACAGTTCCCCCCAGGAGGTAGGCCAGTTGCCTAATTTTCCAGAAAGGAAAAGTAAGAGAGTGAGAGATTTCTGTTATTTACCCAAAACCATATTTCTGCCCGTTTCCCTTCCCCCCCGCACTCCCATGCCATGTGCATTTCTGCTTCTGTTTTCAGTTGATGGGCACAAATGTTGAAAGGGTATTTCATGCTCCACTGAGACAGTTACTTACCATGCTAAGGCAGCACCAGCCAACAGCTGTGTAAATGAACTTATTTCTAGCAGGTTCTCATATCTCAGTAAAGCAAGGCAAATGTATTCAAAGCTTGAAATGTACTTTTTAATGCAGCCTCTCCAACAACAATGTGACAAGATCCTTAAAAAAGATTTGTAGAAGCCAGAAGGAATATTAGATTAGGATGGTAATCTTCCCTGGAGACAGCTGTTCCAAAGGGTATTGGAAAACAAGGATTCATATATTTTTTAGAATTTAGCCTTTCCCTGTATTCCATAAACCCACAAGATCAGAAACCTGTGCTATGTAATTTCTAATCCTTTTAAATTTTCATTAGGCTGAAAAGTATATATTCTATAGTTGTTTTCATATAGGAGATACATACACAATGTGTATACTCAAACATCTGTGCATGTATAATATGCACATATACACACATGTGCACATGCATACATGTATGTATACAAATATATGTGTATATACATATACACACATACACATATATATTTTTGGGTTTAGTATGTACATTGTAGGACTGCTCTCACTACTGATAAGAATGGGAACTTTAACCTACTACATTTCTAACCTGGATTAGTTGGCCTCTTGCTACCTGGGACTCTCTGGATTGATGCCAGACTTGCAGATATTCAATTGGCTTAGTCTACCTCAGAATTCCCAAGCTCAATAGATGCACCAACCTCAGCCACTTCAGTAGCAAAGATTGCAGGCCTGGGCCATTATATCCTGTCATCATGTCATAGTATCTTTTTAAATCTCCTCGCTCTCCTCTTCTTCCCTACTCTTTTCAAAAGAGAGTATTTAAAAAACATTTCTTAATAGAGAAAAATATTGCTGTTGCAGTCTGAGGGAAATCATGGGATCATGAATATAGAATTGGAAGGAACCCAGAAGCAATTTAGTCGAATCACTCATTTTAAAGGTGGGAGAGTGGTCATGTAACTTGTCCAATGTTACACATAGTCAGCACACCAATGGCATTTGAATCCAGGTCATCTGACTTCAGACAACCATCCTCTCATTCTGGAGTGACTGTGCTTTCTACTGTACCCCAGTGCTTCTCATTAGTTTCTTAAGCTCCCTCTTATATAGAGAATTTGACTCAAGAATCTACTATGGCAGGGCAGCTGGATGGCGCAGTGAGTAGAGCACTGGCCCTGGAGTCAGGAGGACCTGAGCTCAAATCTGACATCAGACACTTAACACTTGCTAGCCATGTGACCTTGGGCAAGTCACTTAACCCCAATCGCCCTACTTTCCCCCTTCCAAAAAGCAAAAAAACAAAACAAAACAAAAAACAAACCAAAAACTACTATATCAGGCACTGTGGTCAGTGATACAAAGATTAATGAAACAGTCCCTTCTTTTAAGACATCATAATTTGTTGGAGAACATTATATCATAATATAGGCATCATAATATGTCATAATATAGCTTAATGGACAGAGTACAGGGCTTAGTTATAGAGAAAAAGACCTGGGTTCAACCTCTGCTTCTTACTAGCCATGGTCTCCTGGGTAAATCATTCATGTGCCACAGACAACTCTCTAGTAATAATTGCCTTAGTCACGAGTAGTTTTTGAACTGGCATGATGAAGGAATTTTCATACTGATACACTCATTCTATTTAACTTCCCTGGGCCTCAGTTTCCTCATCTATAAAATTAGATGTTTGGATTAGAAGATTTTTAAAATCTCTTCCAGCTTCAGATCAGTGATCCTCTGGTATTCTGAGGCATTTTGATGACTAAAATTATAATTTTACATAATAAAACTTAGAGAAATAAATTTAAATGCATTATTTTATATAAATTTAAGATATAAATATATCTCAAGTTTAAGGATAATTTAAAGAAATTTAAGAGTAAATTTAAGAAATTCTCATTTTTGTTTTCACTCAACTTTTTAAAGATGGAAGGGACTTTGGGAATTATCTACTCCAAAGACATTATTTTATAAACTAGGACAAAGGACTCAGAGGATTTCAGAGCTCGAGGTTATATAGCTATTTAATGGCAGAGCTGGGGATAAAACCTGTCTCTTGGCTCTTAGTCTAATTTGTTAGTTCTACTATACTGTACTGCTTATCTCTTCCTAATCAAAGCTCTTCAATTCTCAGTTGGCTGGAAGCCCAAGGTTGGGGGTCCAGGGAGGAGAGAGAAGTAATTTAGACATACTTCTCAGACCACACTCTATACATGAGCTTGACTAGGCTGGCACCCAAAGTGTGATGTCAGCCATATTTCTACCCCACCTAAAGATTATCTGCTTCTTCTCTCCTTTTTAAATTTCTCTGGACTTAAACTCTAACCCATCTGTTGTGGGATATCTGACCCCCATTTTTCTGTCTATCAAGGTTTTGAGATCAAACCCCTCATGATCTGGCCCCTTGCTATCCAGATACTGAAGTCACTGATATCTGATTGGGTTCACTACTTTCATTCTGTCCCATACCCAGAAATAATACTCAGTCTCAAGTATACTTTATTTAAAAGTAAATATTCTTGAGTTAAACTGGGCAAGAGAGTGTGAATAAAAGAAAATAAATAAAGCAAACAGCTTCCAAGAGCAGCGGTGGTCAGTGGAATCACCTTTGTTTATGAATTAAAGGAATTGAGTTAGAATGTTTGTATCTGTCCTGGTACCATTCTGCCATCCCCAGATGCAAATTACATTATGAGGACACACAAACATAAACACACATATACACAATCATGTGTGGTTTTGTGATCTGGGATTGTTTAGTCAAAAGAAATTCTGACCTAGGATCACAAAAATACACCATTGATTTTCTTTTGGTTTTAGCCTTAGTCCCTGGAAGTTTGAATAATGCTGATTTCACAACAATTAATGACATGTTTCCTCTCTGAAAATACTTATTCATCTTTTCTTCTCTGTTTCACTCTCCTGTCCCACTGTGCCCAACTAAAGCTTGGCACTTTTTTTAGGCCAAACAATTATGATAACTAGGAAGACCAAAAAAAAAAAAAAAAAAGGCAAAGGTAAGGTGAAGAAAAAACAGGTGTCTCAAAAGTCTGCCTAGAGAGTCAAAGAGAGACAGTTGTGTTGGATAAATGGCAGCTAAACAAGTGAATAGAAATGTGCATGTTAAGATAAGCTTTTCTTTTATTAGCTGGCATTTCTCCCCTTTACTACTTTAATTTATACAACACATATATTTTATAACATATAGATTTTCACCATCTCAGATCAAATTGTGATAAAAGAGGAAAAGAACTATATTTATAACATTTCATTAACCCCCACATATGTACATAATGATACATTGATCTGCCATGATCAGAAAGTGAGAGAGGTGTTCCATGTGCATGAATATTTCAAATTATTGAAATTTTTAAAATTAAATTTTAGTTTTTGCCACTTAATAAAAATTTATTTTCTCTCCGACCTCCATGCCCCACTTCCCACTGGACAGAAAGAAAACCTTTATAATAAGTGGCATGATTAAAATGAATTCCTGTATTGTCCATGTTCAAAAATTATGTTGCTATTTTACTTTGAATTTATAACTTCATATATGCACACAAGCATGTGTGCTTTTGTGACAAGTTATTATTTATTTAGAAGAAATTCTGCTAGGATACAAAACATATCAGTGATTTTCTTTTGATTTTAGCCTCAGCGCTAGGGCATATGGGGAAGTGGGTAGCATGTTTCATCAAGAATCCCCTGGAATTGTGTTTGATCAGACATTGATCAGACTTCTTAAGTCTTTTAAAGTTGTTTGCATTTACAGTGTCATTACTGTATAAATTATTATCATTATTGTATAAGTTGATCTCACCTCACTTTGAACAAGGTCATTTAAGATTTCCCATGCTTCTTTGAATCCATCCACTTCATTTCTTAAATCACAATAGCATTCCATTAAATTAATATATCATATTTTCTTTCAGCAATTACCCAATGAATGGGTACCTTATTAGTTTCTGGTCTAATTCCACCAGAAAAATAGTAGTTACACTTCTCTGGACACGAGAGTCATTTTCTTCTTAATTTGATCTAGCAAATGCCTGCCACCTAGAAGGGACTTTAAAAAATGCTTGATAAATTGAAGTAAGCCTTCAGTACAGACATTGTTGCAACACACTAGTATCTGCCATCCATTCTCTCATTCTATATTTTTGTAAAGTTCTTAGCTTGCCTGGTCTCTGACAATACTCAGAATCTGAATTGTGATCACATTGATGATGCCTTAGACCCTCTCCATGGTACAGCAGCAATTGCCATGTTTGTCTGATCATTATCTCCTCCAGACAGAATCTCCTTGCTTCATAGGCAAACTGTCTTCTGAAAAATGTAATCCTGAGAACTTCTCCAAATGAATGGTCATGTTCTAGGTCCTGGCATTCTGGGAAATGTAGTACTTGATCCAGTATATCTGGATAGCACAGGGATAGTTCTGGTTATGGCAGTCCTGTCTCTCCCATACCTTCCTATTAGAGCAGAAAGTTACATGAGAATTGTGTGGTATGGCACACCCTGAACCTGTATTCCTCCTCACCTGCCATTTTGGTCTTGACCTCTGCTTGTTCATCAAGCTTCAATTTATTTTTCCAATTGATTCTGATTCCTGTTTGTGACCACACATCAGTTTATCTTTCTGACCAATCCAGTCATAAGCTTCCATATGTTATCAGGGCCTTGGTTATTCTCTTCCCCAGTCTGTATCCTTGCCTGACAAAACACACTCTCACTTGATTCCTGTTTCCACTACCTCAGCCAGCCCACTGGACTATACTATTCATCTGCCTGCTGACCTGATCCACAGCCACCAAGATTTGGCATTAGGACAGTTTTGTCCCAGGCTGCCATGCTTTTTAGTTGGTAATCATTGCTCTCTCTTCTGTTGTCAAATGTGATAGTCACTTCTCAGTTTGCATGCTTTTGGAAGTGCTAAAACTCCACCCTGATGTGGCCAAATTAACATGCTTCCCATCATAACCTAGCTTTATTACAACTTAAAATCTATGTGTATATGAGAAAGAGATTCAGAGTTGATTAAGAATTTAAAAAAAATGAAAACATTATCCATCCTATTCTCCATTTCCCAGGGAAAAAGTCCATGACATTATGTTAACAATTTTACAAGAAAGCAGATGTACATTCCCAGTTCTCCTGGGAGTGGCAAATGGACCAAATTAATACACTACACCAAGCAAGTTCAGATGTGTGTTTCAGAAAGTTATTCAATGACTAGAAGTGTTTATTTAAACCAAACCATATTCTTGCATTAGAAAACTGAGAAAGACAAACTTGAAAGCTAACCTTAACTGAATGTGGGAAAAGCTGATGATTCTCAGAGTTTTACTCCTTTCTCATTAGATTGCCTTGGGCCAGTTACTTGATTGCTGTTTTCAATTTTGTAAATTGTGGATAATATTTCTTGGTTCCTCCCTCTTTCACTCAGTCCTTCTAAGGGATAATGAAATAAGTATTTGTTATAAAGCACTTAGTGTCCCTTGGAGAGGGTAAAAGTACTATGTTAAATTAATTTTACCTTTCTAATTTCTATGACACTGACATTATTATTTGAACATATCTACAGATCCCTTAACATGCTTAGATGAAGATAGAGGAAAAAAGATAGGCCAAGGTTTCAGAAAAGTTGCTTGTTAGCAAATCAAAGGGCAACTGTGCTATTATAGGTATATAGGATCCTTCCAGTGAAACCGTGGACCCCAAATCCATTTCCATCTCTCATCCCTTGATCCATTCAGTTTTCACATGTGCTCCTATATTTCAAGGATTAGGGATTACTCACTTGATATAATGGGAAGAGTATAGTTGGAGGCTTGGAATCAAGAGATAGCTGGTTCTGAGTCATGGCCAAGTTTCTACTTTAGGGTATAGCTTTTGAGCAAGGCCCGCAAAATATTTGTGCCACAATTTCCTTATCTGCAAATGGGGGTAATAATACTCTTAATTCCTCCAAGTTTATTGCAAGGGTCAGGTGGAATAATGAACATTAAATGCTTTCCAAACTTGAAAATCTTTTATAAATGCCAGGTAACAGTAGCAGAAATAATGACAGTCATAGTAGCCACAGAGATACAGTAACTGCTTGTTTTTGTTCAGGCATTTTCAGTTTGTGTCCAACACTTTATGACCCCATTTGGAGTATTCTTGGCAGAGATACTGGAGTGGTTTGCTGTTTCCTTCTCCAGCTCATTTTGCAGATGAGGAAACTGAGGCAAATAGGGTTAAGTGACTTGCCCAGAGTCACACAGCTAGTAAGTGTCTGAGGCCAGATTTGAACTCAGAAAGATGAGTCTTCCTGACTCTAGGGCAAGCACTCTGTCCACTGTACCACCTAGCTGCCCTAGCAGTAGCAGCAGCAGCAGTAGTCTTGGCAAGAGTTATGGAAATGACAGTAGAAATAATAGTAGCAGTAATAGGGAAAAATTAGTGAATTATTGGGTCTGATGATGTCTCTCTGAATTCAGGTAAATTATCCTTTGGTGACAGACGTAAAATTTATCTCTATCTCGTATTTGAATCCTGTTCATCACATGCTCATAACTTAAGGGATAGGCAGGATGGCTTCCAAGGAAACTCTCAGTCTGTGATTCCATATTTCTATTTCAAAGCCAATCATGCTATGTGTTGTGGTGAGGGGTAGAGTAATAAGGTAGAATAGTGTTGGTGAAAAGAAGGGGAAAGTGATGATGTGACCCAGCATTAATGGTTAATACTCACTTTACAAGGAACCCACCTAGGAAAAAAGTGACTGTTGAGAATTAGGCCAGTAGGGCTGGGTCCTTTGGTGCAGAAAGGCATCATGTCATTTTTAAAAAAGAAAGAAAAGAGGCCTATCATTTCCAAACAAATCCCAGATGGGTTGAGACCCTTTTCTGTAACATAAACATGTCCAGAACTGAGGAAGTACAAAGGGAAATATTTACTGGGAACAGGCAGAATTGTGCAACAGAGCTTGGAGAGACAATACCAAAGAGCCAAAGACCAATTATACCTGTTGTAACAGAAGTGCTGTTAGGAGTTTTTCCCTATTCCATCTGGAAATATTAATCCTATTTTAATGGTGAAGGAATAGAATTTGTGAAACATGAGGGTTTATTGTCTAATACATAATTTCTAACCTGCCAAATTTAATACTACTATTGTTAAGAAAACTTATGACAATGTACTTAATATCATGCCTAGACCTGAAACCAGAAGTGGGTAACTGGGCCTTTTTCTTTGAGCATTGAAATTTAGAGTAGAACCAGTATCATTTTTAGTCTTTTAGAAGCAGAAACAACTGAGTTTAGCAAGAAGCTGACAAAAATAATCAGGAAGCCTCCTCCCCATGCTGGGCACATCCTAGAGAAGCTCTCCTCCATCACTCAGCCTTAGCAGTGTTTAAGGGTATGGTTAATGATGCTAGATTCATGTGTAAAAATTGCTAATAATGACACCAAACAAGACATCATTCATTCATTCATTCATTCAAACCATACTTTAGTATTCACTGATGTATAAAACACTATAGGTCATACATCCAAGAGAAGTGCTTTTGGTCCTCATGACAAGTAGTGTAATCTTGGACAAGTCCCTTTCTCTCTCTAAACCTTAGAGTTTTCATATTTAACTTAACTAGGTTAGATTAAACATCCTCTGAGATGCCCTCCAGCTCTGACATTCTATGAGATTATGATTTTAGGATTTATTAGAGTCATATAAGCTGTTCATAGAACATAGAGGCAGGGTTATAAGGACCATCTTATCCTAAATTTTACCTGTTTCATGCCAGTCCCCTAATATTTTAGTTCAGATAAGGGAATGAAATGAGATGTCCAAAGGTCATTTAACAGTTAACAAAAAGATATTTATTTGATGATAGCAGGGGAAGAATATTCAACATGGATATTCAGTGAGGACTCCATGTTGATTCAGCTGAGCACAACTTCCTCGAGTTGGAGGTCAATCTATAGTCAGAAGCCTCAGAGAGGGAGATGGTACTCCAAATGGCCTCTTGGAATCAGGCAACTAGGAAATCACATCAACAACTTGAGCCAATCAAGTATCAAAGAGAGTTTCAATACCTTTTAAGGAACACCCCCTCCCCCCCCAATTCTGGCCTATGGTAGGGTCTTTAAGAAAAACTATCTGAGCCTACCTGGTAGGGGATTAGGAAATACTGCTCTTTTCACACAAAGGAATGTGTCTTAATTCATGACTGCAGTCAAACTGTCTATCACTAGTGCTTTGGCCATAGCAAGTCAATGTTTGTTGGACTGAATTTTATATACAAGGCAAATAACATATTGGATGAATGAAGTGATAAATTAATGGATAAATGTAAATAAAGGAATCTGTGCCCATAGTACTTGAAGACAACTAATAAAACCTCATTTATCATTCCTTCCCACTTGTCCTAAAAAGTCCAAGAACCTTGAGTGATTTCCAAAAAAATCTCTATGGTCAGGTAGGTAGCACAGTGGATAGAGAACATCAAGCCTGACTTCCAATCTGGTCTCAGACACTTACTGCTTTGTGATTCTAGGTAAGTCACTTAAGTGATATTTACCTCAGTTTTCTCATTTGTTAACAGAGATAATAATAGCCCCTACCAATCAGGTCCATTGTGAGGATCAAATGAGTTGATCATCATAAAGCACTTAGCACAGTGCTTGGCACACATTAAGCCCTATATAAATATTAGGTAGTAGTATTGATCTCAAACCTTGTAAATTTGACCATCCTTCTGCCCTTGGTGGGGATGTAGTATGGGACAGTCATTCTTGCTGTACTTCACAGAATCATAGAATTTTAGCTGTGGGAGGGAATCTTTGTGATCATCTGGTCTGACACATATCTTCAGTGAAGAAGACCCTTGCTACCTCACAAAGTAATTCATTTCACTTTTGGATATCTCTGGTAGGTAGTTATTTTTTCTTTCATGAAGTCTAAGATTTCTTCTTAGTGAGGATAATAGGAGTGTAGACTTAGTCCTTGAAGGATATTAGAGGTCACCTAAGGGATTCAACCCCTTCATTTTACAGATGAAAAAACTGAGACTGAGTTTAAATGATTTTTTCTAACGTCCCAAAGATAGAATATTTCAGGGATAGGATTCATCTAAGGTCCTGTGATGCCAAATTTAATATTCATTGCATTGTTACCATGATGCCTTCTGTTAGTCTTGCCTTTTGGTTCCAAGCAAATATTTAAAACCTCTTTCACATGACAGACCCTCAAACACTTGAGGACAGTTGTCATCATTCATATCCTTTGTTCTCAAAGAGGACCAATGACATCACAAGGGTAATATCTTGACTTGTAGGTAAATTGGATTTAAGTGAGGCAGAACTATGCAAAGTCATCAGCCTCACTATCTCCTCCAGAGTCATTGAAGACCAGAGGTAAGACAAATGGGGATGGCCCAGGATGCAGGGGGTAACCTTGGCCTTAATGCTTATGAAGAATACTGACACTTGTTTTGTTATGAACAGTTTGGTTTCTGAAAGAAGAAGAAAAAGAATAATGGTTTAAGGATAATTGACCAGATCCACTTGTGGGTTAAAAAAAAGAATCTCTTAAATAAAGGTTGAGTTGAGACAGGACTGTTTTGAGGACCAGATAAAGTACTGCCCCTCAGATGAATGTACTGAAAGGAGCTGGTAATACATGTTCAGGGTAATATAAATTACCTTTATAGAGGTAATGATGGCTTCAGGGTATTGTTATCCATTAGCTCATTTGCATGGGACAGTTTTTAGAGTTTTAAAGGTTATTACTGACAAAATTATAAATAAAATAGATCTGGAGGGGCTTTGGAAAGGTTACATAAGAATGTTGAGTTCATACTTGACTGAGGGCTCATTTCTTGATTTTTACTTCACAAATTAAAAAAGGTTATTGACCACCAGGATACTCTAATTTGAGGCACTGGTACATATAAAAAGCCAGCAAGATCAGAACTTTTAACATGAAGTTTGAAGAAGAGGTAGATAGAGGAAGAGACAGGCAGAATCCTAAGGCAGTAACTGAAGGCAGAGATGACTTCTACATAAGAAAACTGTGATTTTAGCTGTTTTGCTGGGAACACACTGATTGGAATAGAGCATAGGTTTCCAAAGTGGGTGATACCACCCCCAGGGGAGTGCTGAAATGATCCAGGGAAAGTAATAGCTTTGGGTACAATTGGGGAGTGTTGAAGAAAAAATAAGGGGGTGGTAGAAGCATAAGCAGAGAATTTTGAAAACTTCGTACATGCTTCATCTGTTGTGCAACAGATTTAAAGTTGTGGTGATTTCATTATTTTCAAAATAAACACACAAAATTCAAGTTATAACCCATCAGTGGTCGTCTGCCAACAGGTCTTAACAAGCAAGTATTGTCAGGTGAGTCTATCGTTTAAGTCCACCATGCATCAGCAGAAATATGTGCATGTAATAAATTGTTTACAATAGGTTACTATACAGTTAAATGACACAATGTTGCACCAGCAAAATTACAATGCAGGTAAAAACACAAATTTGCAATACATTATTAATTTTAAGATGTCATTTTAAAATATTTCCTATATTATTTGGCAAAGATGCAAATTAAAAATAAATAAATAAAAGGGCTAAAGAAAGTAGATTGGGAAGGGGTTGAGAATTTTTTTAAAGGAGTCAGTAGACCAAATAAGTCTGGAAACCTTTGGAAAAAAGGAAATGTTTTATTGACAAATTGATTGTCATTGATGTTGTTTGTCCTTCTTTCTGGAAGAGGACCATGATATCAGGGAGGTGATTTGTTGGAACAATTGCTGGAAACTCCTTGGAATGTATCTGAACTCTGCTGTTCTATGAAGATCTATCAAAATTTATTGATCTCTAGTAATATTTGCAGACTGAAAAATGAAACCTCTCGATGATACTACTGTTGTCTTTCATAGTCCAGTCTCATTTGAGAGTGAAGACCAGAGAAAAAAGGCCGACTTTACATCTGTTTTTCTGTGAACTCTGCTTTGCTGTGAGAAAAGATTTAGAGATATTTGGAGAAAGCAGAATTTCTTGCTATTTGCATCTCAGAAGAACTTGGCAGTTCTCCAGCTTATGAAAACTGCTTGTCACTGAAAGAGGGTAAGACTTTATTTTTTTTTTAATATCCTGTTAAGGCTAGCTGTGAGAGAAAAAAAAAAGACCATATTACTGTTGCATCAATTCAAGAATAGAAGGGTAGCTTCTATATTTAATGGAAATAAAACTTATTACTGCTTCTGAAATAAATCCTGTTACTAAGTAATGCAGTTCTCCAAAAGCAGTACTTCCTCCTAATCCAAAGCAAAAATTCCTAAAAGTTGTGTGTTAGGGTTCAGACAGGCATCATGAACCTGCAATATTTACAGTGTACAATGTGGAAAACAAATTAGTTTCAGCTGCCTTGTAGTTTCTTCATTAATATTGCCTGGTGTTTGAAATGATGCATGATGTACTGAGATACCCGATAAGAGAACTTTAAAATACTGAACTCTAAGTGTATATTTGAGTTCCTCTCATATTCTACTTCTTGGTGTTAGACTCTCTTGCTCAGGTCTTCCTGACTCCAGGCCCAGTGCTCTAACCACTTTGACACCTAGTTGTCCCAATATTCGAAGCAGAATTTTGCTATATAATATGGATTGTTCATACCCATGTTGGATTCTGCCAAAAGGCAAAAATCAATAGTTAAATGTAGTAGGGGTCAAACAAACATGCCAGAGGATGTACGTGAAAGGATTTGAAGCAAAAGCACAAGCATTGGCTTGATGTATGAATTGAAATGCAATTCATAGTTCATGTGTATGTCACACTTCATATTTGAAAAATGATATTGTATATGTGTATTATTTCCAGAAAGGTATTTTAAAGCTGTTTCTTGCATACATCAACACTTACGCTCATCAAGTTTCTTTCCATTGCTCTTTGGGGTCACCTATAAATTTAGACTGACTGAGGTGGAGGTACATATGTTTTCACAGCCAAGTCACACCACCAGAAGTACATTAGTATTAAAAATGCAGCTTTCATCTGGGAAGCAATGCATGTGGAAAAAGGGCTAGCTATCTTCAGCAACTGCAAACCAGTGGTCCCACACAGGGCAAGCAAGCTAACCTACCTGAAGCAACAAGGCACCCTGAGGGAAAGACAGAAGATTGCTACAAGTCAAACCACCAATACTACCTTGACTATCATGTCCACTGAGACCCTGATGGGGACAGCTCAGTACTCTGGACTCAAGAATGCTGGAAAAAGTAATATTAAATAACACTAAAGAAGATACTTTGCCACCACAACCTAAGGACCACTATACTTTTCATTTCTGCCTTGTAGCTTCTCAAGAGAGAAATAAAAATATTAAAAGAAGAATTTATAAACTTCACAGCATAAATAATCAACAGAACATAAAAACTTGAATCCATAGTGACAAATCTCATCAAAGAGAAAAAAAAACCAACAATCACTTGGAAATTAAAATACACAGAAGTAATGGACAATTTGGAAGACAAAACAAAAGCAATTTAAAAAACAAAACAAAGGGGCGGAGCCAAGATGGCAGAGTAGAAACAGCTCATCCAAGCCACTCTGCCCCCAGATTCCACCCAAACTATGTAAAAGGGGACTCTGAACAACTTCTGGAGCCCCAGCACCCACAGAACGACACAGAGAAGCTAACCTCCCACTGAGGACAGCACAGCAGCCCTGCAGGAAGGACCAGCACAGCCGTCTGGGAGCTGGCAGCACGCAGCTCACAGAGCGTGGGAAGCCGAGCCGAGCCAGAGCTGAGGTCCCTGTGAGCCGAGGTTTTAGCCCCAGGGTGCCAGGGCCAACAGTTGGCTGGAGGAACCCCAGAACACCAGTAGCTGGGGCGACTCCAGAATTATCAACATAGACATGCCTAGGACAAAGTAAGAGGTTAGTGTCCTATGGACTTTGGGACCTGTATTTGGGGAATGCGTCAGCTTCCTCCCCTGGGGGCTAGAAGCCACTGAGGAGACATGCCATTTTGTAGTTTTCAGAGGCAGCTCCAGCTCCTGGCCTGCTGAACAGTAGGGAGATCCAGCGATCAGTCTTGGGGGTAATCACTCTTGCTTTAACCTCCCTGGATCTGGATTGTGATCTAGGGTGGAAGTTGTGGGTGGGTTTACAGCTTGCCAGAAACGGAAGTTGCCCCCCACACGTTCGGGACGAAAATTCCTCTAGCTGGCCTTAAAGCCATAGTGTGGCAACAAGCCCAAAAGTCAAGCAATTAAGTGGCAACATGCCAAGGCAAAGGAAACAGAAAAATGCAACCCTAGAATCCTATTTTGGGGGCATAGAGCAGGAAAAGGACTGTGAGGTTGTAATGGAAATGCAAATTTAAAGATCTTCCCTGCCCCTAGCTTAAGTGCACCTGGAGCCTGTGGTGGGAGGCTTGTTTTTCAGGGAAGCCCAACCTTGATACTTTTGTGATTGGGCAGTGGGTCAAGGAGGTTGTTACAATCTTTGAGCTAGGAGAAGGCTATATAAACTCTGATGAGGGGCTTTGCTTTGGGGCTCACTTTGAGAAGTGTTGTGTGATTTGACCAGATGAGACTCTGGGAAGCCGTTGTTGAGAGCCCCCCCGCTTTGAAAACCCAGATGTTGATGCTTCCCTCTCTGGTAACTGTGATTTGGTATTGATGTAATGGTTGGACAGTTTGGAAGCCTGTCTGTTTGATCTGTAAGTTCTGTAACTCTGAAGTTCGGGTGCTGACCTTTTCCCCTGAACTAGGTAATGTATGTTTGTTTGATTAAAGTAAGCTTGTTAACTGATTTTGAGTTGCTTTCCTTTACAAAAGCAGATCTAAGAACCTGTGTTGGCAGCTACCCTGGGGATATTGGGGTGCTTGCTGCTACAGAGGTCAGAAGTCCTACTCCAAAAGCCCCAGGGGAAAACATGAGCAGGTTGCAGGCCATAGAGGACCTTAAGAAGGACTTTAAAAATCAAATAAGAGAAGTGGAGGAATAACTGGAAAGAAAAATGAGAAGAATGCAGGAAAAGTATGAAATGAGGGTCAACAGCCTGACTGAGGAAAACAACACCTTAAAAAATAGACTAACTCAAATGGCAA
The DNA here is from genome assembly GCA_011680675.1 of Gymnobelideus leadbeateri. Taxonomy (NCBI): domain Eukaryota; kingdom Metazoa; phylum Chordata; class Mammalia; order Diprotodontia; family Petauridae; genus Gymnobelideus; species Gymnobelideus leadbeateri. The sequence continues at coordinate 81,612 of WOXC01011959.1, forward strand.
AGGAGGCCCAAAAGGGCAATGAGGAGAAGAATGCCTTAAAAAGTCGAATTTGCCAGATGGGAAAAGAATCTCAAAAGTTCACTGAGGAGATTCATTCCCTCAGAGTTAGACTGGAGCAAATGGAAGTTAATGATTTTATGAGAAATCAAGATGCTGTTAAGCAGATACAAACAAACTAAAGATTAGAAGGCAATGTGAAATATCTCATGGGAAAAACCACTGACCTGGAAAATAGATCCAGGAGAGACAATTTAAAATTATTGGACTACCTGAAAGCCATGATCAAAGAAAGAACCTAGAAATCACCCTTCAAGAAATTCTCAAGGAAAAATTGCCCTGATGTTTTAGATCCAGAGGGCAAAATAGAGGTTGAAAGAATCCACAGATCACCTCCTGAAAAAGATCCCAAAAAGAAAACTCCCAGGAATATTATAGCCAGGTTCCAGAATCCCCAGATCAAGGAGAAAAATACTACAAGCAGCCAGGAAGAAACAATTTCAATATTGTGGAAACACAATCAGAATAGCCCAGGACCTGGCAGCTTCTACACTGAGGGATCGAAGGGCATGGAATATGATATTCCAGAGGGCAAAAGAACTGGGAATGAACCCAAGGGTCACCTACCCAGCAAAACTGAGTATTTTGCTTCAGGGGAAAATATGGTCATTCAGTGGAATAGAGGGCTTTCAAGCATTCTTGAGGAAAAAAACCAGAATTGAATAGAAAATTTGACATCCAGACGCAAGAAGGAAGAGATGCCTGAGAAGGTAATCAGTGAAAAGAAACCAAAAAGAACTTATCAAAGTTGAACTATTTACATTCCTATATGGAAAAGCAATAACTGGGACTGATGATATCTTTCTCACTATGAAAATAATGGAAGAAAGGTGTGTGGTCATATGAGTACATATGTAAAGGTGTGTGTAGATGGTTACAGTTATATATGGATAGAGGGCATAGGTTGAATTTGTTGGGAAGGGAGAATACTCAAGGGATGAAATTATGAGGTGAGAGAGGAAAGTGGCAAGAGGAGATGGGGAGAGACAGGGTAGGGTAAACTATCTTATGTAGAAGAAGCAAGGGGAAGTGGTTGTAAGGGGGGAAGAATAGGAAGGCAAAAAGGCAAAACCACATTCTCATTGAATTTGGTTCAGGGAGAGAATGACATACATGCTAAATGGGATATCTCAACCTGCAGCAGAATAGGGGAAGGGGGATGAGAGGAGGGAAGATGGATGGGAGGGCATCCTTGGGGGGAGGGGTGGTTGGAAGTACCCACTATAGAAGAGGGACAGGATCATGGAAGGAATGGACCAGGTGGGGGGTGGGATGAGTGGGAGAGAATTGTAAGAAGCCTTGTACAATATATCTAATATGATCATGTTTTGCATAGCTAGACATGTACAACATATACTGAATTACTTATCTCCCCAGAGGGAATGGGTGACAAGGGAAGAAGGAAATGCATCTGAAAGTCGAGGTCTTAACATTAAATGTTTCAAATATATATAAATACTATTATTAATACTCTTTTGCTTGTAATTGGGAGATAAGATGTGCAGGCATTGGGACACAAAGATTCACCTTCCTCTAATGGAAAAGTCGAAGGGGGTATGGGAGAAGGTATGGGAGAGAGCAGATTGGAGGAAGCGATATCTTGTGGGACTGCTATTCTGGGAGGTTGGGTAGGGGAATAACGGGGGGAAATGATTGTAACTCAAAATCTGGCAGAAATGAATGATGTAAAACAGAAGTTAATAAAGCATTTGTTTAATAAAAAAAAAGTTAAAAGTATGATTTCTATAAAACAAAACATAGATAGGATGCAGAAACAAATGAAGTTTGATAGGTCTCTCTGAACATGTCAAAAAACACAGACAACACAATTCAAGAAATAATATGATAAAACTTCTTAACACAGAAAAAAGTGCCAATTGAAAGTATACAGAGATAACTTTCTTTAAAAAAAAATCTATTAAGAAAACTTCAAAGATATGGGAGAAAGAAATTGGGGGAGGGGATATTCAGTGGGATAGCTGTTTTGAGGTGGTGGGTAAGGGAAAATGGGGAGAAAATTTGTAACTCAAAATCTTGTGGAAATGAATAATGTAAGCTAAAAACTAAAAAAGAGAGGAAATAAAAAATTAAAGACAAATGATGACTAAATTTAAAATTACAATAACAAACAAATTCTCCAAATGACTAAGAGAATGTCTTACAATAATAGAGGAAAAGAAATTTGAATATCATAGAACTATTCCGTATCCACCAGATACCACAAAAGGGAATGAAATAATGTAATTTAAAGAGGAAAGGAGCCCAAGATGCAACACAAGGTGCCATATTCTGTAAAACTGAACCTATTTATCAATTTAAAAAGAAAAACTGATGTTTGATAAATGATACTTTTAAAATTTCTTACAAAAAAGCAGAGTATTTGCTTTACAAATACCTCAAACAACACAAATACAAGATAAACAAATACATAAACCATGGAAGACACAGGTAATGAAATGAATTACTCTAGAAAAAAAGGAAATAACCTAAAAAGAAAAAAAAGCCTAAAAAATTGACAATGACAACAAAATATAAACAAAGGGATCACCAAGAAACCTCTTTGTAAAAGTTCACAAGGAGACAAGGTTGAAATCACATAATAAAGGAAATCCCAAATGATGGTGGAAAAACAGTCCTGAAATATCATGGAATAAAAACCCTTGTAACACACCACCTTACAAATAAATTAAAGTGTTTCGTGGGAATGAATTGAAGACTTGAAGGGTACATAAAAAGGGAGAGAGGAGGAGGAGGAAGATGGAGAGGAATATGAGATGCAACCAAATCAAGCCAATGATTAAAAATTAAGAGAACTTAAATTCTATAATCTTTTAGGAAGAAGAGGGCCTGCAGGAGAATGGGTGAAGTGGTAAGGGAAGGACTTAAATACGTAGACATAAAAAGGGAATTCTTGATTAAGTTGTGTAATAGGATCCCACTGAAGAATACTCTTATGAGGGAAGAGAGATTTTTGATGAGGACTTTACAATGGAATCTTCAGGGATTTAGTACAGTAAAAGGAACTACTTTTGAAAGAGTATGAAGCTACCATGGATAGCACCCTTTCTCAGAAAGAGACTCAGAGCTCTTAGGGGTTGGTAATGGGACTAACATCCTGAAAGGTGAGAGGAATGGACTCAGAGAGGAGAGTAAGGGGAGTAAGGGGAGAATCAGGGAGAATGGGGTAGCAAAGCAAGGAAAAATTAGAAACAAAGGAACATTTCCAACCTGGGAAAATAATTTTATCCTTTCTATCTTCTCTAGCAATTGATACATCTGAAAGTGAAGCACAATAACAGGGGAAAAGTAAGGACGGTGCATGGTCTACAAAGCAATACATAGAAATTGTTTAGAAGAGGGATTTCAAAATAGCTACCCTAAAAGATTTAATTCCATGAAGAATGAAGAAAGTAAAGAATTAGCAAATAAGTATAAGAATCATAAATCAAAGAAAAGATGTATAGAAAAGGTAAAAAAGGAAAATAAGTAATGGGGAGGAGAAAGAAAATAAATCCATTTTGGGGGAAAAAAAAGTATAGAAAATGAAAAAGGGGGGCGGCTAGGTAGTGCAGTGTGTAGAGCATTGGCCCTGGAGTCAGAAGGACCTGAGTTCTGATCCGGCCTCAGACACTTAACGCACACACAAACAAAAACCTAGCCGTGTGACCTTGGGCAAGTTACTTAACCCCAATTGCCCTCCAAAAAGCAAAATAAAAATAAAAATAAAAACATCAGGTGTTACTGGACTGTATGAGTCCAGAAAAAAAAAAAGAAAGAAAATGAAAAAGGAAAACTACCCCTAACAAACAATACAAGTTAAAGAACAATAGAGGGAAAGATATTTTACTTGTCTAATTAACTGAGAGAGAAAAATGGAGCAAGAAAAAGAGGGACAACTAGATAAGAGAAATAAATAAAAACAGGAATTAAAAGTATAAGTAAAACAAGGAGAAAGGGTGACAAATAAGAAGGGGGTATGCTTTGAGGGTGAAGGGAAGAGAACCTTCTTTGTATAGAAATAGAGTTGTTTTAAAGTAGATTAAGAAACAATATCTGAAGAAAGTGTTTTCTTTACAGAAGAAGAGGAACAAATAGAAACCTAATTCTGGGGAAAAATAATACAATAATATTAGTGACAAATGGAAGATAACATAAACTTAACTCTCACAACTTTAAATGTGCAGAGATTAAGCAATCCAATAAAATGATTGACAGATCAAAGAAAAAAACAACCACACCCCCAAATTACTTGTTTGTAAGAAACACAACTAATAAAGACACATACAAGATAAAAATGAAGGGTTGGAACAAAATTTAGAATATATATGGTGAATGTAAAAAGGCAAGAGTTAAAATCATGGGTGGCTAGGTGGAGCAGTGAACTGAGCACTGGCCCTGGAGTCAGGAGAACCTGAGTTCAACTCTGAATTCACACACATAACACTTACTAGCTGTGTGACCTTGGGCAAGTCACTTAAGGCTAATTGCCCTGCTTTCCCCCCTCCACAAAGCAAAAAAATTAAAAAAAAAATTTTTTTAAAGAGTTGAAATCATGCAACAAGAAAGAGCAAAATCACAAATTCATGGCATAAAAAAGATAAATAAGGAAACAACATTAGGTTGAAAGGAACCACAGACAAAAAACAAAACATCCCCAATTTTAAATTTTTATGCACCAAATGTCTTAGCATCTCAATTTATAAAAAAAAATTTGATTAAATTATGAAAGACATACAGAGAAATAAAATAATAGCATGGGACTTTAATTTCCCTCTCCTTATTTTGGACAAATCTAATAGATTAATAAAAGAGAAGTATAGAATTGAAAAAAATTATTGGAGAAATCAAAATTAAAGATACAATATATTCTAAATGGTAATGCTAATGAATACATGTATTTCTTTACAAATCATTAAGGAGATACTTTATGAAACTAGATAAAATAACTAAATTCATTTGGAGACACAAAAGACTTTAGAATATCAAGGGAAATAATTTTAAAATGTAATAATTAACAGGGAATTATTCTTCCAAACTACATTATAAAGTAGCAATCTGATACCCAAACCATTTTTATTAGTTTAAAAATAAAGTAGATCAATGGAACTAACTAGACAAGAGAGAGAATTAGAAACAATGGGACTCAACATTCCAGTATTCAATAAACCCAAAAAGCATAAATTATATAAGAAGGGACTACCTATCTGATAAAAATTGATGAGAAAACAAACTGTAATACACAAATAGAATAAAATTTTGCTGTGCTGTAAGCAATTATCATCATAAGAAATACAGAGAAACATGAAAATATTTATATGATTTTATGCAGAGTAAAGTTAGAACCAAGAACACAATATACAAAGTGACTAAAACAATGTAAAAGGAAAGAATGACCATAAAAACATAAAAAATGGGGAGGGAGAGCCAAGATGGTGGACTGAAAGCAAGATCTCAACTGAACTGCTCTGTAAACTCCTTTAGTAACCTCAAAAAAGTGAATCTGAATGGATTTTAGAGTGGCAGAATGCACTGGGAGACAGACTGTGGCAGATTTTCAGTCCAGGAAGGTGTGCACGAAGGACTGGGCAGGGGAAGCACAGAGTGGGGCTGCACCAGTGCAGCAGACCAGAGACCTGACTAGATCAGAGTGTTATAGGAATGGCAATCTGAAGATTTTCCCTGCCCCTAGGCCCATTGATAGGCTTAAGTGACTGAGAAACTTCTTTGATTTGAAAATAGACTCTGCCCCCTAATAGGCTGAATGTGGTCACATGGAGCCTGTGGTGAGAGCCCTGTTTTTCAGGAATGCCTACACCTTGTTGCTTTGTGATTGGGCAGTGGGTCAAGAGGGTTGTGATATTGTCTGAGCCAGGAGAAGGTTATATATACCCTTATGTGAGGTTTTGCTTTGGGGGCTCACTTTGAGAAGAGTTGTATGATTTGACCAGATGAGACTCTGGGCAGCCATTGAGTCCCCCAGCTTTGAAAACCCAGATATTGCTTCCCTCTCTGGTAACTAACTAGGTATGGATGTAATTGTCAGACAGTTGGAAGCCTGTCTGCTTATCTGTTTCTCTGTCTGCTTATAACTTCTGCTTTTAACTTGTTTGCATTCTCTGAAGTTCACGGTGCTGACCTTTTTCCCATGAACTAGGTAAAGGACATATGTTTGATTAAAGCAAGACTGTAAACTCATTTTGAGTTGTTTTCCTTTAGAAAAGCAAATCTAAGAACCTATATTGGCAGCCACCCTGGGTATGTTAGGGTGCTTGCTGCTAAGCAGAGCCAGAGTGAGCCCAGGTGAGCTGATTCAGCCACTACAAGGGCAATTCTCAGACCTCTTACCACAGGACTGGGGATCTGTCAGAGGTGAGTAAGAGAAAGCGTAGGGCCTATGGCAGCAGAAGCTAATTCTGGGGTTACCAACCCACAGCCTGGATGTTTAAAAATCAACTACCTGAATTCCTGGGAGCCAAGAAGGTGGAGTAAACCCTAGCTGCTTCACTCTCTCCCTAAAACCCTGAAAACCCAGAGAATATTGCCTCAGGATAAAATCCTGAAATAGCACAACCTTAGGCAGGCTTGGGAGTCCTAGAGGAAGGGCTGGGCTGAGGCTAAGGTGCAGGGCTAGAGCTGTCCCTACAAATTCCATCTCAGCTGACCAGCAGGAGATCCTAAACCCAGGGGGGTGGAGCCAGAAAACACTAACACCAGAACCCTAGGTGTGCCTTCACACAACCAGGGGAATAGGCAGACACAGGCGCTGTTGGCCACCAGCAGCCGAGCCTGCATGAGTTTCAGCCTAGGGGCCAGGAGGTGGAACCCTAAAGCAGCTAGACCATACCTTCCTCCACAGCTTACACTGTGATCTTCAGAGTAACCTTGAAGCAACTCAGAAATCCCTGGTCTTGACCTCAGTCTAGACACCCCAGAGGACACAGCACACAAAGGCAATAACCAGACCCCTAGCACCCCACATAAGAAGCATGGGTAAGAGCCCTCTATTCCCCAGAAGCAGAAATCCACTTTAAAGGCCAGGGAATGTGTGACCTTGGGCAAGTTACTTAATGCCAATTACCCTCCAAAACACACAAAAAATAAATAAATAAAAATTAAAAAAAAAAAAATAATTGGAAACTAAATAATATAATCCTAAAGAACGAGTGGATCAAACAAGAAATCACAGAAACAATCAATAATTTCATTCAAGAGAATGACAATAATGAGACAACATACCAAAACTTGTGGGATGCAGCAAAAGGAGTTCTCAGGAGAAGTTTTATATCCTTGAATGCATACATGAATAAAATAGATAAAATGGAGATCAATAAATTGGGCATGCATCTTAAAAAGCTAGAAAAAGAACAAATTGTAAATCCCCAATTAAATACTAAATTAGGAATACTGAAAACCAAAGGAGAGATTGATAAAATCAAAATTAAGAAAGCTATTTAATAAATAAAACTAAGAGCTGGTTTTAAGAAAAAAAAAAACAACAATAAAATTGATAGACCCTTAGTCAATTTGATAAAAAAACAAAAGAAAGAAGAAAACCAAATCACCAGTATCAAAAATGGAAAGAGTGAACTAACCTCCAATGAAGAAGAAACTAAAACAATAATTAGGAATTATTTTGCCCAATTATATGTCCAAAATTTGATAATCAGTAAAATGGATGAACATTTACAAAAAATATAAATTGCTTAGATTAATTGAAGAGGAAGTAGAATATTTAAATAACTCCATCTCAGAGAAAGAAATTGAACAAGCCATCAATGAACTCCCTAGGAAAAAAATATCCAGGGTCATATGGTTTTACAAGTGAATTCAATCAAACATTTAAAGAACAATTGATTCCAATACTTTACAAACTATTTGGGAAAATTGGAGAAGAAAGAGTCCTACCAAATTCTTTTTATGACACAAATATTGTACTGATACCTAAATCAGGAAGAGCTAAAACAGAGAAAGAAAATTATAGACCAATTTCTCTCATGAATATAGATGCAAAAATATTAAATAAAATATTAGCAAAAAGACTACTGCAACTTAACATGAGAATAATATACTTTGATCAGGTAGGATTTATTCCAGGAATGCAAGGATGGTGCAATATTAGGAAAACTATTAGTATAATCTATCATATCAGCAACAAAACTAGTAAAAACCATGATTATCTCAATAGATGCAGGGAAAAATCCTTCATCAAAATACAATACCCATTCCAATAAAAAACACTAGAAAGTATAAGAATAAATGGAGTCTTCCTTAAAATAATAAGTAGTCTCTATCTAAAACCATGAGCAAGTATTATATGTAATGGGGATAAACTAGAAGCATTTCCAAAAAGATTGGGGGTGAAACAAGGATGTTCACGATCACCCCTCTTATTCAATTTGGTACTAGAAATGTTAGCTATAGCAATAAGAAAAGAAAAAGAAATCAAAGAAATTAGGTAAGGCAGAGAAAAGACTAAGCTATCACTCTTTGCAGATGATATGATGATATACTAAGAGAATCCTAGAGAGTCAAGTAAAAAAACTACTTGAGATAATAAATAAAATTAGCAGTTGCAGGATATAAAATAAACCCAAATAAATCCTTGGCATTCCTATACATTTCTAACATAGTGCAACAGCAAGAAATAGAAAGAGAAATTCCATTTAAAGTTACTGTAGACATTATAAAATATTTGGGAATCTACCTGCCAAAACAAACCTAGGAATTATATGAACACAATTATGAAACACTTATCACACAAATTAAGTCAGATCTAAATAATTGGGGAAAACATCAGTTGCTCATGGCTAGGTCAAGTTAATATAATAAAAATGACAATTTTACCTGAATTAATTTACCTATTTAGTGTCATACCAGTAAATCTACCAGAAAATCATTTTATAGAGCTAGAAAAAATAGTAACAAAATTCATCTGGAGGAACCCCTCTTATTCAGTCTGGTACTACAAATGTTAGCAGTAGCAATTAGAGAAGAAAAAGAAATCAAAGGAATCAAATTAGGCCAAGAAGAGACCAAGCTATCACTCTTTGCAGATGCTATGATGATATACTTAGAGAATCCTAGTGAATCAAGTAAAAAACTACTTGAGACAATTAATAAATTTGGCAAAGTTGCAAGATATAAAATAAACCCATATAAATCCTCAGCATTCCTGTATATCTCTAATGAAATTCAACAGCAAGAGATAGAAAGAAAAATACCATTTAAAGTTACTGTAGACATTATAAAATATTTGGGACCTATATCACAACTACAAAACACTTCTCACACAAATAAAGTCAGATCTAACTAATTGGAAAAATATCAATTGCTCATGGCTGGGTTGAGCTAATGTAATAAAAATGACAATTTTACCCAAACTAAATTATATATTTACTGCCGTACCAATCAATTCACCAAAAAAACTACTTTATAGAGCTAGAAAAAATAGTAACAAAAATTATTTGGAAGAACAAATGGTCTAGAATATCAAGGGAACTAATGAAAAGAAATGCTAGGGAAGGTAGACTAGCTATACCAGATTTTAATCTGTATTATAAAGCAGCAGTCATCAAAACTACTTGGTACTGGCTGAGGAAGATAGTGGATCAATGGAATAGATTGGGTGCATGAAATCCAGCAGTTAATGAGTATAGTAATCTATTGTTTGATAAACCCAAAGACCCCAGTTTTTGGGATAAGAACACACTGTTTGACAAAAACTGCTGGGAAAACTGGAATATAGTATGGCAGAAACTGGGCATAGACCATCATCTAACATCATATACCAAAATCAAGTCTAAATGGGTGCATGATGTAGGCATAAAGGATGATACTGTAAGCAATCTGGGAGAACAAGGAATAGTGTACCTGTCAGATTTGTGGAGAGGGGAAGACTTTATGCCCCAACAAGTATTAGAGAACATTATAAAACACAAAATGGATAATTTTGATTACATTAAATTGAAAAGCTTCTGTACAAACAAAGCCACTGTAACCAAGATCAAGAGGGAGGTGGGAAACTGGGAAAGAATTTTTACAACCAATGTCTCTGATAAAGGACTCATTTCTAAAATATACAGAGAACTGAGTCAAATCTATAAGAATACAAGTCATTCCCCAATTGATAAATGGTCAAAGGATATGAACAGGCAGTTTTCAGGGAAAGAAATTAAAGATATCTATAAGCATATGAAGAAATGCTCTCAATCACAATTAATTAGAGAAATGCAAATCTAAGCAGCTCTGAGGTACCACATCTCACCAGTCAGATTGGCTAAGATGACAAAACAGGAAAATGACAAATGCTGGAGAGAATGTGGGCAAATTGGAACAGTAATGCATTGCTGGTGAAGTTGTGAGCTGATCCAAACATTCTGGAGAGCAATCTGGAATTATGCCCAAAGGGCTATAAATAATTTCATACCCTTTGACCCTGCAATACCACTTCTAGGGTTATATCCCAAAGAGATCATAGAAGTGGGAGGAAGACCCATATGTACAAAAATATTTATAGCAGCTCTTTTTGTGGTTGCAAAGAATTGGAAATTAAGGGGGTGCCCATCAATTGGGGAATGGCTGAACAAGTTGTGGTATATGCATATAATGGAATACTATTGTGCTATAAGAAATGAGGAGTAGATGGACTTCATATTTATCTGGAGAGGCTTATACAAACTGATGCTGAGTGAGAAGAGTAGAACCAGGAGAAATTTGTATACAATCACAGACACAACATATGTGTGATGACCAATTATGACAGACTAGACTCTTCTCAATGATGCAGTGATACAAGTCAATCCCAAAAGACTCATGATGGAGAGAGATGTCTACATTCAGAGAAAGAACTAGAAAGAACTGAGTTTGAATCCTGATTGAAGAAAACTATTTAATCTTTTTCCTTTTATTGTTTGGTTTTGTCTCCTCTTTACCATTTTTCATTCCATCTAGTACAATCCGCCTTTGTAACTTGACTAATGTGTAATGTGAAAGTATTTGCAGATCCTAAACTGGATTGTATGCCATTGGGGGGCGTGGGGCAGGGATGGAGGGAAAGAAAATGTGAAACTCAAGGAATTTAGGAATTGAATCTTGGAAACTAAAAGTAAACAAACAAATTAATAAAGAAAAAAAAAGAGACTGAATCAATAAATACTTAAGAAGTTGTCTGAGGACCATGGGAGTCAAGACTTGCCCTGAGTCAGATAGGATCAGAGGTAGGATTTGAACTCAGGTCTTCCTGACTCCAAGCCAATCACTCTACTATACAGCACTGCTTCTTTGCTCACATATCACAAATGTCACAATAAAAAAACAATATGGAAACACTACAACATTTTAAAAAAAATCTCTATGATGGAAAAGGCCTGAATCTTGTCAAATAGATCTCCTATTCAGAAAAAGCTAAACTTAAAAAAATCACAAGATAACTATTTTCTGTGTATGAGCAGTGTATGGATTGGTTTTGTTTCAGTATGTGTATTTATTCCAAAGGTTTTATTTTCTCCTTTTTATGTGAGGGTGGGGTGGAAGAGGAAGAGCCTCCTCAAATAGGAGTGTCATTGAAGCATTTTTTAAATAAAAGAAGCAAACCAAAAGAGGATCAGAAGGAAATCAACATGAGCAATAGAGCTTTGAAAGAAACATACTGAATTTATTATATACTAAGAAAGAATATCAGTATGTACACAGAAAAAAAATTCATGGTTTCCTGTGGAATCTGCATTATCTACTTTGTATGTGGAACTGCTCATTTTATTTGGTGTTTGTTGAGTTCAGAATAACTAAAAAAATACAGTGGATGGTGATCTCATTTTACAAGGAATTTGCTATTTTAAAAGAACAATATACTTTAAAATAATTGCTCCCCCCTTCTGTGACTTAAAGTAGAAATTATAATTTTAAAATTATCGGTTCATGTTTTTCTTTTGATTCATTGAGGGATAAAATGTTTTAAGTTTCATTCTTTTTAAATGAATTTATCAGCAAGTTCTTAAGAAAACTGGAATTCATTAATAAAAATTATAACGAATATTAGCTTCAGGTTTGGTGTAGAGTTTAACAAGTAAATGTGTTTTTTCTCCAATTTTTGTTTTGCAGTTCATTCTTTATTTAAAATAAAATTTGCTTTATAGAAACTTTTAAGATCTCTTCTTTTAGTAACAATCTGTGAGCCTATTAATTCTGTTCACACACAACTTCTTAGACAGGCCTCTAGACTGAGAGCATTCCTATTTACATTGTGGCCCCTAGATTTTCTTGAGGAAGAAAACATTCAAAAGTTTGCTTGAGCTGATATGTCAAGCTATATTCCGAGAAGCTAACTTTCTGTGGCTTCTTACACACAGGCCAAATTTTCCCTTGAATTCCTGCCTATGAACCATATGTGATATACAAACTCTTCATATCTGGGAAAACATAAGAAAGTGCTAATGGAATACTTGATGTAATAAAACCATGCCTTTCAAGTTATTGTGGTCAGCTGGGGAAGTGGGGAGGAAAGTTTTTGAATTCCATTTATTTGATATTGGTGTCTGAAAAATAAAAGATTGGCCTGTTCATTTATGAGCAGATTTGGGTAGTGAGAAGTCCAAACTTATTTTGGGCAGATGGTTCTTGACTATTCTAACCTGATTTAGGGTCTGGGCTCACATGACACTTCAATGAAGTTTATCATGGGTTATAAGAGAATGTGGTTTAGTGTTTCGCTAAATTTCCAAACACAAATTCATCTAAAGAGCATTTCTGGCAACCTTAAAAAATGGAAAGCTAGAATTCTCATTTGCAACTTGGCAAAATAATCTCAGAGTAAGCTTGGTTCGACAGGATTTCCTTATAGGCAAGCAAATTCACTTCAATCTGAGAGAGGTGATTTAGTTAGAAAAATTCCTGGAAATATACATCAACAAAAGATGTGGGTTTAGGGGAAAAAATCCAAGATGCACCTCTACATATTTCCTGTTTCCACCCTCTCTTTCCCTTTCTTTGTCCTTAAGAATTGGGGAATGGGTGGAGAGAAACCCTGGCAGATTTCTTGAGTTTCTGTACAGTGCTATCTTTTGAAAAGTTTTCCTTTTTTTTTTTTTTTAAAGCAGTTGGGATTAAGTAACTTGCTCAAGGTTACATGGCC
>WOXC01011960.1:0-212500 GCA_011680675.1 Gymnobelideus leadbeateri
GCATTTGTTTAAAAAATAAGAAAAAAAAATTTCTATTTTTCCCTCTGGTTCTAAAATATCAGGGCAATTTTACTTGAGAATTTCTTGAAGGATTATTTCTAGGCTCTTTCCTTGATCATGGCTTTCAGATAGTCCAATAATTTTTAAATTATCTCTTCTGGATCTATTTTCCAGGTCAGTGGTTTTTCCCATGAGATATTTCACATTGCCTTCTATTATTTCATTTGTTTGGATCTGTTTAATAGTATCTTGATTTCTCATAAAGTCATGAGCTTCCATTTGTTCCAATCTAATCCTGAAGGAATTATTCTCTTCAGTGAGCTTTTGAAATTCTTTTTCCATCTGGCGAATTTGGCTTTTTAAGGCATTCTTCTCCTCATTGGCTTTTGGGGCCTCTTTTGCCATTTGAGTTAATCTATTTTTTAAGGTGTTATTTTCTTCAGCCAGGTTGTTGACTCTCTTTTCCTGATTTTCGTGTATCATTCTCGTTTCTCTTCCTAATTTTTCCTTATTTCTCTTACTTGATTTTCAAAGTCCTTCTTGAGCTCCTCCATGGCCTATAACCAGTTCACATTTTTCTTGAAAGCTTTTGGTGCAGGAGTTCTGACTTTGTTGTTTTTCTCCTGTTCCATACTAAAACCTGAGGCTCAAGAGGGCCTGGGCTTGGCTTCTAGCATGTTGTGATGGACCCTTCTTGCCAGCCTGCCTTCAGTGGGAGATTTGTTTTTCTCTGTCACTTTGTGGGTTCTGCAGCTCTAAAATTTGTGTGGAGTCATATTTTATAGGTATTTGAGGTGGTTATGGGGGGAGCTCGTGGAGTTTCCCTGCTTCTATGCTGCCATCTTGGCTCCGCCCCTACCCTCTTTTCTTAAAGATTCCAAATTAGTGCAAACTCACAGTCTCAAAGGTAAGCCTAGTCCACTTCAGGATAGCACTGATTGTTTAAATATTTTCACTTCAAGTGTAATTTTGTTTCTCCGTAATTTCTATTCAAGGCTCCTAGTTCTGTCCCCTCGGACCAAGTAGGACAAGGGGAATACTACATTTTATAAATATATATTTGGTTTTAATTTTCAGTATCCACTTTTATAAGATTTTGAGTTCTAAAATTTCCCCCTCTTTCCCCTCCCCCCCCCAAATGGTATGCAATCTGATATAGACTATACATGTACAATCATATTAAACATATTTCCACATTAGTCATGCTGTGAAGGAAGAATCCAAACCAAAGGGAAAAATCGCAAGAAAGGGAGAAAAAGAGAAAATAGTATGCTTTGATCTGCATTCAGACTCCATAGTTCTTTCTCTAGATGTGGATAGCATTTTCCATCATGAGTCTTTTGGAATTGTCTTAGAATCATTACATTGTTGAGAAGAACTAAGTCTATCAAAGTTGTTCATCACACAATGTTACTGTTTCATTGTACAATATGCCCCTGGTCCTGTTCACTTCACTTAATATCAGTTCATGTAAATCTTTTTCAGTTTTTTCTGAAATCTGCCTGCTCATCATTTCTTATGGAACAATAACATTACATTCATATATCACATCTTGTTTAGCCATTCACCAGTTGAAGGGCATCCCCTTAATTTCCAATTCTTGGCCACCACAAAAAGAAGTATTATAAATATTTTTGTGTGGGGGTCCTTTTCCCATTTTTATGATTTCTTTGGGATATAGACCTACAGGTGGTATTTCTGGGTCAAAAGGTATGCACAATTTTATAGTCCTTTTGGTATAGTTCTAATTGCTCTCCAGAATGGTTGGATCAGTTCAGAACACCACCAACAATGCATTAGCGTTACATTTTCCCCACATCTTCTCCAATATTTATCATTTTCCTGTTTTGTCATGTTGGCTAGTATGATAGGTGTGAGGTGTTTTAATTTGCGTTTCTCTGATCATAGTGATCTAGAGCATTTTTTCACATGAATACAGAAATTTTTAATTTCTTCATCTGGTAACTGCCTATTCATATTCTTTGACCATTTATCAATTGGGGAATGACTTGTATTCTTATATATTTGACTCAATTCTCTCTATATTTTAGAAAGGAGGCCTTTATCTGAGACACTGGCTATAAAACTTTCCCCCCAACTTTCTGCTTCCTTTTAATCTTGGTGGCATTGGCTTTGTTTGTGCAAAACCTTTTCAATTTAATATAATCAAAATCATCCATTTTGCATTCCATAATGTTCTCTGTCTCCTGTTTGGTCATAAATTCTTCCCTTTTCCATAAATCTGACAGATAAGCTATTTCTTGCTCCCTTAATTTGCCTATAATATCAACCTTTATGTCTATTTTCTTTTTTAAAGCAATTGGGGTTAAGTAACTTGCTCAAGGTTACACGGCCAGTCATTATTTAGGTGTGGATGCTCATTTTCTGAGACCAGATTCAATTCCGGGTCATCCCAACTCTGAGGCCAGCGTTCTTACTCACTGCGCCACCTAGCTGCCCCCTTTATATCTAATTTTTGTACCCATCTTGACCTTATCTTGGCATATGGCATAAGATGTTGGTCTATGCCTAGTTTCTAGTTTTCCCAGCAATTTTTTTGTCAAATAGTGAGTTCTTATCCTAGAAACTGGAGTCTTTGTGTTTATCAAGCGGTAGATTACTATAGTCAGTAACTACTGTGTCTTTTGTTCCTAATCTATTCCACTGATCCACCACTTTATTTCTTAGCCAGTACCAAGCAGTTCTGATGATTGCTACTTTATAACAAAGTTTTAGATCTGTTATGGCTAGCCACCTTCCCTTGCATTTCTTTTGATTAATGGGGAATGCCACTTTCACATGATAGTCCTTCAGTACTTGAAGTAGATAGGTGGTAGAGTGGATGGAGTGATAGACCTGGAGTCAGGAAGACCTGAGATGAAATCCAACCTGAGTTCAAATCAAACATTACATGTAATGTGACCCTGGACAAATCACTTAATCTCATTTCCCTTATATGTAAAATGAGAAGGTTGCTTTGAATGACTTCTAACATTCCTTAGAGTTTTAAATCCATGGTCTTATGGATCCCTTACATCCCTTTAAATCTCTTCTTGGGACAAAATATTCCTGGTTCCCTCCATAGATCCTCATATAATATGAACTAAAAGAACCTTCATCATTCTGGTGCTTGTATGTGATGCTTTGGAAAATTTCTAGCTTTTAGTAACTTTTATATTTCCTTCCCAGAATATCAATTCTCTTTTTGTCAGTCACCAATTTTCCACATTTGGTCAGAAACAGTTTTTATCTTACAGTTAAGAAGGTCCTAAGAGATCTTTACTCCATCCACATAAGATTTTGGATCAAGATTTTAGTAAAAAATGATTTTAGTTCATATTATAGTTTAAATCACTAAATATTCAAAATGTTACTTTTCCATGATCTATCCTCAGGTAGGTTTATATACTATATTTTGACTTGTTCCAATCATCATAGAATCACAAAATTTGAGAGTTGGAAGCAGGGATGTGCTGGAACCTACTTAAACTGGCTCACAAGAGTTGATTGTTAAATTTTCAGCATGAACATTTACACCCTAGAAATAGACAAAAATAAGACTTTGATTCATTATTTGTTGTTTGTTTAATCTTAAGAAAGTGATGCAGAACATATTAATAAAGTAAAAAATGTGTCTTGCATACTTTTAAAAATATTTTAGAGAGTTTGTTAAACATTTACCAACAACCTAGTTAGAAAGGACCTGAGTTATTATCTAGTCTAGTACAATCAATATCCAAAAGGAATTTATACTATAACATACTTGACAAGTGGTCAGTCAAACCTCTGCTTAAAGACCTCTAAAGAAGAAACACACCATCTCTCAAAATAACCCATTACACTTTTAGACAGCTCTAATTTCTAACAAGATTTTCTTGACATCAAGTCTAATTTGTTTCTTTGCAAACTCTACATATTTTTCCTGGTTTTGCCCTTCAGAAATAACCAGAACTCACCTAATTCCCTTTTCATCCACACAACAGACCTCCAAATTATTGAAAATACTCGTCATATCCTTCTAGAGTCTTCCCTTCTCAGGTGTTTTGATGGCATGAATTCAAAACTTTTTACCAACGTGGTTGCTTCCCTCTGAATGTTCTCCACATCCTTCTTAAACTATGGCACCAGGAACTGAAAAAAAATAATACTCCAGACATCATCTGACTAAGCCAGGGTACAGAGAAACAATTGTCTTCTTGTTCTTGGAAGCTCTACTTCTCTTAAATCAACCCAAGGTCTTAGATTTTTTTTTAGATTGGCACTCAAATTGAGTCAGGAGTCTACTAAAACCCCCAAATTCTTTTCAGACAAACTGCAATCTAGCCATGGCTCCTTGTAAAGTAGATTTTTTGGAATCTGGAAGCATTTATCCCTATTGAATTTCATCTAATTAGAGTCAGTCCAGTGCTTTAAACTGTCCAAAATATTTTTGTTTTTTGTCTATTATCCAGACTGCTAGTTTTATGTCATATGTAAATTTGATGAGCATGCCATCTATTCTTTTATTCAAGTCAATTAAAAAATGTCAAATAGCACAGGACCAAACACAGATACCCAGGGCACTCCACTGGAGACCTCCTTTCAAGCTGGCATTGAAGCATTAATGAAATACTCTTTTAGTTCACTGAGCATTCCATTGGTTAGAATGTTATAGATGCTAAATCCTACTAATTGGATTTTTATCTCGTCTGCCTCCCTTCCATCCTTTCTACAAGAATAATATGAAGGATTTTGTTAAGTGCTTTGTTAGGTAAACTACATTGTCTGCATTCCTCCGACTTACCAGTTTAGTTACTCTGCTCAGAAAGGAAATCAAATTAGTTTGTGTCATCATTTCTTGTTGAAGCCATACTATGCCAGGTCTTTGTAACTGTGGCTTCTTTTTCTAGATGTTCAATGACCTTGATGTTACATTCCAGAATTTTCCCAAGAATCAAAGTCATACTCACTGGTCTAAGGTTTGCAGGCTTCATCCTCTTAGCTTTTTATAAAAATCAAGCCAATATTTGCCCTTCTCCAACATCATGGCACCTCTCCAGTGTACCTTGATCTTTAAAACATCTCCTATTTCCCATGTTACCTTGATGAATGGATCTTACCATCTTTAATACTTTGTTTCTCCCATATAAGCACCTTGAGAGCAGCGGTTGTCTTTCTTTTTTCCCCAGTGCTTTGCACAGTGCCTGGCACATAGCAGGCACTTATCAAATATTTATTGACTATTGACTATATACAAAATGGGACAAATTGTTGGTTGTGCTAGACAAAGGTACAATAATCCATTCAACTATATGAGAGGCTCAGGTAAATGCACTATGTACAAGGTAGTAAAAATTAGTTTTAAAAAATATTTTTCTTTTCGGGGGGGGGAGTTGGGGTTAAGTGACTTACCCAAGGTCACATGGCTAGTAAGTGTTAAATGTCTGAGGCCAGATTTGAACTCAGGTCCTCCTAACTCCAGGGCAGGTGCTCTATTCACTACGCCACCTAGTTGCCCCTTAAAAGATATTTTTAAAGAGTTTCAAATGTGATTGGTGCTTCTCATAGACTCTCTATGAAATCTTTTCACCTCATATCCCCTTACCACCAAAGGCTCTGCATCACACCATCTCCTCAATTCCATAATCCCTCCCCAAACAAATGTCTGTGTTGTTGGTAAACTGGATACCTTTAGTAGCTCCCTCCTTATATTCTCAGAAAGCATGATCTAAGGGGAGAAATCCTTGGGTTTGTGTAGTAGGAGAAGGGAAATGATGCACTGAGGATATGCTAATGAGAGACTTCAAACACTGTCTTTTCAGAGTAATCTAGGGATTTTGTTTTGGATGAAATTTAAAATTCAAACTTTTAATTTAAATATAAATAGTTATTAAGCAAAGTTAGCTCATTTAATTAATGCTCAATGTTAAGTTTCTGATAGAATCTTTAATTTTTAAAAAGGATAATCAGATGCCATCCCCAATAAATTACTAAAAATTTATCTTACTGAGTTAGTAAAAATAATAAAATTAATTTGGAAGAAGAAAAGGTCAAGAATTTCAAAGAAAATAAGGGGGGGAAAATGTAAAGGAAAGAGATTAAGCAGTACCAGATCTTAAACTATATTATAAAGTGGGAGCATTGTTGAAATGTAAAATAGATAATTTTGATTATTTTCAATTAGAAAAGTCTTGTATAAGTAAAACTGATGTGGCCAAGATTGGAAGGAAAGCAGATAATTGGGAAAACTTTATAGATAATCTCTTGGATAGGATATGATTGTGATGGAATACTGCTGTGATATAAGAAATGGTAAGCTGGGGCAGCTAGGTGGCGCAGTGAATAGAGCGCTGGCCCTGGAGTCAGAAGGACCTGAGTTCGGAGCCGGCCTTCGACACTTAATCCACACAAACAAAAACCTAGCCGTGTGACCTTGGGCAAGTTACTTAACCCCAATTGCCCTAAAGGGGTGGCTAGGTGGCCGCAGTGAGTAAGAGCACCGGCCTCGGAGTTGGGATGACCCGAGATCAAATCCGGTCTCAGAAAATGAGCACCCACGCATAAATAATGACTAGCCGTGTAACCTTGAGCGAGTTACTTAACCCCAATTGCTTTATAAAAAAAAAAAAAAAAGAAATGATAAGCTGGTTGACTTAGAAAAACATAGAAAGCTTTGGATCTATGAAGGAAGATGCTTTTCACCTCCAGAGAAAGAACAGACAAATAGAAATATGCATGGTATGATCTTACACATATGTTTATATGTGTGTATGTTTATTGATATGTATATATGTGTAATTACAGTATTCTCTAGGGTGGGATGGGGAGAGAAAAAATAAAATGAAATAAAAAGTATACAACAGAGAACAAAAGAAAACCTAAAAGGAAGAACAGAAAAACTGGGTTGCTTTGAAAGCAATGTGTAGGATTTATTGCATAGTTTGTTGTGAAATGGAAATGTGTTGTTTTATATTGAATCCTCTCTTATGTTCTGCTATGTACATAGGAATGGGCTTTTTTCCTTTTCTTGTTTTGTATTTAAGTTGAAAATTAATTATATAAAATATAACAAAATAAATAATATAATATTAACCTGTAATATATGACAGAACATAACATAACAAAATATAATATAAAAGAATAATCAGAGAAATGAAACAGGATTGGGGAATGTTCCAGTTTGAGAAGTATTAATTATAAAGAAGTATGCTCTGTTAAGCTGTTTTGCAGTGCCATGCACTCTGAAACAGAAGTAGGATAGGTAGCAGTAGGAAAGCTTAGGGGACTTGAGGATCAAGAGAATGTACAGAGAGCCCTTGGTAACTTTGAAGGGCTTTATCAGTGTGAGGCAGCAGTAGTACTTGGAGAAAAGCTTAATAGGCAATGGGGAGGTGTAAAAAGGGAGGTGGATAGATGCTAAAGAGTAACTGCCTGCTTTAGAATTCTGCTGATGGCTCTGGAAATGTCTAGGACAGGATGGTAAGCTCTTATCTCAGGTCCTTCTTGCCTCTATTACATGGTCCTTTGTTCCTACAGGCTGTACTTACAGCAATTTTCCAACTAGATTGTTGACACTAGACTATCCTGCATTAAAGGTGGAAAGTTCCTTCACTATTTGAAACAACTGAGTTCTGAACAAATCAGGCCACTAGATGGCAGCGCAAGACAGAGTTAGACTACAATTCACATCCTGTCTTCAGAGATTTGCTAACAGTTGCGAACTTAGATATGTGACTTAGCCCCTGCCTCAGTTTCCTGATTTGTAAAATGGGCACAATAAGATCATTTTATTCCCATGGTTGTTGTGAGGATAAAAATGCTTTGCAAACCTTAAAGTTCTACATAAATAGGAGTTATTCTTTTGGAGCAAAACTGGGTCTCTGGAGATAGAACAGAAAATCTTTCCAAGCAGGGTGTTCTAGGCATCTTGAGGGATTCTGGAATCTTAAGGCTTTCAAAGCAGCCAGTTTTTCTGGGCTTCCTTTTAGGTTTTCTTTTGTTCTCTGTTGTGCACTTTTTATTTTGTTTTCTCTCCCCATCCCACCCTAGAGAAGGCTACAATTACATGTGAATACATACATATACATATCTATAATGCTTAGTTCAAAGCTATTATTTTACTAATGAAGAAACTGCAACCCAGAGAAGTAAAGTCACTTACTGGCCGAGAGCCAATCAGGTGGTAATTCCATAAAGGTTGAGCCCTGGTCTTCATTGTTTTGATATCCATTGAGGTAACTTGAGGGGAGGTGTAGGATAGTAGAGAACAGTGGGCATATTTTCTTGATATTTTCCTACCTGTGAATGAGCTGGGGGTCCTAAAATCACTAGAATTTCTGTGCCAAAACTTCTTACATTCTGTGTTAAGTATGGGATTTTTTTTTAAGTCCAGAAAAAAGAAGCAATATCCCTTTTAAAAACAATGCATGTCATGTATCCTGAGAGTCTGAAAAGCTAGATAAGAAAATTAGTTGTATAGTAACTTCTAGATTATCTGTCAATGAACAGAAAATAGCATTAGAAATTAATGATAGCATACAATTGCTTGGGGGAAAGATTCCATTTTGATATGGTTTCATTTTGTGACAGCAAAGGTCATATACATATACTTTTATTGACTGGAAGCTGATTTCAGATGTCTGAGTTTGACCAGATGAAACTAGTTCAGGCTACTTCCCTCCACTTCAGTTGGCTTTCTGTCAGTTGTAGTGCATTCTTGCCATGTTTCATTACTCTTTTGTTGTGTTTTAAATTCCGTGCTTTTTTAGAATTTCTATTACTCTAAGGAAACTTACAAAACTCATAGCTCTTAAAGTGCATACTTCAATGAGTGTTAGAGATATTTCAGTGGCCATTGGTGCGGGGAAGTCAAACACTTCAAGGACTATTCAAGCCCACAGTCAAACAGGATCAGATGTACTGAAAAGCAAAGGAAAGGGTGATTGAAAACAACACTGGAAACTGAGTAATTATTGCTGATCAGGCAGGAAAATGGCCTACATAATTTCCAGAAAATAATCAAAAGCATTCAGAGGGACCTGGTGGCTGGAGACATTGAAGCTGGTTTCACTGTAGTGTGTTGTGTACTTCTTATGGTTAGAAGAACATTGAGAAGTTTTAAAATTGGAAGGAAAAAAACCCAGCTAACTGTGGCAACTAAATTGTGTAATAGATAAAGCAGTAGACCTGAAGGAAGATCTGAGTTCAAATCCATTATCAGACACAGTGTCTTACACTTATAATGTGACCCTAAGTTAATCACTAAACCTCTGCCTCAATTTTCTCAGCTATAGAATGGTACCACAAAAATTGCTATAAATATTTTAATGTCTATGTTGAACCTTTTTTAGAAAAAATCCTTGACCTTAAGGAAGTTTGTGCATATAATAGAATAATATCTACCTCCTTAGGTTGTTATAAGGATCAAATGAGATATTTGTAAAGTGCTTTCAAACTTTAAAGTGCTATAGCTATTATTAACCATTGTTTAGAGAAAATTGCTTGTCGTTGGCAAAACAAAACAAAGAATGAAACAATCTCTACTCATGAGGGGCTTACATTACATTGGAGGGAACATGCACAATATGTGAGTATAGAGATAAATTAAACTACAAAATAAATGCAAAGCAGTCAAATATAAGATAGGCAGGAAAGGTGTTAAAATTTGGGAAGATCAGAAAAGATATATGGAAAATGATGCTTGAGCTGAGTTTTGGGGGAAAAAAAGAGGGATATTATGAGTCTTTGACTCATAGGATTGAGGAGGGAGTACATTGTGTATGGTAAGGCTAGTGCAAAGACACAAAAGTTATAGTGCCACATGTAAGGAACACAAAAAGATCATTTTTATTTGTGAAACTCACATTTTCATTCAAGGTTATACTAAAACCATTTTCACAAGACATAAAGATAAGTCTGTAAGATGTGGACACACCATAAAATATTCAAAAAATGTTTGGAGGATATTTTTAACTTCTAGTAGGCCAGGAATTCTCATTTTACTTGAGGAAATTAGGAACACTTTAAAATATATTGGTAAACTAAGAAGCAGAATTATTCCAAAAAATAAATTTCCAAATGGAGATAGAATATTATAGTGTCAAAGAACTGGAAACTAAGGAGGTAGCCATCAATTGGGTAATGACTGAACAAATTGTATATGAATGTGATAGAATGGTATTGTGCTATAAGAAATGATGAAGGCAATAGTCTCAGAAAAACTTAGGAAGACCTGTATGAACTGATGTAAAGTGAAATAAGTTGAACCACAAGAATGAGATAGGTGCCACAGTGGATAGCATTGCTCCTGGAGTCAGGATGACCAAAATTCAAATCCAGCCCCAGACACTCACTAGCTGTGTAACCCTGGGCAAGCCATTTAGCCTCGATCTGCCTCAGTTTCCTCATCTGCAAAATGGAGAGAATGATAGAATCTTCATCCTAGGATTGATGTGAATATCATGTGATGCACTTAGCATAGTGCCTAGCACATAGTAGGTAGCATAGAGATTTTAGCTGTCATCATCATCAGTATTATTAAATAATAACAACAAAGTTGTAAGGACACTTTTTAAAGACTTTGATCAAAACTATAACCAACTAGAATTCCAGAAAGCTGATGATGAAACTTGCTACCTACCTCCTGACAGACATAATGGATTCAGAATGAGACCTATATCTTGGGTCATGGCCAGCATGGGAATTTATTTTTCTTGACAATGCATATTTACCAAAAGTGTTTTGTTTTCTTTTTCCCCCCAATCTACAATGGGGGGGGGGGAAGCAGAATGTGAGGGAGATAAAGTAATTTTTTCATTACAAAATTAATTTTATTTTTAAAAGATCTTATCAATTCATTGTCAAATTGTGATTTAAGAGATCTGGTGGTGATAGTAGAAAGGTAGCAATGGCAAATTGAGAAACATATTTTCTTCTTTTTCTGTTTTTGCATTGCCCTCTGCTCTGAATTTTTCCTCCTTCTTCCTTACTACTTTATCCAGAGAGCCATATATTATTTTCCCAAAAAATAAAATAAAAGATAAGAAAGACAAAAACAGCAAAATTAACCAACCCATCAATGAAGCCTGAGACTGCATATCTAGCCACTCTAAGGCTGCAAAGAAGGGAGGAAAGTATACAGTCATCTCTCGTCTTTGGTGTCAGACTTGATCAATGTAATTAAATATTCTGTTTTGTCCGTCTTATAGTTCTTTCCATTTGTGTTATTGTTGCTGCATATTTTCATTTCCTGTTTCTGCTTACTTCACTTTATATCAGTTTATGTAATTCTTTCTGTGTATCCCTACAGTTTTCATATTCATTAATTTTTTATGACTAGGAATGTATTCCATCTCATTTATATGCCACAATTTATTGGGCCATTCCCGAAATGGTGGGCATCTACTTTGTTTCTAGTTCTTCGGTACCACAAAAAGTGCTACTATAAATATTTTGATGCATGTTGAACCTTTTTATTTTAATCTTTGACCTTAGGGAAGTTTGTGCATATATTTGTATAGATGTGTATATACCTACATATCCTTCTGATACATGCTGACCAGTAGGATCTCTGGGTCAAAAGGCATGAAAATTTTAATGACTTTCTTAGAATGATTTCAAATTACTTAACAAAATGACTAGGCCAATTCATAGCTTCAGCAGTAGTGCCTCAATCAATAAGCACTTATGAAGTAACTACTGTGTGCCAGGTGTTTTGCTGGGTAATGGGTATCCAAAAACAAAATATGAAACTATCTCTACTCACAAGAAGCTTACATTCTATAATTGGAGGGAATATGCACAATATGTGAGTATAGAGATATATTAAACTACAAAATAAACACAAAGCAGTCAAATATAAAATAGGCAAGAAAGGTGATAAAATATGGAAAGATCAGAAATGATGCATGGAAAATAATGCTTGAGCTGAGCTTTGAAAAAAAAGAAGGATATTATGAGTCTTTGACTCATAGAATTGAGGAGGAAGTGCATTGTGTATGGTAAGGCCAGTGCAAAGACACAGAAATTATAGTGCCACATGTAAGGAACACAGAGAAAGCCAGTTTAGCAGAACAGTATAATTGATCCTAAAGGCAGCCAAGGCACATAGGAGTTTATTGAGTAATGAAATGATATTGATCAATCAAAGGAAAATAACTTTTGCAGCTATATGGAGGAAGGAGGACAGCTGAAGAAGATGAAAGCCAGAAAACATTAGTAAGTCTGTCTTTCCACAGACCTGACAACATTGGTCATTTTTACTTTTTGTCAACTTTGTTAATTGGCAGCACTACATATACTCTCAATCTTCATTGGTGGGTTGGTTAATTTTGCTGTTTTGTGCCTTCCTTATCTTTTGGAAAATAAGATATGGTTCTCTGGGTAAAGTAATGAGGAAGAGGGAGGAAAATACTCAGAACAGAGGGCAATACAAAAACAGAAAAAGAAGAAAATGTATTGGAGCCAAGATAATGAAGTAGAAACAGGACTTCCATATGGCTCTGGCTTCCACCTCCTCTAAGACATGTAAAAAATTACTAAATGAACTTTAAGGCTACAGAACCCACAAAGAGACAGAGAGAAGCAAATTTTCCACTGAAAGAAGCCCAGCAGGCCAGCAGAAAGGGTCCATCGCAGCATGCTGAGAGCCAAGAGCAGTCCCCACTGAGCTGTGGTTTTAGCCCCAAAGCAGCTCTGACCTGTAGTGGCTGGAGCAACTTCACAAGAGTAAATCACCAGCAGTTGTAGCTGTTTCCAGACTTCTCAATCCACAAATGCCAAAGACAAAGTAAAAGATCAGTGTAGAACTTTGTTGGAACAGGAAGGATCACAGTCTGGCTGCTGCCCCCTGGAGTGAGAAGCAGAGGAGGTGTGGTGACTGTGCTGTGTGGCTGTGTGTGTGTGCTGTGTGTGCTCCTGGACTGCAGATTGTAGGAGGCCAAGTGACCAAGGGTAATCGCTCTTGCTTTGACCTGCTTGGTTCCGGATCACAGTCTTGTGATCACAGTCTTGTGTGGTGGTCCTGGGGTGTGTGACCAGTGAGCCAGGACATGTGGGGGCTCAAGAGAGGGCACTCATCTAAAAGCTCCAGCAGCTACAAAAACCCCAGTGATTTGGGACATAGCTCTCTCCATTCTGGAAGCAGAGTTCTACCATGGCAAAGAGATCAAAAGTCAAGTAACTGGCTGCCAATATGAGCAAGCAATGGGAGCACAAACGAGGATAGAATCCTTTTTTGGGAACAAAAACAATCAAGGCATGGAGTGGGAAGAAGATGTTGAAATCAGAACTTCTGCATCAAAAGCCTCCAAGAAAGATATGAATTGGTTACAGGACATGGAGGAGCTCAAGAAGGATTTTGAAAATCAAGTAAGAGAAATGAGGAAAAATTGGGAAGGGAAATTAGAATGATGTAAGAAAATCATGAAAAGAGAATCAACAGCCTGCTAAAGAAGACCCAAAAATACACTGAAGAAATTAACACCTTAAAAAAATAGACTAACTAAAATGGCAAAAGAGGCCCAAAAAGCCAATGAGGAGAAGAATGACTTAAAAAGCCAAATTTGTTAGATGGAAAAGGAATTTCAAAAACCCACTGAAGACTCCTTCAAATTAGATTGGAGCAAATGGAAGCTAATGACTTTATGAGAAATCAAAATACTATAAAACAGATCTGAGCAAATGAAAAAATAAAAGGCAATGTGAAATATCTCATTGGAAAAACCACTGACCTGGAAAATAGATCCAGGAGAGATAATTTAAAAATTATTGATCTAACTGAAAGTCATGATCAGAAAAAGGGTCTAGACGCCATCTTCCAAGAAATTATCAAGCAAAATTGCCCTGATATTCTAGAACCAAAGGGCAAAATAGAAATTGAAAGAATTCACCAATCATCTCTTAGAAAAGATCCCAAAAAGAAAACTCCTAGGAATATCATAGCCAAATTCCAAAGTTCCCAGATCAAGGAGAAAATACTGCAAGCAGTCAGGAAGAAACAATTTGAGTATTGTGGAAACACAATCAGGATAACACAAGACCTAGCAGCTTCTACATTAAGGAATTGAAGGGCTTGGAATATGATATTCTGGAGGTCAAAGGAGCTAGGACTAAAACCAAGAATCACCTACACAGCAAAACTGAGTATAATGCTAAAAGGAAAAATATGGTCATTCAATGAAATAGAAGACTTTCAAGCATTCTTGATGAAAAAAACCTGAACTGAACATAAAATTTGACTTTCAAATACAAGAAGCAAGAGAAACATTAGACAGTAAACAGGAAAAAGAAACCATAAGGAACTTATTAAAATTGAACTATTTACATTCTTACATGGAAAAACAATCATTATAACTCATAAGACTTTTATCAGTAAGAGGATAACTGAAGGGAATATGTATGTATACATATGTGTGTGTGTATAAATATATATGTGAGTATGGGCATTTGTATGTTCATGTATACATAGACAGAGGGCACAGGATGAGTTGAATATGAAGAGATGGTATCTAAAAAAATAAAATTAAGAGGTGAGAGAGGAATTTATTGGGAGAAGAAAGGGAGCAATAGATTAGGGTAAATTATCTCATATAAAAGAGGCAAAAGAAAACTATTACAATGGAGGGGAAGAGCAGGAAGGTGAAAGGGAATGGGACAACCTGATTCTTATTGAATTTGGCTTAAGGAGGGAATAACATACACACTCAGTTGGGTATCTTACCCTACAGGAAAATAGGGGGGTAGGGGATAAAAGAAGGAAGGATAGAAGGGAGGACAATTGGGGCAGAGGGTAGTTAGAAGCAAACATTTTTGAAAAGGGATAGGGTCAAAGGAGAAAATGGAATAAGTGGGGGGTGGGATAGAATGGAGGGAAATACAGTTAATCTTTCACAATATAACTACTATGGAAATGATTTGGGTAACTACACATGTACAATCTATATTGAGTTGCTTATCTTCCCAGTGGGGGTGGGTGAGGAGGGATGACAGGAAAAAAATCTGGAACTCAAAGTTTTAAAAACAAATGTTTAAAAATTGGTTTCTTACACTCACCTGGAAAATAAGATACACAGGTATTGGGGTATAAAAACCCATCTTGCCCTACTAGAAAGTTAGGGGGGTGAAGTGGGAGGACATAAGAGAGAACATTGGGGGAAGGGGTATTCAATAAGCTTGCTATTTTGGTGTGGGGATAGGGAAAAGATAGGGAGAGAAAAAATTGTAACTCAAAATATTGTGGAAATGAATGTTGGAAACTAAAAATAAATTTTAAAAAAAGAAGAAAAATTATTCCTCAGTTTACAATTGCTACCTTTCTACTATCATCAGCAGATCTCTTAAATCACAATTTGACAATGAATTAATAAGATCTTTTAAAAATGAAATTAATCTTTTAAATATTAAAATTAATGTTTTTTTAATTGTGCTTTTTTTTTTTCAATTAAGAATTGCAATTATAATTAGTCTTGGGGGTAATCTTTCATGTTGTAGTTTGCAATTCTTCTAAGAATCATTTGCTTAAGGGTGGTTTACACAAATAGCATAATAGAGTACTGGCTCTGGAGTCAGAAGGACCTGAGTTCAAATCTGGCTTCAGACACTTGACACACTTACTAGCTGTGTGACCTTAGGCAAGTCACTTAACCCCAATTGCCCTGCTTTCTCCCCTCCAAAAAAAAGCAAAAGCAAAAAAAAGAATCATTTTGTGGGAAAGCAAGAAGAACCAGGAAAACTTTGTATACAGTGTACAGTATACATCGTGTGAAATTCAACTATGAATGACTCAGCTCTTCTCAGCAGCACAATCATCCAAGACAAGTACAAAGGACTCACAAAGGAAAATGCTATCAATATCCAGATAAAGACCTAATGGACTCTGAATGCAGATTGAAGCATTTTTTCCCCACTTTATTCTTTCTTGTGGTTTTCTTTTATTTGTTTCCCCTTTCACAAATATTTCTTACATGACAGCACACTATAATCTATATCAAACTTCCTACCATTTTCAAAAAAGGGGAGAAGAGGGAGGGAGAAAAAAATTGGTACTTAAAATCTTGTAAAAATAAATGCTAAAAATTTTCTTGACATTTAAATGGGAAAAAAGAATTACTTGTGTGGGCAAAGTCAATACAATAAAGTGACACTTTTACTTAAGCTAATCTACTTATTTAATGACATCTCAATTAAATTACCAAAAACTTATTTTGAGCTAGAAAAAATAAGAAAATTCATTTGGAACAACAACAGGTCAAGAATATTAAAGGAATTAATGAAAATAAATGCAAAGGGAAGAAGTTTAATAATACCAGATCTTAAACTATATTATAAGACAGCAATTATCAAAACTATCTGATCCTGACTAAGAAACAAAAAAGTGGAATCAGTGGAACAGAGTGAACATATAATATACAATAGCAAATGATTATAATAACCTTGTGTTTGACAAATGTAAAGATTTAAGCTTTGGGCATAATTGTTCATTATTTAGCTGAAATTGTTGGGAAAATTGGAAAGCAGTCTAGAAGAAATTGGGAATAAACCATTATCTTACATCATTTACTAAGATAAGGTCAAAATGGATACATGATCTAGATATAAAGGGAGATATCATAAGTAAATTAGAAGAACGTGTCATCCCTCCTCACCCACCCCCACTGGGAAGATAAGCAACTCAATATAGATTGTACATGTGTAGTTACCCAAATCATTTCCATAGTAGTTATATTGTGAAAGATTAATTGTATTTCCCTCCATTCTATCCCACCCCCCACTTATTCTATCAGACTTGTGGATAAGAAAACAATTTATTAATAAATAAGAGATAGAGAGCATTGTGAGGGTGAAAATAGATCATTCTGGTTACATTAAATTAACAGGTAAAGGTTGTACAAATAAAACCAATGTAGTCAAGATTAAAAAGAAAGCAAAAATTTAGGAAAACATTTGTATAGAAAGTTTCTCAGATAAAGGACTCACATCTCAAATATATAGGGAAATTTATGAGAAGTCATTCCCCAATTGGTAAAGTATGACTGTCCTTATTTATTATAAAGAAGAGATCTATTGGGGTGGGAGGAGTCATTGAAAAGTGTCAGTAACGTGTTTGTGTTTTTGATGGACATTGATAAAGGATTTAGGGAG
This sequence comes from Gymnobelideus leadbeateri, assembly GCA_011680675.1. Classification (NCBI taxonomy): domain Eukaryota; kingdom Metazoa; phylum Chordata; class Mammalia; order Diprotodontia; family Petauridae; genus Gymnobelideus; species Gymnobelideus leadbeateri. Next base: position 17,119 of record WOXC01011960.1, read on the forward strand.
AGGATGTTTTTAAAGGGAGAAGTGCATGATTTCAGTCAGGTAGAGGAAAGAGTGAGCACTGATTGAGGAGTCAGAAGAGATTTCAATTCTTTTGCCCACCCTGCCCCTCAAGATTCATCCCCTTTGCCTGAGACTTGACCTCCTTCTAGACAATCTGCATGACTCATGACCCCTCCCTATAGTTTCAAAGGTATTTCTCAGTAGCATCAGGTTGGGGTTTCAGTTCTAAAGACATCTTCCCTGGTCTCAGCTATGGTCCCAACCACAGGTATCAGGTCAAGACACCCTTCTCTCCCTGTTCTCTCTCTGAGTATGGTGGGGTGAGCAGCAATTCTTTGTACTTTTCTGTCCCTTAACCACCTACTTCAGAAATCTAAATGGTTTTGTCCCAGAATAGCCATTACCACCATGGTAAGTCCTGTATCTTAGAAGATCACAAAGAAAACATATGGCTATCTTGATTTTGGGAAACTATTCATAATAAGAGTCAATGACATTTCTTTAATGCTAACTCTCATTTCTATAGTGCTTTATCCCCATGTGAGGTATATATTTTTATACTCATTTCACAAATGAAGAAACTGATGATACAAGAGGGGAAATGACTTGTTGAGGGTTAACATAGCTAGGAAGTGTTGACTTGACTGCCTTAAACATAGACCTTTTGTTCTCAGTCCACAATTTTTTCTATTCAAACAGGCTGACTTTAGAGGAAGAGGGAGCAATTTTTCTTTTCCTGGGGAACTAAGATCTAAGTGAGGAATGAAGGGATGAGTTGAGGGATTGCTGCTTGGGTCCAGGGAAACACCTGAGAGTCCACTAAGGAAACTCCTTTTCTCCTTTTCTCTTTGTTCTTTCCCCCTTCAGTAGGGAAAAGTGCCTGTGTTTTCCATGCTGATGGGGATGGGATCATGTCTCTGGAAGAGAGAGGCTGCCTCTAGGTTTCCTGGATCTCCAGCTGGTTCATTGGTTGTCCATCCTTCCTCTTAATTGATAAGTCCCAGAGGGAGAGGAATCCAAAACTACCTCAGTCTAACAGAGAAAATGGGACAGTCCCAGACAAGGCTAGACAGAAGAATAAAGGATCAAATAGAATCAGATGGGGCCACATAGGATAGGCAAGGACACCAATGTCCACAAATTAACTATTCCTCTCATATGACATGCCATCTTCTATCTCCATGCTAGGATTGCATGTCCTCCTCACTCCCTCTTCTTAGAATTCTACGCTTCAGAGCTGAGCTTGTATTCCATCTACTCCAAGAAGCCCGTGCCAATCCCTTTAGTTGGTGCCCTCTTCCATCTTAAATTAGCTCATATTTCCTTATCTATTTGGAGATAATTCTTTAAAACTCTAAGTTTTAGAGAAGGTAGCATTGGTAGAAAGTTTTTTCATGTATGTTCCCTATACTGATGAAAGTGCAGGTCCAGTTACTAGCCATATTTTCAGATTACATCCTCCTGTAGAATGTATCCTTTTTGACAAAAGGGACTGAGTTCAGTTTTTAAACTTTGCTTTTCTAGCAACTAACATAGTATCTAGAACATAGTAGGGGTTTAACAAATATATGTTGAACTGATTTGAATAAAAGATCCCACAAGGTCACAAAGAACCAGGCATGGTCCTCCAGCACCGTATGGGGCTTGTAGACCCAGTCTAAGTCACATAGGGACTCATAGGGTAAGAAAAAGCCACACAGGGGCACTTACAGTCAGGCAGGGATAACTGAAGGCTTGCTAATAGTTATGACTAACTATGAATCACCTGAATAAACTAAGCAGTTCTGTCTTTTTATAGAGACATTTGTTCATTTTCCACCGAATTTCTCAGTGAAACTCTTAAGATCTAACCATTTCTTAACAGCAGAAAGGTTTGCTGGCACCATCCCAGGGAAAAGGAGGATATTTTCCTTGGCATATGCCTGGGGGTGGAGGTGGAGGTAGAATGAAGAAGGACTTGGGATAAAGTAGAAAGAAAGCAGTAATCCCTCTGAGAAAGAACATCTTTGGTCTTTCACATATGAACCTGCTTTTGGAAACATTCAGGAGTCCCCAAACTCTGCACTTGCTCTATGTGCATAACAACGATGTCTTTGATAAAGATGTTCATAGTGATAATCTTGTTTACTTGGTTCTGGGAGAGTTGCCACAGCTGGGTCCCTGTGAAGCACATGGAGCTCCAATGAGCCACATGACAGAGGAGACAGCTGCCTTGTCTGCCTTGTAAGATGCTCCCAAATATCTTCCCCAAATGTCAGGCATAACCGAGTGTGGGAAAGCCTATCGGCTACTAAAGTTTGAGCCAAGACATAGACTATAAAAAGATACCATATATATGGGCACATTACTTCACAGTTCATAAAGTCCCTTCATGAATGATGTTACACAATAGCCTATAGAGAATGGTTTATTAAAAAGTTCTGTAGCTAGTTTTGTGAATTCAAATAAACTGAATTTTTGGTGTCCATGTAACAGTTTGGAAAGGCAAAATAACATAGTGAGAAGATTGTTGTGCCTGGAGTCAGGAAGATCTGAGTTCAAACACCTTCTCTGATACAGTCTACCTGCATGAATAGAAATTCACTTAACCTGTGAGTTTCAGTTTCCTTATCCATACAGTGGGAATGATACCCATAGTATTGACCTCAGAGAGCTGTTGTGTGCCTCAAATGGCATCATGTACATAAAATACCATGAAAAGCTTATACTACTAGATACATATCAGTTATTGACTGTCCAGTGTTATAATTAATTTTGTAATTACATGATCTAAAAACAGTATGAGTCCCTGGGTAAAGTCACTTAGCTTCTTGATGCCCCAAGGGATTCTCTAAGATGCTAAGTTGTCAAACATGTTCTGATCTACATTAGTAGGAGTTTCTGAATCAGGAGCTCCCTATAATAATAAACCATAAGCCCATTCTCCCTCCCCTGCAAATACATATTAATTATCTACATATGTGACTAGATGCAGGTTGGTAAACTTGTTAGAGCATTAACCTTGGAGTCAGAGAGACTTGAGTTCAAATTCTACTTCTAACCTTCACTTACAGAGACCCCAGGCAAGTCATTTGACATTGATATGCCTTGAGCAATTGCAAAGCACTTATCTATTAAAGTATATATCTTGCTATGCTCAGGAAACCACAGATCCTTTACATGTTGGCATGTTATTTTTAATAACAATTTTGTACTAATTATCACAATTGCTTTGATTATAATGTTATCTAAAAATCGATGTATCAGCTGCCAACATGGATTGAGCTTCCCCTCCCCCCAAAAAAGCTTTATGTACTATGAAGATATAAAGAAAGAGGGATAAAGTCAGTAGGATTCTGGAGCCAGCTTCTGTGGCTCCCAACAGTCAATTGCTAAATTTTCAATGTGAGCATTTGGACCTGTTAGATAAGCAAACACTAAAATCAAGATTTGATTTATTATTTTGTTGATTGTCTAGACTTAGGAAAGTGATAGAGAAAACATAAATAATGCAAATTACAGTGGATAGAGCACTGACCCCAGAGTCAGGAGGCCCTGAGTGCAAATCCTGCCTCAGACACTTAATGCATTTACTAGCTGTGTGAGCTTGGATAAGTCACTTAATCCCAATTACCTTGTTCTCCGCCCTCCAAAAAAAAAAATACAAATTAAACTTTAAAAGTATGCAGTGGGTATATTTTTGTCAGAGAACTGGTTGTTAAGCATTTATAAGCATACTCTTTGATAAAAGTCACCATGTTTGCATACCTAGAAGATTCTTATATATGTATACACACATACATGAAACAATGGGGTATTTAGTTAATAACATTTAATCAATTAGTAATTTCATTTTGTACTATAATATCAGTTCATATTGTTGTTGCACTTTAAGATTTACACTTCTCTTTCCTCACAAAACTCTTGTGAGACAGAGGACAAACCTTGTTTTTTCCATTTTAAAGATGAGGAAGCAGGCTTAGAGCACTTATGTAATTGGTCAAGGTCACATAACTCCTAAGTGTTAAGAACTTGCTACCTCTCACTTCAACAGGGACAGCTGTCAGCTCTATGAGTTGATATAGTTGGATACCTATACTCTTAGGATTGTAGAAATGGAAATCAATTGTTGATCAATCAATAAGAATTTATTGTTATAAGGATATGAACAGGCAGTTTTCAGAAAAAGAAATTAAAGATATCTATCAGCATATGAAGAAAGGCTCTAAATCACTATTGATTAGAGAAATGCAAATCAAAACAACTCTGAGGTACCACATCTCTCCAATCAGATTGGCTAAGATGACAAAACAGGAAGATGACAGATGCTAGAGAGGATGTGGGCAAATTGGAACACTGATGCATTACTGGTGGAGTTGTGAACTTATCCAACCATTCTGGAGAGCAATCTGGAATTATGCCCAAAGGGCTATAAATAATTTCATACCCTTTGACCCAGCAATACCACTTCTAGGGTTATATCCCAAAGAGATCATAGAAGTGGGAGGAAGACCCATATGTACAAAAATATTTATAGCAGCTCTTTTCATGGTTGCAAAGAACTGGAAATTAAAGGGGTGCCTATCAATTGGAGAATGACTAAACAAGTCGTGGTATAGGCATGTAATGGAATACTATTGTGCTATAAAAAACGAGGAGGAGACAGTTTTCATATTTACCTGGGGAGGCTTTTACAAACTAATGCTGAGTGAGAAGAGTAGAACCAGGAGAAATTTGTATACATTCACAGACACAACATATGTGTGATGACCAACTATGACAGACTGGACTCTTCTCAGCAATGCAGTGATATGAGTTAATCTCAAAAGACTCATGAAGGAGAGAGATGCCTACATCCAGAGAAAGAACTAGGAAGAACTGAGCTTGAATCCTGATGGAAGCAAACTAATTGATTTTTTTCTTTTCATTGTTTGGTTTTATTTCTTCTTTACCATTTTTTATCCCACCTAGTGCAATACGCCTTTGTAACTGGACTAATATCTAATGTGAAAGTATTTACAGATCCTATACTGGACTATATGCCGTCATGGGGGGTGGGGGGAGGGAAGTAAAGGAAATTTGAAACTCAAGGAACTATGGAATTGAATCCTGTAAACTAAAAATAAACAAATTTTTAAAAAAGATGCAGGGACACTAATGTTCCTTCTTCTTTTGCACACAACACCCAATTACTTGATTCTATGTCTTTTAACTAGCCATCCCACATGCCTGGAATGTTCTTGCTCCTCACATCTGCCTCCTCTTTCAAGACTCAGCTCAAACTCTAGGGCATAAGAAAGGACACCTCTCCTATTCTCTTTGACTTTTAACCCCCACAATGTGGAAGGGATAACTGCATAGCTTGTATATACATTTCCTTTTTGCATTTTCTCTCTCCTGTTAAAGTGGGCTCCTTGAATGCAGTGACCATGTTTTGCCTTTCTTTGTATTTCCCAGCACTTAGTATAATAAGCAATTAATAAACACTTGTTAATTGATGGAAAAAAAAAGAATTTATTGTTATATGCTAGGCAGAGTGCATAGGTAGTCAGGGAGGATGAAGGTTTGCCAAACCAGGCTGTTCATACACCTTTGGTGTTCACTGTCACCCAATTCTCAGCTGTGGCTTCACAGAGGCCATAAACTAGTTAAAAAAAAAAAAGAAAGAAAAAGAAAAGGTAAAGGAAAAGGAAAAGAAAAAGAAGAAACCCTCTAGACAGATGGGCTAAAGCAGGCTGAGGGTAATCAACAGACCTGTTGGTGAGTTAGGGAGATGTCTACCCCAAGCAAGGGAAGACATTCCCCAGAAGTATGGGTGGGTGAGAACAATTTGTTCTAATGGCCAGGAAGGCAGCTGAAGCAGGCTCTGTGGAGAGTTTAAAAGTTCAGTCAGAAAATGAAGACACCCAGGTCATCCAGTGCATCCCAGGTCATTACAAGTCATCTTGACTTTTGTCTTGTTACTAGACTTCTATGACTCTGGAAAAGAGAGTGAGGCTGGTGACTTTGTCAACTCTTCTTCATTTAAATCCAATTTACATGCAAGTCAAGACATCACCCCATGATGTCATTGATCCTCTTCAAAAAACAAAGGATGAACTACATAGGCTGGGCATTGTATTGAGTATTGGAGATATAAAGACAGAAGTGAAACAATTCTTATCAGGAGATATTCAAACAGGAGAGACAATATGTATTCCTATAAGGATCTAAAAATATGATTATACAAGGGAATGTGAGGATGAAGGGAGGGTAGGAGGAGGTACTGGGAGCTTCAGAGGCTCAGAAAAGGTCTTCATGTAGTAGGTGGTTCTTAAGCTGAAATTTAAAGATAGCTAGGGATTTTAAGGGAAGGGAACAAGTATTTGTATAGCCCTACTATTTTCCAAGCATTGCACTAAATCCTTTACAAATATTATCTCATCTACTCTTCATAACAATGCTAGGAATGAGGTGCTATGATTATATACATTTTGTATTTGAGAAAACTGAGGTAGATAAAAGTCAAGTGACTTGCACCAAGGTCACGCAGTTGGTAAGTGTCTGAGGCTAGATTTGAACTCAGGTCTACCTTGTTTGTAAGGGCAACAGTAATTTGAAGACCTTCTCTGCCCCTTGAAAGCTTAAGGGAGGGGCGGCTAGGTGGCGCAGTGAATAGAGCGCCGGCCCTGGAGTCAGAAGGACCTGAGTTCAGATCCAGCCTCAGACACTTAATCCACACAAACAAAAACCTAGCCGTGTGACCTTGGGCAAGTTACTTAACCCCAATTGCCCTATAGGGGCGGCTAGGTGGCGCAGTGAGTAAGAGCGCCGGTCTCGGAGTTTGGATGACCCGAGATCAAATCCAGCCTCAGAAAATGAGCACCCACACATAAATAATGACTAGCCGTGTAACCTTGAGCAAGTTACTTAACCCCAATTGCTTTAAAAAAAAAAAAAGCTTAAGGGAATTTGAAGACCATTCCTGTCCCCTAATAAGCTGAATATAATCACATGAGCCTATGGTGGGAAGAGTTTGCTGAAGGGTGGAACAGAGCCCACAGGAAACTTGGAGTCAGAGCAGCTAGATTATGGGAGGGAGGATACACCCAGGGAGATAGCTAGGCTTGTAAGTGTTTGTTTGTGGGAAGGCTAAAGGATGGTGTGGCTTCATGCTGTGCTATGTTGTATTAACTTCTTTGTTACGAAGATGGATTTGATTTTCTGGGGTTGGGATTTGGTTTTCTGGTGTCTGAATAAATGTTTTGCTTCTATCTTCTATATGGAGAGTCTGTTATATTTTGCAATTGAGAACTATGCAGGCATATTTGGGCCAAGTTCCAAGAGGAACCAGCAACTTTAGTGAAAACAAGATGGATTTTTGTGGGATAAAGATGCAAATACATGACAGATACTACGAACATTCAAAAGGCAGGAGGGGCTTGTTAAGGGATTAGGTAATAGAGGAGGAGTCAGCCTCAGAGGAATTGTGCATGTGATTACCCACAATGCATATAGAAAAAACCATCTGAGGGAAAATGTACATGTGATAATGATATTATAATAAGCCTCTCTACATCACAAGTTCACCCAAAGGACAACTTTTGCTATTATACATAGGTGCCTACTTAGGGGAAGTCCCTTCTATTGTTTTGGGGTCCACATCCTGCTCCAGCATCCTGGTGGTGCTGCTTTCCGATTGGCTGAGTATTGTGGTCCTGTCTGAGATTAGATCGATGTGGTTGTGGTTGAGTGCATGAAATACCTACTATTTCTGAGGGAAATATGAGTAATGGGTCTGGGGGCAGTGGCTACCTATAAGCAGTGGCTATATTGAGTCTGAGGGTCTGAGGTTCCATTAAAGTGAGATCGCGTGGTTAAATCAGGACATGCCGGCTGTTCAGTGAGACCCGTAAGGAACTTAGACTATAGGGGTTGGAGGCAGCTTTATTAGGATTTCATCAGGATGAATGATGTAAACATTTTTTAAAATCATAACATTTAGAGGAGAATGAAATATCTATCTTTCACAATTGTGGATGAGGGAAATTAATAACTCAATGAAGGATAGAAAAGATTGTAAAAGATAAAATAAGTTTCAATTACAAAAAATATATTTTTCACAAATCCAATTAATACAGCTCAAATCAGAAGTGATATAGATTAGGGAAAACTTGTCATTGCATATCTCTGTGAAAAATCTCAACTCTAAAATGGCCAGGGAATCAAAATAAATAAGAGCCATCTTCCAGTAAACAAATGGTCAAAAGATATTAATATAATATTTTAAAGAAAAATAAAAACGTTCAATAACTACCAGCAAAAGTTCAGTCACTAATTATCAGAGGAATGCACTTCAAAACAAGCATGAAGTATCACCTCAAATCCACACAGCTAGCAGAGATGCTGAAATATAGTGGCAATAATAACTGACTTTTATATAATTTTTTCATTTGCAAAACGCTTTATACGCATTATCTCATTTGTTCAGATAATATTGTTCCCATTTTACAGATGAGGAAATTGGAAAGATTAAGTGACTTGCCTGTGGTGGCAAAGATAACATTCATTGTTTGAGTGGCATTAGAAAGATAGGCATGCTAATTCACTGCTGATGGAGCTCTGAACTGGCTCAAGTGTTTTGGGAAACCATTTGGAACTATTTAATAAATTCCATTGGAGATAAAATCCCAAGGAAGTTGCTGAAAGCAAGAAAAGAGTACTTTGTACTAAAACGCTAATAAGCACATTACCTGTAATAACAGAAAGCTAGAGAGAATAATGGGGCAGCTAGGTGGCACCAGTGGATAGAGTGTCAGGCCTGGAGTCAAGAAGACCTGAACTCAAATTTGCCTGGAGAAATTTACTAGCTGTGTGACCCGGGGCAAGTCACTTAACCCTGTTTGCTTCAGTTTCCTCATTTATAAAATGAACTGGAGAAAGAAATGGCAAACCACTCCAGCATCTTTGCAAAGAAAACTTCAAATGGGGTCACAAATACTTGGACACAACTTAAATGACTGAACAACAACAAAGAATCATGTCAAGATACTAAAGTATGAAAAAGTAGTTTAGCCCAGCTCTCTTAAACTCTAGCAAAGATTAAAAACAGGCACTTAGTGGTGATGCGAAATCCAAGAAGATATTATCATCATAATTATAATATAATGGATACCATTTTCTGTCTCAATAGGCAAAGGAGAGACAGCCAGAGGCTTGAAGGTATTAAGGAATTAGTCTGGTCCAGAAAACTCATTTGGAAACAAAAACCAGGACTGGAGCCTGTAGCTGTGTAAGTGAGGCATGATGCTGTGATGGGGTACAGGCTCTGGGAACCCCCTTGAATCTTTCCATTTGATGAGGCATTTGCTTGAGGTCATAAGCCTTTCATTATTGCTAGGCCCAAATCTCTGTTACTCTTAACCTAGCCTAGCCCTCCACTGTCCAGCTACTTCCTACCCTTGATCCTAGCAAAATATCTACCCAAATCTGTTACCCTTAAACTAGTCTAGCCCTCCATTGTCTGTCATCTCCAGGTAGCCTTACTTTCCACCCTTAATCCCATTCTTGGAGTCTGACATCAGTTCAGTCAAATATTCCTTAGACTCTTCTTCAAGACCCTCCCCAAACACTCCTCTAGACCACCCCTAGATCCCTCCCACAACAAGCTCCATCTTGCCTCCATGATGCCTCCATGATGCCTCAATCTAACTCAGACCCAGTCTATCTCAGATTGTTCTGACCTGCTTGTCAATACAAGCATCACAAATACTTAGGCTCCTCAAGAGTCTACAAATTACAGTGAATCTTTAATAAACTTTGTTTTATTTTGGCTGAGAGAAGGCTTGTGTTGAAATCATTTGATAGGACCCAGCGTGTTGGTATTTTGGGGTCCCAAGCACCCCTAGACCCCAAGCCTCAACATATGGCTTACTGACTGGAAAACATTGCTAATCACACATTCTTCTCCAGCCAAGACTGGAAGGTATGTAAGCCTCCACCTCTTCCTCTCCTCTTCTCACTATCCAAGTACCCTGGAGCTGCCTTTTGAGCCTGATCTCTCAGGTCCCGTTACATCAGACAGCTAGGAGACTGTCTTGTACTCAACCTAACATTCCCAGGTTCTTGGTCCAGTGATTATGTTGGAGGCCATGGATGTGGGAACAGTTTCTGAAGCATTGGAGGACAAGGACAGATGCCAATCTGGAAGTGTAAGCCCGATTCCTTCAATTGCCTCAGTGCTAGGGAATTGGAAAAACTTCAGGTACATTTTTGTGGGGGGTTTTTTGTCTTTTTTCCACCCCCCCCCCAAGGCTTATTCCCAGATCCTCTTTTATGGAGGAAGGGACTTCCAGCTCCCATTCCTATAATGGAACAATCTTTATCAATTCCCAAAAGTTTGCCTTTGGGTTGTCTTTTACAACACTGGGTAAAATTTAGTTTCTCTAAAGAACTTAAAAAGAAAAAGCTGGTATTATTTTGCAACACTGTTTAGTTTCAGTAACACCTAGAGGGCCGCAAAGTGTGGCCCATTTGGGGGACTTCAAAACATAATACTCTCTTGCAGTTAGAATTACACTATTGCTGGGGCAGCTAGGTGGAGCAGTGAATAGAGCACAGGTCCTGGGGTCAGGAGGACCTGAGTTCAAATCTGGCCTCAGACACAACACAAAAACTAACCATGTGACCTTGGGCAAGTCACTTAACCCCAATTGCCCTACCTTCTCTCCTCCAAAAAGCAAAAAGAAAAATCTTTAAAAAAAAAAAAAAGAATTATACTATTGCCAAGAAGGAAAATGGATAAAAGTTTCCTCCATAATGACCTTCATCAAGCTCTCTCAGAACCTGGTTCTCAGGAAAGATTGTAAAATGTTTGTAGCTAGAATTGTCCCCATAAGGGAGAATGGGAGCCAATTAGATGATCCTCTTCTTATGGCCCCAGGTCTTCGACCCCAAAGCCTCACAGCCCAGTGACTCCTATTCAGGTCCTAGCCATGGGTCTTGGGGAGGCAGCTCCCTTGATATCTCCTGTTGCTCCCTAACAGCAGGGAGCTCCTCTGGCTTCCCCTGTTTCCCATGTTCCCCCCTCCTTTTCCCCTTGGTTTCCTTTCCTTTTTCCTGTAGCCCAATACCCCTCATTTCCCATCGTCCACATCTCCCACCTTGCATCTCCTACCATGGACCCTCCCCAACTAAGTGACCCTAGCCATTGGTCTTGCTAAGGTCCCTCCCTCTGTGGCCCCTCCCCCTGGTGACACCTACTCAGGCCTCAATCCCTACCCCCACAGCAGTCTTTGGGGTATCTCCTCCACTGATCCCTTCTCCTCCTCATGTGCCAGCTAACCTTTTCCCTTGCCAACTATATCCCCAGGTCTTGCAGTCAAATCCAGTTCAGCCAGTCCCTCCCTCACAAGAAGTGTGACTTCCTATCTCCCTCCTCAAGCCCTCATCCCCACACGCCTTCAGGGCTTTTTCCCTGAGGGAAGCGCCTGTTTCAACTAGTGGGACAATTAGAGTATATATTCCATTCTCCATTTGGGATCTCACTCAAGTTAAAGAGAAACTGAGAAGATACTCAGAAGACCTCACTAAGTTTACTGAAGGTTTTAGGGACACATCCCTACAATTCAAGCTTTTTGGGGGTGATTTGCATATCTTCTTCTCCATCTGTTGTTCCATTGTGGAGAAGAGGAGAATCTGGGAAAAAGCCCCAAAATTTGGGGATCGTTTGGCTAGCAATGACCCCAGAAAATACCCCCCAGGAACAGCTGCTGTTCCCACTACTGACCTAAGGTAGGATTATCAAAAGAGTGCGAATGGGGAAAAGAGAGACCCTATGGTACTTTGCCTGTTAGAAGGTCTAAGAATTGCATTTCCAAAACAAATAAATTTTCAAAAAGTTAGGGAAATTACTCAGGGAGAAAAGGAAAACTCTGCTCTTTTCCAAGACCAGCTGGTAGAAGCTATTAAAAAGTATGTGGGGGGCGGCTAGGTGGCACAGTGAGTAGAGCGTCGGCCCTGGAGTCAGAAGGACCTGAGATTGGATCTGGCCTCAGACACTTAACCCACACACAAACAAAAACCTAGCCATGTGACCTTGGGCAAGTTACTTAACCCCAATTGCCCTCCAAAAAAGCAAAAAAAAAAAAAAAAGTATGTGAATTTAGATCCTATAGAAGGGGCAACAGTCTTCAACATGTATTTCATTAATTGGTGTGCCCCAGATATTAGAAGGAAACTGCAAAATAATTTTTTGTTTTGCTCCCATTTGGGCAATGGGACCCCAAATACCTCAGGCCCAACTACTGCAGATAGCCTTTGGAGCCTTTAACAACAGAGACCTAGTTGCAGCAGAGGAGAGAGAACAAAGAGAAAGAGCCAGAGACAGGGAACATACTCAATTCTTGGCTGCTGCCATGGCCATGCCCCTCAGAAGGAGCCCCAAGCACCCGTGGGACCTTGCCCATGTGACCAGGAGGGACATTGGAGGAAGGATTACCACCAAGATTGGGAAAATGGTCAAGCTGCCCACCAGTATCCTGTTCCTCCAGTCTTCTCAAGACTTGGAATGATGGAGGAGCCTGGGGCTTGGCATTGCTCCCACTTTCTCTATCTCTCATGCCTAGCCCTGGGCAAAAATTGAGGCTGACTTTATTATGACTAAGTTTTCCGTTTTAACCAATTACTCTGAATCTACCCTTCCTTCAACCTATCAGGTCAGGGGTATTGAAGGGGAAACTAAGGGATGTCTCCAGACATACCCCATCTCCTGCCTACATGTGGATCTGTTGTTTGAATGCTCCTTCCTTATGCTCTGTTGTTATGTTGTCCCCTTGTTGGGAAAGGACCTAATGGTGAAATTGGGAAGCCAGTTTTCTCTGGTTAAACCTCCCAGATGTCCCCATGTTTCCCTGGAACTGTGGGACATAACTGAGCCAATTGTTTGGGATCAGGGAACTCCTGGGTGAGCTACTTCTGCCAACCCAGCTGTGGTTTGACTCCTAGATCTTAACATGTTTCCCCATTGTCATCTATATTCAATTAAGTCCAAGGCCTGGGAGAGATTGCAACCATTAATTGTTACTCAAGGCCCAGACTCATTCCATCTAGAGTGGGGCCTTACCAGGCTAAAGCTTTTGAGACTTTGAAAACTAAATTGAGCACTACTCCAGCATTGCTCTACCCAGTCTAGAAAGACCTTTCACTCTGTATGTTGATGAAAGGAGAATACAGGCTTTGGGAGTCCTAACACACTCCTTAGGGCCTGACCTCAGGTTGGTTGCCTATTTTTCAAAACAATTAAACTCTGTGACTGCTATAGCTTTCCATGTCCTACAGGCTCATGGAGCAATTCAGAAAGGAAGGGGATATCTGACAGCAAAAAAAAACTCCCCTATCAAACAAACCCTTTTATATTTTGGCCTTACCATGGTCATCTTTAATTCCCTCTGTCCTTTCTCTGTACTCTTTTGTGCCTGTTTGGTCCTTGTTTGCTTAACCTTCTTGTCAGGTTTATCTCCTCTAGAGTTCAAGCCATCAACTTCCAAATGACTGCTCAGGCTATGTACCCCTTGAACAGGACCCAGAGAGGCAGAGACAGCTCTGTGCTCCATGCCATCAGGAAGCACTTTCAGAAATCGAAACCTTTGCCCTTTACCCCAAAGGAATTTGGGTCTCATTTGTTTGAGAGGGGAATGATAGGGTTTAGGCTCTGGGGGAGCCTCACTGAATCTTCCCACTTGATGAGGCATTTGCTACAGGCCATAAATCTTTCATTATTGCTAGGTCCAAATCTCTGTTACTCTTAACCTAGCCTAGCCCTTCATTGTCCAGATACTTCCCACCCTTGAAGCTATCAAAATATCTAAACCCAAATCTGTTACCATTAAACTAGCCTAGCCTTCCTTTGTCTGTCTGAAAGAAAGAAAGAAAGAAAGAAAGAAAGAAAGAAAGAAAGAAAGAAAGAAAGAAAGAAAGAAAGAAAGAAAAAAGGAAGGAAGAAAGAAAAAAGACTAGATCTCCTTATCTTATGCTTATCTTGAAGTAAAGTGACTGTTCATGGACCTGATCCATTATTGATTGTCACAGGTCTTGACATGAGTCTTGACATGATCAGTTTCCAGCCTGGTATAGTTTACCCCACTTCTTCAAGAAACTGGTGGCCATACCATACTGATGCCATACTAAGGGACCCCACTGCCGTTCAGAACTCACAGGTGCAAGAGAACCATCAACACCAGCCTTCCTAGTAGATGGGACCACAGGCATGTACTACCAAACCCAGGCAAAATACCATATTTCAAGAAAAATTATAAGTAAAAACTACTGAGACCTAGTAGAACCAGGGCTCAAAGTGAAAGTAGAAATAAAATTCACTAGCAAATTCTTAAAATAAATCCCAAAATGGGAACTCCCAGGAGCATCATATTCGAAATCCGGAGCTTTCAAGTAAAAGAAAAAAGTGCTGCAAGCAGCCAGAACGAACAAATTCAAGTGCCAAAAGACCACTAACATGTAATTGAGCAGCTACAAAGCGAAGGAAAGGAGAGCTTGAAAGACAATATCCCAAAGGCACACAATATTATTTTATTATTTACTTACTTACAATTACTTAACTAGCAAAACTGAACATAATTCTATAGGACAAAAGTTGAATCTTTAGGGGTGGCTAGGTGGCACAGTGAATAGAGCACTGGCCCTGGAGTCAGGAGGACCTGAGTTTAAATCCAGCCTCACACTTACTAGTTAACACACTTACTAGCCATGAGACTTTGGGCAAGTCACATAACCCCAGTTGCCCTCTTAAAAAAAAAAGTTGAATCTTTAATGAAATAAAGATCCTCCACTCATTCCTTACAAAAAGATCAGAGCTGAGTAGAAAGTTTAAAATGCAAAAATAAGGGTCAAGACAAATGTAGAAAGGTAAATAAATTCCAACTGGAACACACAAGGAACTATACAAAGATGAAGTGTTTATGTTCTAATTAGACAGAGAAGAAACAAATCTGCCTGGAGGACCCTAATGTCATCAAAAGGGATAGAGAGTGAGTTAAATAGGATAGAAAAGCTGGTTATGATTTCATTATGCTTGAATGATCTTAAGAAGAGAAAGAAAAAAAGGAATATATTAGGACAGAAATGCAGAGGAAGACAAAGGACCTTACTATTTCACATAATCAGGAGACCCAAGAAAAATACTATAATAACATTAAGAAAAGGGTAAACAGGGAGCAGGAATCACTGCAAGTTCACTTTTACCTAAACTAGGCAAAAAAAGGGGCAAATAAAAAAAGAGGGTCATTAAAGCATTGGTTAAAATGCACAGAAGAAACTAGGAGGAAGGTCAGCAGGAAACACAGATAAGCAGGAAAGTTTTGAAAATAGCATGTTTGGGGCAACTAGGTGGCTCAGTGAATAGAGAGTCAGGAAGACCTGAGTTTAAATCTGGCCTCAGACACTTAACACTTACTAAAACCATGTGACCTTGGGCAAGTCACTTAACTCCAATAGCCCAGCATTCTCCCCTCCAAAAAGCAAAGAGAGAGAGAGAGAGAGAGAAGGAAGGAAGGAAGGAAGGAAGGAAGGAAGGAAGGAAGGAAGGAAGGAAGGAAGGAAGGAAGGAAGGAAGGAAACAAGAAAGGGAAGAAAAGGAAAGAAAAGAAAAGAACATGTTCGACGTGTTGTATACTTGGAGGAAGAAGAAAGCTATACAAGGTACAGATTCATGGCTGCCTGTCTCATCGTCTTTTTCTGTCCTGCTTTGTATATGGAAATGTTCACCTTATTGGGCGTTTCTTACTTTCACAATATTAATAAAAATTATAGAAAGTTAGCAACAAAAATTTATCCTAAGGGATTGGGGATTGACCAAATAATTAAAGTCTATGAATTGCTGAAATAATATTACATTTTAAGAAATTTTAAGCATGAGAAATTCAGAGATACATGAGACTTACATGAAATAATGAAGAAGAAAGATAAAGAAAACAGAAAAATAACTACATATAATGATTACAAAAATAAATAAAATCAAAATGAAAAGGCAAGAAAACTCTCAGCTTTAGTAGATCATGTAATCAGTGATTTATTTAATAAATATTTATTAAGTACCTATGTGCCAAGCACTATGCAGAACACCGGATATACAAAGAAAAGCAAAAGGCAGTCCTTATTTTGAAGGACCTTACAATCTAATCAGGGGATAACATGCAAATAAGCATGTAGAAACATGGTATACACATGAAAAATTGTAGATAAACAAGAAAGCCACTAGCATTAAAAGGGATTGGGAAAGGCTTCTTGAAGAAAATAGGATTTTAGCTGGGACTTTAAGGAAGCCAGGAGGTGGAGATAAGGAGGGAAAGTATTCCAGGAATGAGGAATACTCAGTGAGACTGTCCATAATCAGGAAACAGAGTGGGGAACAGCTTGGTGTCCAGTGTCACTGGGCCAAAGAGTACATGCAGGTGAGTGAGGTATAAGACTGGAAAGGTAGGAGAGGAGCAAGTTGTGAAGAGCTTTGAATGTCAAACAGATGGTTTTACATTTGACCCTGGAGGTGATAGGGAGTTATTGGAACTTATTGAATATAGGGGTGACAGGGTCAAACTTTTGCTTTAGGAAGATTAATTTGACAGCTGAATGGAAAACTAACTGGACTGGGGAGAGGCTTGAGGCAGGGAGAACATTAGGATCTTGCAATAATAATTGATGAATCACTTGATGAGGTGCAGGCTCTGGGAATTCCCCTTGAACTCTGATTAAATCATCCCATTTGATGAAGCATTTGCATGAGGCCATAAGCCTTACTTTGTGGCTGGGCCCAGACCTCTGCTACTGGCCTAGCCCTCCATTGTCCACCTACTTCCCACCCTTGAGCCTATCAAAATATCAATCCACCCTTGAACTGGCCTAGCCCACCAATGTCTGTTGCTCCAGGTAGCCTCCAGCAACTTCCCACCCTTAATCACTCATTGACCTCATTTGACTCCTCCTGAAGACCCTCCCCAAACTCCTCCTCTAGACCACCCCTAGATTCCTCCCACAACTTTCTGTATATAAAGTCCCATTTCCCTCCGTGTGTGAGAGCACCATAGAATGAGCTATCACAGACTTACTCTGTGTCTAATACAAGCGAACTTTTAATAAACTTTACTTTTATTTGGCTGAGAGAAAACTTGAGTTGAATTCATTCAGCAGGACCTGGCGTGTTGGTATTTTGGGGTCTCCAGAGCAACCCTAACCCTCTTTATGGGTGACCTCTTCATCACTGACTTATTCAATAAACACCACGAGGGTGGTGGCTGTGTCAGAGGAGAGAAGAGAACATGTATGAGAGAGTTATGAAAATAGAATCTTTAGGACTTGGCAATAGACTTGATATGGAAAGTAAGGGGGTATGAAAGGTTGAGGATGACACGTAGGTTGCCAGGCTGTGAGACTGAGAAGATGGCAGTACCCTTGACAGTAACAAAGTGGCTAGGGTTTATAACCCTTTACAACCTTTCCTTATGTCAAAGAAGCATAATTAAGCAAAGCAAATAGACCCAGTGGCCTTTCTGATAATGTATGCCTCATTCAAAACCTGTAGTCTTCCATCTCCCTTCCTAGAAGAGGGAAATACGCTTGACTATCTGAAATTAAGGTTGTTCACTATTTCCCTTGCATTCTGATGTCTTTCCATGTTGTTTTCCTATGGATTATAATAGTCTTCATTTAAATTGAACTCTTCTTCCTTTACTGTGCATCTGTCCATAAGAGTCTTTCAAGTTGCTCTGATCTCATTATTTTTTAAAATTTTCCCTGTTGGACTAAATCTGTAATTTCACCAATGTAGAAAGCTCTCAGGGAAGAAATTATTCTACCAGTTAAGGCTGGGATATTCTTTGCAGATTCTAATCTTATTTAGAGAGTTACCCAGGCTCTGACAACTAATATTTGCCCAGGGTAAGAGCCAATTTGTAGCAGGGTTGGACTTTGCTGCCAATTCTTCACTCTTGAAACTAGCTCTATATTTCTACTACTCCAGTAGCTCTCAATATTTTTTGGTCTGTGAATTCCTTTCAACAATGAATTTTTTTTTTTATAAACCCTTAGGGTTTATCATAATATTCTTTTAGATTTGAGTGCTTACAATAAATAAAATCATAACTTTGGCCCTACAAAAGCTCCAAATTAAATTTTCCATTATATAATTATATTTATAAAGCAGAAAAGCTTATTTTACTTTTAATTTAGAAAACAAAATATATAATTATGAAATTAATTATAAAATAATCATTAAGCATTTTGTGGGATATTCTGTACGGATTAAAGTAATCTAGTAATACTTTATGTGTTCACTATTATCTGTAAGACTTCATATTACATTTATTTATTTTATAACTTTTGAATATAAACATTTTAATTAAAACATAACTAGGACGACTTTAACATAATGTAATCACATATAAACTTAATTTCATTGTGTCCTCTTTTTTTACTTGAACAAAAGTTTGCAATATTTTGTTTAACATGAAAAAATTGCAGTCTTAAATTTGGTTCCATATTAAGTTTACTTCTGATTTTGATTTAAAACAAGAATAATGTGAAAATGCTGGCTCATACAAATATGTGGAGGAAAATGACAGGAGAATGTTATAATATCTCTTACTGAGAGATGGAATTTCCTTTTTAAAAAAATTTAGTCATTGAACAAATCAACAAAAATGAATAGCCAGTTATGGTATAAACTACTTTTCTACTGACTAATAATGCATGCTGTGTTAAATGGTAAACATACTTAACATAAAATGGAATATATTGCTTTGCTTTGAACAGTATTTATATATAAACTTTTGTAAAGAAAAAAATCTCTTCAGCTGTGACTTTCTTCCCTTTTATCACTGAAACACCAGCCCTACTCCCACAGAAACTCTACTAACCAAATGACCAGTGTTGTCCACAAGTTCATTTGAAAATCTTCCAGATAGAAGATTAGCAAAATAAGAGGAAGGTAAGTTTAAATCAGAAAATAGCTTTAATTTTACAATGAGAGGAAATAAAAGTTTTCAAGATGACTTGTAATGTGCATGTAATGATCATGGTTTTTAAATAGCCTGATATTTATGTTTCAAGACCACAAACATTCATAACATCTTGATCATGCTATTACATAGCTGATGAGGTTAACGTTATAGTACAACAGAGGAGAATGCATTGTACGGAACACCAATATGATTTGCTTATATGTCTGACTACCTGCTGGGAATCAGTTTGTACTTGAATATTGAAACATTGTAGTGGTTTGGAAACAATTTGATGACAGGTGGAGAAACTTTAAGAACATGTTGAGCTTAATCTGAAGTAGAATGTCCTAATCTCTGCACAAACATCCAAATTGTTTTTTTTCCTGATCATGACAGTTTTGAAGAGCTGCAGAAATAAACATATAATTCTTCAAGCATGCACATGTTTGTTGTCATAGAGGAAAACTATAATAATAACATAACTGTATAATTATTTACTGATTAATGTACCATTAAATAATTTATACATACATATACATGTAGATAGAGAATCAGAAAAACAAAATACATCGATATGGACTTGTGATCAAATAGGACTTGTAATTTTACTGGTGTGGTAACTGCCTTTGCTAATACAGATGGTGGCTCATCTGTTATTGTAATCTTTGGCAATTGCCTGAGGCTAACAAAAAATACAGTATAAACAAAAATAGCAAAATCAGATAAAAGGGTCATCAGAAAAGAGATTAGAAGGGAACACAACACAAGTCACAGGATCATAGATTACTGACCTTTCAGTCAAACCCCTTCATTTTATAGATGAACAAACTGAAGCTTAAAGTGGTTCAGTGACTTGCCCAAAGTCACACAAGTAGTAAGTGGAAGAGTTAAAATGGTCATATGACTCCAAATCCAGAACCTCTCCACTGTTCCATGTTGATTCAGACAATATTATTGCTATTTCTAAAAGTTTTCCTATCATTTTCCTTTTATCAAAATGTAAATAGTTCAGTTTATAGCTTTATAGATTATTTTATTCCTTACTTTTTTCTTTATTTTATTTTTAAAATTTTGTTTATAACTATTAATTTTATGACAAAAGTTATTAAAAACAAAGAGTTGTAAAAGTTGCCAGATTTCTGCAGGAATGTGACCATGTGGGACTAATTCTAGCTCTTCTCTTTGTCAGATGTGAAGTTAGTAGGTGACTTTTGCCACCTTACGGTTTCACTGGGAAAGTTCTGGGCTTTTCACATCACTTAGATTTTCCCCTGGATGCCTACTTTCTGTACCTCATGGGAAGGATGCTCTTCTGGCTTTTAGAGGACTCTAGCCAACCTTGGCAAATTTCTGCTTTCAGAAAATATCTTGGAGGCTGAATTTCCCACCAAGAAATGAGGGTCCAATGTATATAGACAGTTCACATCATATTTTCAGTGACAATTCTCTCAGGGAGATAACAACCCCAGGTGTTCTAGTAGTTGGAAAGAAACATAAGAACCAGTTGAGGGAACTTTTGCAAGAGCCAGTCCTAAAACAAAGTTCCTCAACGCTGTTTTTTTGGGGGGGCAGTTCGGTGGCACAGTGAATAGAGCACTGGCCCTGGAGTCAGGAAGACCTGAGTTCAAATCTGACACACTTACTAGTTGTGTGACCCTGGGTAAGTCACTTAACCCCAATTGCCTTGCCTTTCATCCTCCAAAAACAAAGAAGAGAAGAGAAGAGAAGAGAAGAGAAGAGAAGAGAAGAGAAGAGAAGAGAAGAGAAGAGAAGAGAAAACACTAATTTTGTTTTGTTTTGTTTTGTTTTTAATTTTAAGGAGATCATTCATACCCCTTCACTCCTGACCTACTTCTAAGATGTTGGGCAAAAGGAGACACCTCAAGTTTTCATTTATATTTCTCTAGTAAAGCTTCTTATTGACTCAGTGCTAACAGCAGAGTCCTTGGGAGAGTAATCGACCACTGTCCTGATAGTATCAATCTCATTTTCTGTGGTTATTGCAATCTAAGAATATTCTCATGTGTCACTGGGACACAATGAGCAAGCGTCATCTTTCCAGCAAGAGAAAGACCTGCTCATCTCTAAACTCCTCCTGATAGTAGCGTGTGTGTGTGTGTGTGTGTGTGTGTGTGTGTGTGTGTGTGTGTCCAGGACTTCCAGGTTCCTCCATTTTATAATCTCTGTCTGGATATTGGGTGCTGAAGCCCTGTCAGCAAGGCAGGAGATTTGGCTTCCTGGAGCTGGTTGCTAGAAATCCAGACCCCCACCATCCCCACTTGCCTGCTGCACAATGACTATTTCTTAAAATGTTTTTCCTGGAAGCTTTGGTCAAGATGAATTGAAGTTCATAGACTGCTCTCCTCCCTTTAGATTCTCAGGCATTCCTGAAGCCGTAGATCCCATTTCTCCTGCCCCCAGGCAGTTCTACCCTGAAAACACTTTGCTCCAGGAAGGAAAGTGAGATAGGAGAGCAGGAACCTCATGGGAAATAACACAGATGAGTAACCTGTGGGAGCCAGTTCACTTTAATCTCCTTGGTGTGAGCCTCACTCGGATTCAGGTGCTTTGATCTTTCTCTACTCTCAGTCTTCTATTTAGAGAGGGCCCCTTTTCTCTTGATTGGCTCTTCAGAAGGTCCAACTCAAGACTTCAGCTTTAATCAGAAAGATGCCATTATTCATTCAAAGGAGGAGCCAACCCATGGGCAGCAAGTCCAAATTAAGCCAAGTCTTTGCCCAGCCAGGTTAAAACATATACACACCTACTTCAGAAGCCCTAGGGCTCCCTCTTTGACTCAAGTGGCTGAAAGTAGAGTTCTGTGGAAGCAGGAACTGTTTCTGTAAAGGTATCTGGCATGCTCTGAGTGCTTACCAAGTGTTTAGTTTTCATAATATCATTTGAGAAATTCTGTGCAAGCTTATGTCTGCTTTAAGAAACCAGGTCTATCTCTGCTGCTGATAGCAGTGAACATGGTGGAAGTGGGGAAATATGGTCCCAGATTTTCTCATAATCTATCAACAGTCTGTGGCTTAGGCTGGCTAAGAGCTCAAGGATGAGTATACAGTAGTGATTCAGTAAATTCTCACTCAGAGACTCAGGCAGATCAATACAATAACTAACCAGAACTCTCAAGCTCCCACATTTTGTTACCACTTACCTTCTTGCAGGCACTCAGGGGCTTTTGAAAACACAGGGACTTTTAAAGGAAGGGATTGGAAGAATGATTACCCCATCCCCTGGGCAAAGAAATAGGAACTTATTTCACAGTCCGTTTCCTTTGCATTGCTCAGGAGGTCACAGTCAAGAAAAGCAGTAAGACTCTGGCTCTTTGGACTCCCAGGGAGGCCAAACTTGCAGAGCTAGGGCCAAGAAACATAGTCATATTAGCTGTTACTTGGAAAGAAGCCCAAATATATGTGAGGACTGAATTGTTGTCGCTCAGTCATCTTAGTTGTGTCAGATTCCTTGTAACCCCATTTGGGGTTTCCTTGTCAAAGATGCTGAAGTGCTTTGCTATTTCCTTCTCCAGCTCATTTTATAGATGAGGAAAATAAGGCAAACAGGGTTAAGTGACTTGCCCAGGGTCACACAGTAAGTATCTGAGGTTTGACTTGAACACACACACACACAGAGTTTATATGTGGTTTTCCTGGATATAATGGAAGTTCTTTGAAGGCAGAAACAGGTTAATTTCTGTCTTTGTATCCCCAGTATGTAGAACAGCATAGGTGCTTAATAAGTGTTTCTTGAATGATTAATGCTCTGATGCTATTGTTAATCTCCAGAATTCCAGAGCAAGGAATAGAAAGAATTCGAGATATAGAACTAAAGGGTTGTGGTTCAAATATCAGCTCTTCTAATTATGTGAGCTTAGGGAAATTCCTTCACTTCTTTAAATCTCAGTTTCCTCATCTGTAAGATGGAAAGAAAAAAAAAGTCTTTAAGGACCTTTCCGGCTCTAGATACTATACTGATAGTTCATTCAGACTTTGGAAATCACCTGGAGCCAAGCAGGGCAGGTGCAGGGGCACAGCCTCTGAGGCCTGGGGCTACTTCTCCCTGGGCCTGGCAATCTCTCTATCAGACTGGTTTTGTCCGGGGCTTCTGGTTAGTGAAAGGATCTCTCAATGAAATTCCCAAATGTTACACTGGTGTGTAAACGGGTGTTTGAGGATCTCATGGGTAGCAGTGATGTGATAAGAAGCCGGAGATTCCATCCCTCAGGTAGTTTCCCCTGCCTCCTTCGGTCTGTTTGTGGTCAACATTAATCATTTCCTCTAACTGCATATAAGAGCTTCTCAGCCCCTGATCAGCCCAGTTCAGAGCTGAAGCTTGAAACCAAAAACTACAATGCAAAAGTTCTGCCACTTTCTGCTCTTCTCTGCTTTGATCCCTTTTGCCAGCTTGGCCCCCACCATCCCAAAGTCAAGGGAGCCCGACCTGGAGACGATCATTGCTCAAACTCTGGAGTTATCACGCAATATCACTACAGACCCAGGAAAGGTAAGTGACTCACAGGTGGCTTGGCTTCAACCTTTGCTCTGCAAAAGTTTATCTGCCCCTTTCTCTCTTTAAATGTGATCTAATCATTGGCTTTCTCTTCAGGACAGAAAGGTGAAGATTGTTTCAGAGGAATTCAACAGGCAGGTAAGATGTACTCCTCTACATCTGTCTATACATCTGCCTTTCTAAAGGGAATTATTTAAAGGCTCCTTGTCCTAGCCCTCCACTACCAGATCAATTACCATTTAAGATACCGTCGCAGACAGCTGGTGTGTAGCTGGCATGTAGCTTACATGACTCACAGGCATTAGTATTTCTGGCTATTTGAAGGGCTTCAAAAAGCATGCATTCCTTCTTCCCCTGCCTCCTCCTTTGCTCCTGCCCCAAGGGGGATTATAAGAGCCAAAAGTCAAGTGCCAAAACAAGAAACTATTTTATGTGTTAGTGACCCCAGCTCGATCTCTCCCAGTCATCGTTTCTCAGACATCGCAGCCATAGAAGTCAAAAGACATCAGGGAAAGGAAGAACCAGACTGCCTCCCACAGTCTCCTGAGAGAGTCTAAGTTTCTCAAGGCCAAGAATCTCTGAGACCCTCCTTCAGTCTCCTAGCATGGGTCCCCTGTTAACATGGGGTCCCCTCTCCTTTAAAAAAATAAAAGCATGTTTTGGAACCAGAAATCCAACTGGCTAGATTATTGGGCAAGTCTATTTGGCACCTCACTTCTCTTAGCCATAAAATAATTTCTTTTGTAAATAATAATAGTCCCCAATTGCATAGTACTTAAAAGTTCATAGAGCATTTACCAAATAACCCTGTGAGATGGAAAGTGTAGATATTATTATCTCTATTTATAGGTGAGGAAACTGAGGTTCACAGAGGATCAGTGACTTACTCAGGGTCACACAGCTATGATGCATTGGAGCTGGGACTAGAATAGGGATATTGTAAGGATCAGATGAGATCATGTCTGAGACTGAGTTTTGTGTACTATCAAATGCCTCATTAAGATATCATTCTTATGCTGAGGTTAGAACTTGGGGTCAAAACTCCTAACTTTCCATCCCAGAATCTTTTCCCCCAGGTCCCAGAGATATCTTAACTATAGTTAACTGGCAGCTCACAAGACAACATTGAGTTATAAAAGGCAGTAGGATACAGCAGCTAAAGCATTGGATTAGAGTCAGAAAGACCAGGATTTGAATCCTTCCTCAGATAATAACTGGTTGTATGACCTTGGGCAAGTCATTTAATAACATTTGGTACCAGTTTCTTCATCTATGAAATGAAGAAGATGGATCCAATGACCTCTAAGGTCTTGATCTACCCTAAATCTTCCTCTAACAATGAGTAGGCAGGAAGATTACACCAAGTCTATATGGTTGTTCTATGCTTTTCAATCCATGGTTGGGCTATGCTGTGAGCATCAAGGGCAGGAGCTCAGGGCATTCCTATGGGCACACATATCTGACTAGACCTCTGGGTGTGGGAGAAAAAGGCCTGGGTGGCCTTATGGCTGGACAGGTATATGAGGACTGCGCTGTGATACCCAGAACATGGGAGCAGCTGGGGAAAGAGCTCTGTGGGGCCTCATGCACAGCACACACTTATCTCTTTCCCTGAATCTCCCAGAATGATCTGGGATGTGGGCAGAGAACATGGAAACTTTCTAAATGCTTTGGAGAATTCAGCACCACTGATGAAAACAAGCTAACATGCAGAGATCAGAATCTGCTACTTCAATCTCCTGTGACCTTAGACAAGTCACTTGGCTTCCATTTCTCATCTGTGAAACAAAGGGGTTCAATTAGATGATGTCTAAGATCTCCTCCAGTTCCAAGTTCTATGATCTCAGAAACTCCACTGGCATAGGAATTCCTCATGCTATAGTTGGAAAGAACTCAGCCCCAACCCCTGTGTATCTGCTTGAGTGACAAAACATGACTTTTCTAGCTTGGACTCAGGCCATGATCCCATTGACTCAGACACACTCACTAAACAAACTGACTTTTCTTCCAGGAGCCCAAATGCATACAGACACATATAAAGACTTTTTCTGATGGCTTACATGTAAGGGACCAGGCAATCAAGAAAAACCTCCAGGAGATTGCTGCACGCTTCAATGATTCTTCATGTCCCTCACTCGATGTAAGTTTTCTCTGTTAAAGAATGTGCCTCTTTTAATGATGTGATGTGGGGATGGTCAAGTCTGCTTTTCATTGCTGTCAAATCCTCAAGGAGCGCCTTCTTCAGTCTCTTACCATGGGTCTCCTGGTAACATGGGATTCCCAATCCTAAAAAAATTTTTTTTAAAAAGAACCCTGGTTTTAGAACCAGAAATCTAATTGGCTATATTACTGGGCAGGTCTGGGCACGACAGGAAAGATCACTTTTGAGTACAGGCTAAAACAAGGAGATATGTGTCTACGTAGAAACATATATTTTAAGCATATACATGCATTGTATAAATTAAAAATCTCAGCTATTTCAGATACAAACACCCATACGTGTGTGCATGGTCTAAGAACAAATTATTTCCATGGTATATGTATATATTTAAATCTATAGAATAGCAGAGTATATCAAACACTGGACTTAAAACCGGGAAGATCTGGGTTCAGAGCTTAACTCTAACACTAGCAGCGTGACATGGACAAGTCACTTTTCTTTTCTTACTCAATCTCAGACTTCTCCCAGTCTCTTCATGTAAAACTGGGATCTGTAGGGGTCCCGACCTCCCAGGGCTGATGTGAGACTCAGATGCAATAATGTCGAGATGTCAAGCACATGATTTCCTTAAAGAGCTCTATATATGTGTTAGTGCTACATGAATTTGTATGCTTTACAGACGTACAATATATATTATAACCTAACTTATGTATGCATATGTTACTATACATTTATATATAGATATTTGCATTTATATATTCTCATTTATTTTTAGAAATGATTCAATGATTTTTATATAGCAAAGGTATATAAGTGAACCAACCTATTTCTGATACTTAAAAGAAAAAACTTAGTGTTTTTCAACATACATAAAATTCATCACTGGATGCCTTACTAAGGTCATAGGCTGCAGTAGACATAGCAGGTCTAAGAGCAGGACAAGATTACCTAATCCCCCCCATTATATAGATGAGGAAACTGAGATTCTGAGACCATGAGGTGATCTAAGACAAATGTCAGATCAGGGAGTGGAACCCATATCTCTTGAGTCTTAGGCCAGGGCCAATTCCACTAAGGCTATGTGATAAATTATGTCATTTGTTCAGAATGTCTAGATCCTGCAGTACTAACTCTTATGGGAAAAAAATTTCTAAAGTTCTGATTGAGCTTTAAAAATCAGTTATTCACCCTAATGGTTTCAGGGTCCTGAGGCAGATAGATATCCAAATGGCAGATTACCTGTATCTATTTGGCTTTTAATTTGGACTTTTGAACATGGGTGTGTCTGGTGTTCTTGGAATTCACAATGCTGAACACCAAAAAATGAGGTCAAACTTGAGAGAGAACTGGGAAGTTGTCCAATTTAACCTGCTCAGAACCTGTCCCTAATCCCTTCTTCTGGCTTGGAAAAGATGCATCATCTCACCCAAGCTAATGCAAAAATACTAGTCTAAACTGAGACTGCCCAGAATGAAATAGATGGCGCAGTGAGTAGAGCGTCGGCCCTGGAGTCAGAAGGACCTGAGTTCGGATCCGGCCTCAGACACTTAACGCACACAAACAAAAACCTAGCCATGTGACCTTGGGCAAGTTACTTACCCCCAATTGCCCTCCAAAAAGCAAAAACAAACAAAAAAAAAATTCAACATCTCCTGCTGTACTGGATATATGCAGAGCAGTAGAGAAAAGATGGTAAATTGGGTTACCCTACAACTCTGTAATGTTATGTTAAATATCAGGGCTTAGCCTCCATAACCGAGAAATAACTGTGTCTTGGGGGCTGACTATTCTGGACAAACACACACACCCCACCACCACCACCAACACCTCCAACAACATCAACAACCCAGTGAGCTCTTCGATGTGTACATAAATCTAGAGCTCCCCATCATATTGACAGCAGTTCCCTGTTCCTAGGTCCCTTTAGTTTCTTCCCACAGCAGTTCCTAAAGCTTTCTTCCCCAGAAACGTGTTGGCAATCATAAGGTAGCCAGAGGGAAATTCCTCTCTCCATTTCTATTCAATGTAATTCAAACATTCCAGAGTTTAGATAAAACTCGGTAACTATGATAGCCTATCTTAGCATATGCTAAGAGCTTTCGAGGAAGGGTAGAACCAAGCACTTCTGGGAGGATGGGGGCAAAGATCCTTTACTGTAGAGGGAGAAGAGGGAAGACTTTATGGAAGAAGTGTCATTTGAGTTGGATTTTAAAGGCTGGGTAAGAATTCCAAAGGCTAGGAGGGGAAGGAGACCTAAGGAACAATTTAAGTACAAGGCAAGAAGCAGAAATTTGAATCAGCATGATCCTAAAGATGGCCTTGGCCCAGCAAGGCTAGAGAGTAGCATAAAGAAGCCCTGCATTTGAAGTCAGAAGACATGGGCTCAAACCTCAATTCTAGTGCTCACTAGAGTCTCAATTTCTTTCTCTGTAAAAGGGGAATCATAGACTTAATAAAATCTCCCTACTAGAACTGGTGAGAAAAAAAGAGCTCAATTTACTGAAGAACAGTTTGAATTTAAAATTAGTTTGAATTTGAATTAATATAAAATTATTTCAAATTAGGCATAGTAACTCATCCTTTGATCCAGGAGAGCCCAAGATCATGGAGACTTCTCAGAAATAATCTCCCCACCCACACCCACACCCTTTACCAGATAAGAGACAAATCAAAGATAAGATGAGCAAAATTTTTATATAATGACATTAAAAGCTAATTAGAATTTTTTTTTTAAAGGAAACTTCTTGCAGCTACCATATAACTGACCAGGAAGAATTCAAAACTCAATTAATTCAGTTTTTAGAAGAGATCCCCTCTGACTGCCAGAACCTGAAACCTTCCTCATCTGTGAGGAGCTAACCTGCACCAAAGCCTTCACTGCCCAGAGCCTGTTGTCTCTTTGGTCCCCCAGGGAAATAGAGCCTGGGTGAAGAATGAATTTTCTACCTTGCAAGAGACTGGGGTACTAGCTTCAATTCTACAGGATCTCCCAGCTGCAAAGGACTCCCAGGGTCCTAAATGGGGTCAGGTTCTGTTATGTTTACATGGACCTCTATATAAAACTTTGGAAGACAGGTTTTCCTACATTGGGGAGAATGGGGGGTGGGAGGGTCTATTTTATACCAGAAAGGGTAATATATATCTATATGTAATATGTATTTATTTATTTATTTATTAAGCCTTAATATTGTATTTATACAAGATGTTCTACCCTAATATATGAATGATAAACATTATATTTTTGTTCATGGTCTATTCTCTATGAGTTTGAAAATAAAAGTATATGTTTTGCTTGCAAAACACCTTACTGTCAGTTAATGTGTATTTATAAAATGGTAAATAAATAAATCATATTCCAAAAAAATCTTATTCTAATACTTCATTAGGGCCTAGAGATAATCCTGAGATCTCAGTCAACCAATTGATAAGTACTTATTAAGTACCTACTGTATGATAGGTTCGAGAGCTACCAATACAAAGAATGAAACACTCCCCACTTCTAAGAAGTTTCTATTCCAATGGGGAAACAAGTACCCTTAAGCTCTGGTAGTTTCCACTATGGTGGAAAGGCTTTGAGTATCACCCTACCAAGTAGCCTAAGGAAGGCTTTAAGGATAGCCCTAGACTGCTTCCTCTCTGACCTCCAGAGTATTAAAGTACAGAGTGGCTTAACACTAATAACCTGAGGTGCTCCACTATTATCCACTTGATGTCTAGATCACCCAAGGAAGGCATTCAGGATGGATG
This sequence comes from Gymnobelideus leadbeateri, assembly GCA_011680675.1. Taxonomy (NCBI): domain Eukaryota; kingdom Metazoa; phylum Chordata; class Mammalia; order Diprotodontia; family Petauridae; genus Gymnobelideus; species Gymnobelideus leadbeateri. Next base: position 46,504 of record WOXC01011960.1, read on the forward strand.
GACCCTGTTTAGCAAATTTATGGGAGGAAATGGACCAAAGTCACTGAGATGGACAATTATGAATGGGTTTGGAGAGAATCTCTCATGAATGAAACTCAGGCAGTTAGATGCCACAGTGGATGGAGGAATTGCCTTGGAATCAGGAAGACTTAAGCTTGACTCCAGCCCCAGACAGCTGCTAGCTGTGTGACCCTTGGCAAATGCCACAATCTCTATTTGTTTCAAGTTCTTCATCTGTAAAATGAAGGTTAATAAAGGCATTTGCCACATAGAGCTACATCATGAAAGTAAAATGAGATGTTTATTAGGTGCTTTGCAAACCGTAAAGCTCTATATTAATGCTATATAAATAATTAATGCTATATAAATGCTATCTAAAGCCATAGCTTTGTATAAAGCACTATAAAGCTAACTATATTATTGTGACTGAGTTAAATATCTATCAGAGTATGGTAACAGTTGGAGAAGACTCAACCCTTGCTCTCAGGAAGCTCACAGCCTAACAGGAGCTATGAGAAAAGTCTGTCCTTACTTTTCCCTGTTTGTCAGATGCAGGGGATTTCCTGCAACATCTCTCAAAATAACTTTACTTGCTCAAAACAGGATCTCTTGTTGGAGAATCTTCCTCTCAAAGTCCATTAATGAAAATCCTGGAAGACAAAGGAAAAAACTGTCCCTCATTTCCATGCTACTGCTTATTCTGGCCTATGTCCAAGAACAAGTGTGATGCCATAGAATTTAATGCAAACCAACATTTCCTCAGCTCCTCTCTCTAGAAGTGAGGTAAGGAAGGAAATATGCTGTTCAGGATTCCCCGGCATAGCCAGGCCTACTGTACATTTTTGTGCAGTGACATAAGGTGGAGCCACCTCCCAGAGGCACAGATGAAACAGTAGTCATTTGTGGATTTTTCTCCTCTCCCATTACCAAGGGAAGCTGATGGAATCCCCTTCCATGAAGAAGGCTATTTTAAATAAACAGTTTAGTCCTTAAGGAAAGAACACTGTACTAGGAACCACAAGACTTGGCCAGTAGCCCCTGCTCTGATCCTAACCTGCTGGAGGACTAAAAACAAATCACTTGCTATAATTTTCTGTGTGCACACGCACACACATACACGATATTCCCCAATAAATAACCAAAGGATGTGAAGAGGCAATTTTTAAAGGAAGAAATGCAAATTATCAATAGCCATATTAAAAACAAATCCAAATCTCTAATAATTGGCAGGCTGTTGTTCATCTTTCTTTTTTATTTTTTTGGTCTTTTTTGGAGGGGAGGGCAAGGCAACTGGGGTTAAGTGACTTGCCCAAGGTCATACAGCTAGTAAGTGCTAAGTATCTGAGGCTGGATTTGAACTCAGGCCTTTCTGATTCCAGAGCCAGTGCTCTATTCACTACACCACCTAGCTGCCCCTGTTTACCTCTCTTAAAGGGAACCAACGTGATATTACTATGTTGGGGTCAAGGTATGGTGTGTCTGACTGTAGCTGATCAGACAGGTTTAGAAGGTTCGACCACAGGTTGGGCACATATAGTCTATATGAACATTTGGAGTGGGAATATCTCAAAATTTGTACATCTCATTATTTCTTTTGAGCTACTGCAATTCTGCTTTGCTCATAGAGCACAGCACTTTCTTTGGTGTAGGCACGCCATGCTGGATGATTTTGTGCCAGTGTCTCCCATGTCTCACAATCAATATCAAAGTTTGAGAGACCTTGAGATTGTCCTCATACGGCCTCTTCTGATTGCCATGTGAACACCTATATTATATAAGTTCTCCACATAATAGTCTCTTAGAAAAATGCACCTTTGGCATTTGGAACATGTGACTAGCTTCTCAGAGTTGTGCTTCTGTAGTAAAGTTTGAATGCTTGGTAGTTCAGCTCAAGAAAGAACCTCAGTGTCTAGTACCTTATGCCAGGTGATCTTCAAAATCTTCCTAAGAAAATTCAAGTGGAAGAGATTTAATTTCCTGGACATGGTACTGGCACATTGCCCCGGTTTCACAGATATACAACAATGAGGTCAGCACAACAACTCTAGAGACCTTCAGTTTGGTAGGCAGCCTAATAGCTTTTCTCTCCCACACTTTACCTTAAGAGCCTCCCAAACACTGAGCTAGCTCTAGGATTGAGTGTATCAAACTCATCATCCATGTGTATATCCCTGGAAAGCATACGGCCAAGAAAAATGGACTTATCCATAGCATTCAAAATCTCTTCATTCGCTGTATACAACCAGTGGTTCCATGTTTGGAAGTTGCAGTGCTGGCAGGTGGAGAACTTCTGTCTTCTTGGACAGCATGGACAATGTAGGAATATTAGCAAAAGCAATAAAGAATCAATCTATACTTTGTTGTATCTCAGCCTCAGAGGCTGCATTGAATGTGCAATCATTTATAAACAAAAAGTCATGCACCAACTCTCCTTCCATTTTAGTCTTGGCTTGTAGCCTTTTCAATGGTTGTATATAGCAAATGAAGAGATTTTGAATGCTATGGATAAGTTCACTTACCTTGGCAGTATATTTTGTCTGGACCTCAATGACTCTGGAAGAGTGAGGCTGAAGTCTTTACACAACACTTCCTCATTTACATTCAATTTATGCATAAGTCAAAAAAAATCACCCACACCATTTTGCCATTTTTACATACCTCAAAGCCCTGGGTAAGTGATGAAGCATGGAGCTATATTCACAATACATGGGCAGCCCAAGTCATAGGGTCATCTCACTGATCTGAAGCATCAGTGGGATTTGTCATCCTCCTGGGTTTCTGAGCAGCCTTTTTAAAGGATTGTACAGCTCACCTCCTGGAGTGGGGAAGGGGCTAGGGTTAGGTTTGGAGCAGACAATTTTAGGGTACCTTTTCTAGCTTCTTCCTCACTCCAGGAGGTGAGCAGTACTCTTGCCCATCACCCAGCACTTTGAGGTAGGTAAAAATGCCAAGACAAAAGTCAAAATAACTGGCAATGTCCTGGGATGCAGGTGATGACATTGGTGTTTTTGATGTCTAAGTTCTAAGTACTCCACAAAACCTGCTTTCTCTGCCTTCATGGCCTATTAAAACAAATTGTTCACATCCACCCATTGCACTGGGAGAAGTCTGGAAACTAATGTGACCTTTATCAGCTGGAGAATGGCTGAACAAACTATGATATATGAATGTAATCGAATATTATTGTATAGAAAAAATGACAAAACAGAAAGCTTCAGAAAAACCTAGGAAGAGCTATGTGAACTGATGCAAAATGAAGGGAGCAAAACCAAGAGAACAATTTATGTAATAGCAACAGCATTGGAAAGGCAAATAACTTTGAAACACTTAAATGCTCTGATCAGTGCTACACTAACCGTGATCCATGGTCCATGGTAACAATGATGAAAGATTCTACCCATATGCAAACAGGGAGATGATGGACTTGAAAATGCAGAATTATACATATGGCTTTGGGCATGGAAAATGTAGGAACTTATTTTGCTTGACTGCATATTTGTTACAAGGGTTTTGATTTTCTTTTTCCTTTTTTTCCCCACAGTTCGGGTTGGCAAATGTAGGAGGGATGGAATAAAATCACATTTCAGATTTGGGATGCCAAAAACATAAAAGAAGATCATCAATGCATTTTTAAATACATGGAAAAGTAAAGAATGGCCAGAAGGAATCATAGGCAACCAGAACAGCTTTGAAAGTTGCACACTGAATTTATTTTAATCCTTTCAAAGAAAATAGGATCTATATGATGGAGATTCCAAGTTTCACATGCAAGTCTCTTTTTCTATACTACTATGGGGCAGGTTTGTCACTGTCAAGTCAGTCCCCTGTTAGAATAAAACAAAGTACTAATAATAGGTCATTCAATGATTAATTTAAAATGAAATCACATAAATACTCCAACCCTAATTCATATACCATACCTCCCATCTCCATATGGCAATACTTCTGATCAACAAGCCAAGGTTTGGTGACTCACCAGGTGTTGGGACATTAGCTAGGTCTGGAGGATCTCAATTTCATGTGGGCAGATCTTTTTATACCCTTGGATGACCAGGAAGCCAAGTCAATATGGTCAGAGGCTACTGGAAAGTTGTTTCAAAAAAATTCCCAACAAAAGACAACTTGAGCTTTAGCTAATCGAGTCCCAGGAATTATTTTTTGCTTTTTTTTTTTTTTTTTTTTGGAAAAATCTAGCCAAAATTGCATGGTGAGGAAATAAATCAGGACATTGCACTTACCATGTTCTTTTCTTGGTGTTTGTTAATTCCAAAACTTTTTAAAAAATACATAAAGAAGTAAGAGGGAGGGAGAAATGCTAAACACAAACCTTTACAAGCACACATTGACAGAATTGAAAATAAATCAGGATATTGCATTTACTATGTTCTTTTCATTTGGTGTTTGTTAATTTCAAAACTTTTTTTTAAAGAAGTAAAGAAGTGAGAGGGAGGGAGAAACGCTAAAAACAAACATTTATAAGCACACATTGACAGAATTTAAAATAGGATTTAGTGAAAATTAGTAACTACTGTTAGATTCTTGAAGAAGGTTAAGAGTTAAATCTCTTCAAAATACAGTTTTCAGGCCCTTTGAATAGACATCGTTAAATTTTACCTTGAGGGGTGGCTAGGTGGCACAGTGAATAGAGCACCAGCCCTGGACTCAGGAGGACCTGAGTTCAATTCTGGCTCAGACACTTAACACTTAGTAGCTGTGTGACCTTGGGCAAGTCACTTAACCCCAATTTCCCTGCCTTCCCCCACTCCAAAAAAAAAAAAAGCCAAAAAAAATTTATCTTGAGATTCCAACAACTTTTAAGAGGTACATTTCTATATCCCCATTATTCCTTGTGGTGGAAGTGGGAGTCAATCACTTTATCCCACTGAAATAACCTCATCTTTGTCCCTGATAAATTATACCATGCCCTATACGCTTGAGAAGACCTTGAGAAAGATACCACATGATATACTCTATAGGTTCTTCTTCTTCTTTTTTTTTAATGTATTTTGCTAACACTTGAAACTTTGTGAATTTGACTGACTGCTTTGATCCTTGGGGGTTTTCCAAGTTCCTGAGATCAACAAGTGTTCCATACTATCCCCTCAAAGTCCTTCTCGATTGGCTGGTCAGGACTTGGGCATGGACACCTTTTCTTGTGAGAGGTCATCTTTTTGATGCAGAAACTTTCCCTCTAGTCAGCTTCAACTAATGGACACAGTAACTTCAAACCTCCTGAACTCACAAGTTCCCCTCCAAGATTGGAAGCTTCCATCTCAAGATTGATGTCTGGTCACCCATACTGAGAAAAGAAACAAACAAACAAAAAAAAACAACAAAAGAATCAGCTGGGGCTGTGAGATTCCGGATCAAGCTTACCTAGGCAGGACTTAGACTTTAGATGTATGTATCCATTGCCACATGGCAGCTGGGTGATCTGCCGTCCTTCATAGGAAGAATCTTGAAAGTTCTTGCTATGATCCCCACGTGGGAAAAAGAGAGAGGAAGCTAAAGGTGGGTCAATCTTTTTAAAATATCCACTGAGTCATCAGCAATTCCTTCCCAGTGGTCAATAAGGATATCCTTATTAGGAGCAGCGAGGGGCTATGTCATCCTCAAAGCACTCAAGCACTAAGCTAATACATCTGGTCAGCTGAAATCAGGCAGGGAAGTCAGTGAATAAGCTTTTATTAAGAACCTACTATGTGTCAATTGCTACACTAAGTGCTGAGGATACAAAGAAAGGTATAAGCAGCCCCTGGTCTCAATACACCCATGAGCCCTACAATCCTAAATTACACTGAGATCATCACACTGTTTCTATGCTGAAAGAGAAGGAGAGGGGGAGAAAAACAGGGAAAAGAGAGATTAGAAAAAGAGGGAGAAAGAGACAGGCAGGTGGAAAGACAGACTGAGGCAGAGAGACAGCAAGAGAGACAGACAGAGAGACAGAGGCAGAGAGGCAGGGATATTTTTAAAGCTTCTCTTAGCTCCCCATGATCAGTATTGATTAGTTCATAGGGAATTAGGGGGATCCAGGCTGCTTTCTAGCCCTTTCACCTGATCTTCTCTAATTAATGTTCCTGTCAAAGTTTCTTTGACTTACCTTATTCCTGTAACTTGTATTAATCTCAGCCCTGGAAGGACAAACAAGTTGATGGCAAACAAACAGAAAAGAATGAGAATGATTAGTAAAAACAACTTTAAATACTTAGTAAAGTGTAAATGTCATAGAAATAGTCTCTATTCATGACTTAGAATGAAGTTTGAATTGAGTTCACAGAGGCATATTCCTATATAAGATCACAGAATATCAACACCACAAGGTGCTGACAAGTCCAATTTTCTTATGTTATAGATGAGAAAACAGGGGGCCCAAGAAATGAGGAGAAGGACTCTGCCAAGGTTCCCTAGGTTGTGTGATTTGAGCACACATCTTCTCGCCCGTTCTCACATTCTTTCTGCTACCTAGTTCTGCCTTTCTTGAGAAAGGTCTCAAGATTTTTTGCCAAAGTTGAAGAGCATGGTCCAGCTTAGCATCGTGATATGAATTACAATGGGGGCTCTAAGTGTGACAAAGCCCTTTGCTTATATTATTTCATTTCATCCTCATAACATCCCTACTTCCACTTCTATAATCGAGATTATCATAGTACCTACCTCCCAGAGGTTAAATGACTTGTCAACAGTCACACAGATGGCAAATATCTGAGGCAGGATCTGAACTGAGGCCTTTCTAACTAATTTCAGTACACTATCAATTATACCATGCCACCAAGTTTAAAGGGCTCTCAGTCTGTGATTTTTTTTTTGGCCGTTTCTTCATATGAAATTTATGCTGATCTTAAATCTAAAAAAGTCTGGTAATCACCAGACAAGAAAGATATTAATCATTGTAAAGAATCCTGGGGAACATTGGTTTGTAAATAATTTGTTTTATTAATCATTTTACCATTTTAAAAGATGTAATCCTAATTTTAAATCTGCAGCAAGCTACAACTTCAATGAAGATAGGCATTTAAATGTGGTGGTTGTACAACATTTTACATCTAATTCTCTGGCAAAATAACAAGCTCCTTTCTTCCAGAAGGTACTGATGAATGATAAGTTGTTTAGCATATTACATATGTGCGTCTATCTATATCAATGTAGAGAAAGTGAAAGAGAAAGAGAGAGGCAGAGACAGAGAGACAGAGAGATCAAGCACCTATTGGCACCCCATGCTCAGCACTGGTTAGTTCCTAGAGGAATTAGGGGGATCCAGGTTGTTCTAGCCTAGCCACACTAGGACTGTCCCTTCACCTGAGCTTCTCTGGTTAATGTTTCTGTCAAGATTTCTATGATGTGACATTGCTCCTATAACTGAAGTTACTCTTAGCCCTGGGTGTGGCTGGCCCTGTCATTGTTTTCCCTATAGTAGATTCTCCCTCCCCACTTTCATTTCCTGCTGACCTCCTGACACTCTGTGTTCCTTTTTTGTTTCCGATGCTCTGCTTTTGGGGAGATCACAATTGAATTTATTTCCATGTTCAAGAACCTATTGATGAGTCCTACAAACCACAGACCTGGAGGAGCTAAAACAAATCTATTCTGAGCTAAAAGACAATAACCTTTTGGCTGTTTCAAGTAATTCAGGGTGTACTCTGCCCCTGAATAGTCTTGAGGTTCAACAATGAAGAGAAGCCTTACTTTGTGCATAACAAACAAATAAAAACAAATAAATGAATAAAAAGGTTTTTCCATGTTTGATAACACTAGAATGTTGTTGTTTTCCTTGGTACTCCAAGAAGGCCAAAATGACATCACAATGTCAGGGTCAACGAACAGCATATCCGACTGTGGTTGATCAGGTCAGTCTGAGCTCAGAAGGCTCTACCACAGGTTGGGCACAAATAGTCTGCACAACCATTTGGGAGGGAGATGTCTCTAAATTTGCACATCTCGAGTTTCTTTTCAGCTGCCACAACTCTGCTTTGCTTATATTACATAGCATCTTCTTTGATGCAAGCATAACACACTGGGCCATCCTGTGCCAGTGCCTCCAACGTCTCCTAATCAACACCAAAGTTCTTCAGAGAGACTTTGAGACTATCATTGTGTAACCTCTTCTGACCACCATATGGTCACCTGCCTCCTGTGAGAGCTCCATAAAACAGTATTTTAGGCAAATGGAGGTTTGGTATTTGAACAATGGGGCCAGTTCCTCAGAGCTGTGATCTCTGCAGTAGGGTTTGAATGCTTGGTAGTTCAGCCAAGAGAGGACCTCAGTGTCTGGTGCCTTATATTAGTGGGTGATCTTCAGAATCTTCCTAAGACAATACAAATAAAAGCAGTTCAATTTTCTGGCATGGGGCTGGTCTGCTGTCCAGGTTTCACAGGCATACAACAATGATGCCAGTAGAACAGAACCAATAGAACAGGACGGCTGGGGCTATGTCCTAGTGGATGCTACCCCTTCCCACAGGAATTTCCTATGGAGCCCTGTTAGTACTAATAATCCTTTCCCAATGTTTAGAAGTGATAAATAGCTTGCTGTCCAGATTCACATTATGACATTCTCAACTAAAGAGTAAGCTTATAGCTGGTGTTTGGCTTATAAATCATAAACACACCACAGAGCTCGAATCCTCCCTCTTTTCAGCTGAATTTGCTCCAAGTTAAGAAATCTTAGTTATGGCTCATGACATTCATCAATTTGGTTTTACCATGTGGTCTTTTTTTCTTTTACTGAGGCTCAGATCCCTAGACATTCACCTGATGGGATTCTCAAGTCAATGTAGCAGACGCAGAGAAAAGATGAAGATGGTAATTTTTGGTCACCCCATGCTAACTCCACTGGCTCAGTGTCCTGAGATGCTGTATTCTTCAGAAATTTTTGCTGCTCTCTCATCTCATGCTTAGACTAGAAACCTATAAGCCAGGGAAAGGAAGGGGGCTTACAAAGATAATAAATCACAGATCTAGGACTGGAACTCAAGTCAATTGCCTGAGTTCAACAAGCATTTATGAGGTAACTATTATGTGCCAAGTACTCTGCCAAGAGCTGGACATACAAATGCAAAAGTGAAACAGGCCCTGCCTTAAGATGGGGCAGTGGATAGAGTGCTAACCCTGGAGTCAGGAGGACCAGAGTTCAAATCCAGCCTCAGACACTTATTAAATGTGGCAAGTCACTTAACCCTGTCTGCCTCGGTTCTTCATCTGTAAAATGAACTGGAAGAGGAAATGACAAACCACTCCAATACCTTTGCCAAGAAAACCCCAAATGAGGTCACAGAGTCAGACATGATTAAAACAACTCAATAACAACACATATAAGATAATACAAGGTAATTTGGGGATAAAGTCATTATCATTCAGGAAGGGCTCTTATACATATAGCCTTTGGGCTAAGATTTAAAGGAAGCCAAGATTCTAAGCAGCAGAGATAAGGAGGGTGTACATTCCAGAAACAGAATAGTCTGTGGCTAAAGGCAGGAGAAAGAATTCTGTGCGTGAGGTCTAGGACAATTTAACTGGACCAATGACTATATGAAAGGGAGTAACTTAGAAAAACTACCAAGAGCAGGGAGTTATGTTTGATTTTAGAGTCAATAGGGAGGCCCTAGAATTTATCATCGGAATGATGTGGTGTGACCTGCTCACTTTGGCAATTGTGTGGAAGTGGAAAGAAAGGAAAGAGATCAGTGAGGTGTCAGGCAGACTGATTGGGAGGCTATAACAATGGTCCAGACAAACATGATAAGGGCCTGAACTGGAGCAGTGTAAGTAAAGTAAAGAGTAAAGTAAGTAAGTGAAGAGAAAGGGCTGGATGCTAGAGACATGATGGAGGAATGATGGAGAATACTGGGTGGCTGATGAGATCTGTGAAGTGCGGGAGAGCAAAGAATCAAGGAGAACTCAGATTGTGAACCTGGGTGACTGGAAAGCTAGCAGTGCCTTCAGCAGAAATAGGAAAGTTCTGAAACAGAGTGAGTTTGGGGAGGGGGAAAGTTAACAAGTTCTGTTTTGAACTCCTTGAATTTGGGTCTAGTTTTCCTTTTTGCCTGTGACCCATCCTCCCACTTACGGAGGTGCTTTGGGAAAGACTGCCCCAGGAGGAGAATCAGCAGAAGGGGATACTTAGACAAGATCAGTCCTTTTTTTCAGTAACCAGAGTTAGGTTTTGCTAACTAGTCAGCAGCTGCACCATCACAGTCTACCTCATGGGCCTTGTGGAGCCCTGATGGTGGCAGAGCTTTGGGTCCTAATAAGGAACTCCCCAGAAGGAGCCTGCATAGGCCAGATCATAAAGAAGGGGTTCAGATAGATTTTCATAGGTTTTAATTGCATAATGCCTAACCAATGATTCTACCACCACCACAACTCCCTGTCGCCTCACTCTGACAGCTATAAATATCTGTGAGGTCCTTGCCCTGGCGAGAAATGTGCAGATCTGTCAGAAACAGAAATATCTGGGTTTGGGGCTATGAAGTGCTGGCAGTTGGGCCAGGAGTGAAGGAGTACCTAGCTGAGTAAAGAATCATGTGGCTCCCTTAACTAGCACTATAGAAAGGCTCATAAACACATTCCATCCTAAATGCCCCAACCAAGGCTAAAGGGGAAATCCTGCCCCCTTCAAACACACACACACACACACACACACACTCACACAATGAAGTCTTTTCCAACTACTTTCCTTCTCTGAAGTTGCCTTGTTTGCTTTTCAATCCCTTTGCACAAATATGGCCTGAAGGAGAGACGATAGATAGGTGATAAGAAGAAAACATTCATCATAAGCATGTATATGCCATTAAAACAAATTTCCACATTTGTCACGTCTGAAAATATTTGTGTCTTTCTTTGCATTTAAAATTAATCCCTTTTGGGTCAGGAGGTAGGCAATAAATTTCTTCATGAGTTTTTAAGTCTTGTAAAATTTTTATTTTATTTTTGGATACAATGTTATAGAAGCAATGTGGCTGTCCTTTTATCAATTTTTCTCATATTTCTGCTCATTTAGCTCCATATTAGTTCTCAGAAGTCCTTCCAATTTCCTCAGAACCTGTCCATTTGGTCATCTTTTATAGCACAATAATTTTATTCATTCCTATACCACATTTTATATATCCATTTCCCAAAAGGAGATAGGCCTTCAGTTCAAATATTCAAACAAAACTGAGATATATGAGAAAAATAGAGAGAGACAGAGAGAGAGAGAGAGAGAGAGAGAGAGAGAGAGAGAGAGAGAGAGAGAGATCTGTACACTTCATCTTCCTCTTTTTTTGTCATCTTTCTCTTTATAGTACTGGTATAGCTGAGTCTAAGGGTATGAAAACTTTAGTAGTTTTTGGACATGGTTCCAAATTACCTTCTAGAATGTTTGCACCTTTTAGCTATTGAAGGATGATTGTATGTCAGAAAAACTTGCAGCAAAGATTCTTCCCATTTTCCTGTTTTCCTTCTAAGGTTAGATATTAGATTTATTTGTGTAAAATTTAAAACAATTTATATAAGCAAAATTGTCCATTTTCTCTTATTTAGTTATGAACTCTTTCCCTATCCATAGATGTGAGAGATAATTTTTTTCCTTGCTTCTCTAATTTAGGATGCTTATGATGTGGTTTTTTTTAATATATATAACTATATATTCATTTGGAGTTAATTATGGTATATGGCATGAGGTTTTGGTCTGACTGATGTACAATTTCCCAGCATTTTGTTTATTGAACAATACTACCATATTTGTTTCCTTCTTTATATTATTTACCCAGGCTGTTCAACTGATTTCTCTCTCTCTCTCTCTCTCTCTCTCTCTCTCTCTCTCTCTCTCTCTCTCTCTCTCTGTCTGTCTCTCTCTCTCTCTCTGTCTCTCTGTCTCTCTCTCTCTGTCTCTGTCTCTGCCCCTCTCCATCCTTTTCTCCCTCCTCCTCTACTAGGATCAAATTGTTTTGATGATTATTATTTTGTAGTTAAATCTGAGATCTAGTACTAATAGACATTCTTTATTCTCATATTTTTCATTATTACCCTTAAGATTCTTGACCTTTTGTTGCTCCATGTGAATTTTGTTACTATTTGTATGGGTTCTGTAAAATATCCAAAATAAGTACAATTTTGAAAGGAATGTCATTATCATCACAAAACTTCTTGACTTCTGGGATGAGACAGTGCAGAAACTGTGCAATGGTAAAGGTTTTCCATACCTCAGGGCTAGTGAAATAATGCACAGGTAGCTTTTACCTTTTGTTACCTTTTAATATTGCTGAAAATATTCAAATATTAGAAGATATGGCTGTGTGACCTTGGGCAAGTTACTTACCCCAATTGCCCTCCAAAAAAAAAAAAAAGAAGATATGAAATGGAAGATGATCCCCCTAGGTCAGAACATGTTACTGGGGAAGAGCAGAGAACAACTACAAATGGCTGCAGAAAGAGATAAGCACCAGGGTTAAAAGTGAAAGGACATTTAACTGTAGATGTGTCTGGTGATGGAAAGGAAAGTCCAATGCTATAAAGATCTGTAGCATAAAGAAATCTGGAATGTAAGTTCTGTAAACCAAGGTGACTGGATGTGGTCAAACAGCAGATGGAAAGACTAAACATCAGGGTATCAGTGAATTTAAATGAATGGGAATGGGTGAATTTAATTCAAGTAATCACTACATATACTACTGTGGGCAAGAATCCTTAGAAGAAATGGAGTAGCCCTCGGGACAAGAAAAGCAGTACTGGGGTGCAACCTCAAAAGTGACAGAATATCTCTTCCATCCAAGGCAAACCATTCAACACCACAGTAATACAAGTCTATGTTCCAATCACTGATGCCAAAGATAGCAAAGTTGAACAGTTCTATGAACACCTACAACACCTTCTAGAAATAACATTTAAAAAACAAAAAGATGTCACATTCATTATAGGAAATTGGAATGATTAAGCAGGCGCTCAAAAGATAATTGGATTAACATGCAAATTTGACCTGGTACCACAAAATGAAGCAAAGCAGAGAATAGTAGAGTTTTGTCAAGACAACTTGTTGGTCATAACAAACACTCTTTTTGACAGGGGCCACTTGATGCCAGCATCAAGTGTGAGCAGAGGCATGAGATGAACAGGGCCAGGTGGGCAGTTCAGGATAGAGCTCCATTTATTGATTCTCTGAACAAGATTTTTGTAGAGCAAAGAGACAAAGAAGGTAACTATCAGTCGTAATATTCACATAATGCCAGGCAGACCTTGAAGGCTATCATGTCCTTTCTTTATCTATTGTTCTTATAAAGGATGAGCAAGAATTCAGGGCACTCTGTTCTTTGCACATCATGGAGAGTGGTGAGCCAATGTCCTGTTTGCCTGGGAGCAGCTGCAAGGAGCTGGCTGCTTCTACCTGCCAACTTAGAGTTGGCCCTGAACAACTTTTTCTTTTTTCTTCCTTCCTTCCTTCCTTCCTTCCTTCCTTCCTTCCTTCCTTCCTTCCTTCCTTCTTTCTTTCTTTCTTTCTTTCTTTCTTTCTTTCTTTCTTTCTTTCTCTTTCTTTCTTTGCTTTTTGGAGGGCAATTTGGAGTTAAGTGACTTGCCCAAGGTCACATGGCTAGTTTTTGTGTTAAGTATCTGAGGCCGGAACTCAGGTCCTCCTGACTCCAGGGCTGGTGCTCTATTCACTGTGCCACCTAGCCACCCCTCAACATCTTTTTCAATGACCCAAAAAGAGACTCTACATATGGACATCACTAGATGATCAATAATGGAATCAGATTGATTTTATACTTGGCATCCAAGGATGGAGAAATTCTATACAGTCAGTTAGAACAAGACCTAGAGCTGACTGTGGTTCATATCATGAACTTCTTATTGCAAAAATTAGAGTTATATTGAAGCAGGAAAGCCATCAGATCATATAGATATGACCTAAATAACATCTTTTATAAATATGTAGAGGAAGTGGTGGAAAAATTTAAAGGATTATATTTGGTAGATATAGTATGTGAAGAACTATGGATAGAGGTTTGCAATATTGTGCAGGAGGAAACAACAAAAAACATCCCAAAGAAAAAGAAGAGCAAGAAAGCAAAATGGCCGTCTGGTGAGGAAGGAAAGAAAGGGAAATGGAAAAGAGAAAGGGAAAGACACACCCAATGGAATGTAGAATTCCAGAGAATGGCAAGAACAGATAAGGTTTTGTTAAATGAGCAATGCAGTGAAATAGAAAAAAAAAAAGAATAGAATGGGAAAGACAAGAGATCTCTTCTGGAAAATTGGAGATATCAAGGGAACATTCAATGCAAAAATGGCAAGAATATATAGAAGAACTTTAAAAGAGAGGTCACCATCACTGATAACCATGATGGTGTGGTTACTGACTTAGAGCCAGACATCCTGGAGAGGAAAGTCAAGTAGGTCTTAGGAAGCCTTGCTAATAATAAGGCTAGTGAAGATGACAGAATACCAGCTGAACAATTTAAAATCCTAAATGATTATGCTATTAAAGTGTTACACTCAATATGCCAGCAAATTTGGAAAACTCAATAGTAGCCTCTGGATTGGAAAAGTTTGATTTATTTCCCAATCCTAAAGGACAATGCCAAAGAATGTTCAAACTACCAAACAATGTACTCATCTCACATGTCAACAAAGTTATTCTTAAGACTCTGCAAGGCAGGCTTCAGTAATTTGTAAACCAAGAATTAAGTGCAGGTTGATTTTCAAATTAGAAGGATCTAGAGACCAAACTTTCACTGGCTAATAGAGAAAGCAAGGGAGTTCCAGAAACAAAAAATCTAATTTTGCTTCATTGACTACACTAAAGCCTTTGACTATGTGGATTATGACAAATTGTGTCAAGTCCTCAAAGAGATGGGAATATTAGACCACCTTATCTGTCTCCTAAATCATTTGTATGTGGGTCAAGAAGCAACAGTTAGAAGCAAATATGGAAATGATTGGTTCAAGATTGTGAAAGGAACACAAGGTTGTATATTGTGACCTTATTTGTTTAACTTATATACATTTATGTGCATGTACATCATGCAAAATGCCAAGCTGGATTAATCAAAATCCAGAACTAAAGTTGCCCAGAGGAATATCAACAATGTCAGATATACACATATGATACCGCTCTGATGGCAGAAAGTGAAGAGGAATTAAGAAACCTTTTGATGAGCATGAAAGAGGAGGGTGTAAAAGCTGCCTTGAAGCTTACCATTAAAAAAAACCACCTAAGGTCATGGGGGTTGGTTCCTTACTTCCTGGCAAAAAGAGAGAGAAGAAATGGAAGCAATGTCAGATTTTATATTCTTGAGCTCAAAGACTATATTGCAAACAGTGACTACAGCCATGACATTGAAAGATGTTTGCTCCTTGGAAGGAAAACTATATCAAATTTGGACAGAATGCTAAAAAGCAGACATCATCTTGCCAAAAAAAGGTATATATAATCAAAGCTATGGTTTTTCCAGTAGTAATTTATGTTTGTGAGCTGAGCGCCACAGAATCAATGCTTTCCAATTGTGGTCCTGGAGAAGATCTTTCAAAGTCCCTTGGAGAACAAGGAGATCAAATCAATCATTACAAAAAGAATTTAATTCAGACTATTCACCGGAAGGTCGAGTACTAAAGCTGAAGTTTAAATGCTTTGACCATATGATGAGAATACAGGTCTCATTGGAAAAGAGGCTGATGTTGGGAAAGACTGAAGGCAAAAAGGAGAAGGGGCTGGCAGAGGATGAGATGGATAGATAGCATCATAGAAGCAATGACTATGAGCTTAAACAGTCTTTGGGAGATAGTGCAGGACAAAGAACCTGACATTCTATAGTGCACAGGGACATGAAGATGACTGAACAATAGCAAACTCTTGTCTTGCTGATTTCTTTCAATGCTCTGGGATTATCTGAGTGATACACAAGAACAGGACTTAATTTGCAAGTACCAGATGCATTCTCTCCAACCAAAAAAGTTACTATTTTGCAAAGTTTTATGGCCTGCCATAGTTTTTTCCTCCACTGAGATGTAGGTTCAAGATAGCATTCTTTGATCAAAATAAAACTGGTTTAGTCTACACTAAAGATTTGACCCCAGAAAGAAAGGACATTCATCTATTATTTCTTTCTGTTTCAATATCTGCATTAGTATCCTCTCCTGACACTTATGACTACATGACTTTTTAATCACACAGGTCAAGGAAATAATTAACAGAGAGAAGGCATGAGAATTAAGAGGAATTGGGGAAGCTTCTATAAGTTTCAGAGAAGATAAGAAGACTGGAAAGGCAGGAGGGAACTAGGTTATGAAGGGCTTTGACTGTCAAATAGAGCATTTTGCTTTTTATGCTGTAGGCAATAGGAAGCCAATGGAATTACTGAGTAGGGGAGGTGACATGATCAGATCTGTGTTTTAGGAAAATCATTTTAGTGGTTGAATGGAAGATGCATTGGTATGGAAAAAGACTTGAGGCAGGGAAACTCATCAATAGGCTATTGCAATAATCCAGGTGTGAGGAGATAAGGGTCTGTGCCAGGGTAGGAGCATTGTCAGAGGAGAGAAGGGGATACATTCAAGAGATGCTGCAAATGTAAAATCAATATGCCTTGGCAATAAATTGGATATGGAAAGTGAGAAATACTGAAAAGTCCAATTCCTGGTATATATTCAACTTGATAATTGTATAAAATCTTTTTACTATCTTGTTTTGGCTTTAAATTTTTTTTAATTTTACAAACATTCATTAGGGATATTAATCTATAATTTCCTTTCTCTGCTATCTCTCTCTGGTTTGGATATAAAGCTTATGCTGTATTTGTATCATAGAAAGAATTTGGAAGGGAGCCTTCTTTCCTCATTATTATAAATAGCTAATGTTCTATAAAAATTAAATTTTCTTTGCATGTTTGATAAAATTCAATCGTAAATTCATCTTGCACTGGAGCCTTTTTTTTTTTGGTAGTTCATATATTGTCTGTTTGATTTTTCCCCCTGATATTTAGTTATTTTAGCTCCTGAAGGGCAAGGGTGCTATGATTTTTATCTTTCTGACACCAAGGCCTAGCCTAGGTCTTGCACATTACAACTGCTTAAAAAATATTTTTTGTATTGTAGAGGAATAATATTTTACATGATTTTTGTCTTTTTCTTTTTAGAGACAATACCATCTGGACTAGTGAATGAATGAATTTTCAAACCTTTAAGAAATCTTTACAGAAATTTATGATGGAAATAGAAACATGTGAAATATGTAATAGAATAAGAGTGGACCCTCAGAAAGGAGATAGAATGTCTCAGCCTCCTTTTAATGGCAACCCATACATGTTGCCACAACCAAGAAGCCAAAGGTTCATTTAAAGCAAAGTGTGGTGTGGAAGGTACCTAAAAGCTAGGAAATCCAAGAAAACACTGAGTGATATTCATCTACATATGTATGCATAACTTATATTTTTCAGACCTAAACAAATCTAACCAAAAGATAAACAAGGAAGAAGTTAAGGATCTAAATAGAGCTTTAGAAAAATTGGAGATTTTATATGTATATATACAAAATATGTAAGAAATTAAGTATATAACATACTTAAATTATATAAAGAGCTTTAGAAAAATTGAGATTATATATAAATTACATAATCTCTAATTGTTATATATTTTAAAAACTAGAGGTTGTACATATAATTATCTGCATAATTTTAAATACAATCTAGTTTATACATATTGTAAGTAATTAAATTGTATAATATATAATTACATTGTTAAATTAGATATTATATATAGACCTAATTAAAAGAGAAAGGAAGAGAAATTATATTATGCTTAAAGACACCATAGATAATAGATTATCAACACCCCAGAGAATACAAAACAAAACTAAGCACAGACCAGACATTCCCTCCAGAACTAAAAAGAGCCTGGCAATGACACACAACACAAATTCGGAAAAGAAAGCTGAGAGAATGAGAAAACAAAAAAGAATTCCTTTATAGAGAGCTATTATGGTGACAGGGACACCTGAGACACAAAGTCAGAAAAAGAGAATGACTCCAAAAGATCTATAAAGAAAATTTCAAAGAAAAACACAACTAGGTTCCAAATGAATACATGAGCTAGATATAAAAGGTCATATGATAAAGAATTGGAGAAACAAGGAAGCCTGTATTATATGAAATGGGAATAAACTATAGGCCCTTCCAATAAGATCATGGGTAAAACAAAGATGTTTATTATCACCCCTACGTTTGACATGGTTCTAAAAATGTTAGTTATAACAATATGTCAAGAAAAAGAAATTGAGAAATTAAGAATAGGCAAAAAGGAAACAAAATGATCACTTTTTTGTAGATTTTATGTAGATTTTATAACACACTGGTTATGATATGTAGAAATTTTAAAAATGAAATACAAGTGGTTACTATGTAATTATACTGACTAAACTTGGTTCTAGGCAAGAATTGAAGTCCCTCCCTTAATTTCAGACTATGGAGGGGGAATATTGGATACTGTACATTATCAGACACAATCAATGTGTTACTTGATTTTTTCCTGAACATTTTTTCTTTTTCCTTTTTGATACTTATTACTAGAAAAATGACTTGCTGAGTAGGAGGGTTCAGAGAGATATTTGAAAATAAAGGTGATATAAAAACAAAAGGAAAAAAGTTTTAAATTTTTATTTTTAATTCCAAATTCTCTCCTTTCCTCCCTTGTCTCTTAAGAAGACAAGAAATACTGTACCTATTATGCATATGAAGTCATAGAAAACATTTTTTAATTAGCCATGCCCTCCCCCACAAAAGAGAAGAATAATAAAGAAATGGGGGGGGTAGTTAGGTGGTGCAGCAAATAGAGCACCAGCCCTGGAGTTAGAAGGACATGGGTTCAAATCTGACCTCAGACACAACACAAAAAAAATCTAGCCACGTGACCTTGGGCAAGTCAATTAACCCCATTTGCCCTACTTTCCCCTTTCCAAAAAGCAAAAAAAAAAAAAAAAATGGGGAAAAAAGCCTTCTATCTATATTCTGGGTCCATCAGTTTTCTATCCAGAGGAGGAGTTGTGGTGGACCATTAAGTCTTTCACAGTTGATTATCTTTACAATGTTACCCACGTACAATATTCTTCTGGTTGTGATCACTTTACTTTGCATCAGCTCATAAATATCTTTACAGATTTTTTTTAAACCAACACCTTCATCATTTTTTTTTGGTACAATAATATTCAATCACTTTCATATACTATGACTTGTTTAGTCATTCCTCAATTGATGAACATCCTCTTAGTTTCTAATTGCTTGTCACCATAAAAAAGAACTGCCATAGTTTTTTTGTATATACATCCTTTCCCTTTTTGTTTGCTCTCCTTTGGAATACAGACCTAGTAGGAGAATTGCTGGTCAAAGGGTATTCCCAGTTTTATAGGTTTTGGGGCATAGTTTCAAATTGTTCTCCAGAATGGTTGGACTAGTTCACAGCTCCACTAACAGTACATGAGCACATCTACTTTCCCACATCCCTTCTAGCAATTGTCATTTTCCTTTTCTGTCATATTATGTGTTTGAGGTAATACCTCAGAATTGTTTTAATTTGCATTTCTCTGTTAGTTATTTAGAACATTTTTTTCATATGATTATTGACAGCTTCAATTTTTTCCTCTAAAAGCTATTTGTTTTGGGGGTTTTTTTTGGAGGGCAATTAAGGTTAAGTGACTTGCCCAAGGTCACACAGCTAGTTTTTGTGTTAACTGTCTGTGGCCAGATTTGAACTCAGGTCCTCCTGACTCCAGGGCCAGTGCTCTATTCACTGCCTACCTCGCTGCCCCAAGCTATTTGTTTATATCCTTTGATCTTTTGTCAATTTCGTGAATGGCTTTTATTTTTATAAATTTGTCCCAATTTTCTATATATTTGAGAAATGAAACTTTAATCAGAGAAAGTTGGTGCAAGTTTTACCCACCAATTTTCCTTTTCCTTTTTTTTTTCTAACTTTGACTGCATTAGATTTGTTTGTGTAAAGTTTTTTTGGAAATTTTATGTCATCAAAATTATCTATTTTATCTCCAATGAATCTACCTCCTATCCATAGATCTGATAGGTAATTTATTATATGCTGTCCTAACTAGCTTATAGTATCACCCTTTTTGTATAAATCAGGAACCCTCTTTGAACTTATCAGGGTGTACAGTGTGAGATGCTGGCCTAGGCCTAATTTCTGCCAGACTACTTTCTAGCTTTTCCAGTAGTTTTTGTCTTATAGTGAGTTCTTTATTTGAAAAAAGAGAAGTAGAGGAAAAAAGGAAAGAAAAAAGAAAAGAAGGAAAAACATCAGTACAAAGCCTAGATTTAACAAAGACTCTTAGTGGAGGGAACTCTGGGTTGGAAACTTGAGCACTCATTCTGACTTGACTCATTGTAACATCATTGGTACCTCATTTACAGACTCTTCTGTTAGGTTTCCTGCTGTGTAAGAAAGAGAATACATTGGTTCATATATACAATAACAGCTGCTATGTAAGGGTTCAGAGCCCCTTTTTGTATTTTTTATTGTTAGGAAATAGGGAGTCCTTGACCTTTCAAGGTCCTGCTTCTGTAGATTCAAATGACAGAACAAGAGCATTACAAAGTTGGAAAGGACTTCAGAGGACCCAACAAATAACTGAAAGAGAATCTCCTCTAGAGCATCCCCAATAAATGGTCATCTGCTTAAGTGAAAGGGAAACCAAGCAGTTCATTGCACTTTGAGATGATTTTAATTGGTAGGAAGTTTTTCCTTATATAAATTATCCATTCCCTTATGTAAAGCCTAAATTTGTCTTTCTGTAATTTCCCATTCTTGTTCCTATATTTTTCCTCTGTGGAAAGCAGAACAAACCCATATGTTTCTCCTAGAATGCTCTGGGAATCTCTTCTTGGGCCTGCATTCTTTGACATTTTGATCAATGACTTGTATAGATCATAGAAGGCATTCTTGTGAAACCCGTGTAAACTCTGAGGCATCCTTATCCCAACTCATGATGGTTGAGCCAAGTTCCTCAGATATATCTCTTGGGAATCTAGGAGTATCCCTTGAGGATTTAGGGGTGATTCTTCTCTAAAATCATTGTCTTGAGCCCCTATTGGTGTGTTTTGTCCCATATACCTTTTGAATATTTAAAGACAATTCTAATGCCCTGCCTTACTCCCCTTTTTCCCTACCAAACTTTCTTTTCTTTAGATTAAGTATACCTAGTTTCTTCTACCAATTGTCATGTGACGTGGTCTCTAGTTCCCTCCCTAGCTTGGCCATTCTAATGTGGACATGGTCTTTCTTATGTCCTTCCTGAAAGATGGCACCTAGAACTGAATGTATTACCCAGACATAGTCAGATCAAGGGAAGAATAGAGTGGGATGATCACTTCCCCTTTTCTAGACATTATCCCTTAAATTCAGCTTGGTTGTCATAATTTTTTTTTTCTTTTTCACTGCAGGTATTATTTAGCCATGCCTCTCAGAAGCTGGACTTGTGAAGTCAATTCTTCAAACCCAAGAATAGAATATATCATTAGCCTGTTAAGATCTTTTTGGACCCTGACTTTGTCATCAGACATTATCTGTCCTTCCCAGTTTTGTGTCATCTTCACATTTCAAATTTGACAAATATTAAGAAGGAGCTGGTGTAGAGTCAAGATTGTTGTGTAGAAGCAGGAAAACTCCATGCACTCCCCCCGTAACCACCTCAAATATCTCTAAAATATGACTCTAAACAATTTTTAGAGCTACAGAACCCACAAAATGACAGAGAGAAACAAATCTCCTGCTGAAGGCAGCCTAGCAGGCAGGGTCCATCACAGTGGCTGGGAGCCGAGCCCAGTCCCACGTGAGCCTGTGGCTTTAGCCTCGAGGTGGCTCCAACCCTGGAGTGGATTTTGGGAGAGTGGATCACTAGCAGCTGTCATGGTTTCCAGAATTATCAAGCCATAGATGCCAAAGACAAAGTGAGAGGTGGACTTTGTGGGAACAGGGGGACATTGTGTGCGGTCTGGCCTCTGCTGCCTGGAGCAAGAAGGCAAGAAGCAGTGAAGGTGATACCTTGTGGCTACTTCAGAGTTCTTGACCTGTAAATCATAGGGGGCCAAGCGACCATTCTGAGGGGTAATCGCTCTTGCTTTAACCTGCTTGGATCTGGATTGCTGTCTAGGGTGGAGGTGTGTGACCTGGGGTGTGTGACCAGGTGCCAGAGCCTTTGGAGGCTTCAGAGAGGGCACCCAACTAATAGTTCCAGCAGCTGTGAAAACCCCAGCAATTTTGGACAAAGCTCTCCTCTCTAGAAGCAGAGTTCTACTGTGGCAAAAAGCTCAAAAGTCAAGTAATTGAGTGACAACATGAGCAAGCAAAGGAAGCAAAGCAAGCACAGCAGTCAAACCTTAGATTCTTTTTGGGGGGACAAAAAGGATCAAAGCATGGAACAGAAAGAAGACAACAAAGTCAGAACTCCTGCACCAAAAGCTTCCAAGAAAAATATGAATAGGTTACAGGCCATAGAGGAGCTCAAGAAGGATTTTGAAAACCAAATAAGAGAAGTGGAGGAAAAATTGGGAGGAGAAATGAGAATGATGCAAGAAAATCATGAAAAGAGAGTCAACAACTTGACTGAAGAAAATAACACCTTAAAAACTAGACTAACTCAAATGGCAAAAGAGGTCCAAAAAGCCAATGAGGAGAAGATTGCCTTAAAAAGCCAAATTTGCCAGATGGAAAAGGAATTTCAAAAGCTCACTGAAGAGAATAATTCTTCCAGAATTAGACTGAAGCAAATGGAACCTAATGACTTTATGAGAAATCAAGATACTATTAAACAGATTCTAAAAAATGAAAAAATAGAAGGCAATGTGAAATATCTCATGGGAAAAACCACTGACCTGGAAAATCGATCCAGGAGAAATAATTTAAAAATCATTGGAAAGCCATGATCAAAAAAAGAACCTAGAAATCATCCTTCAAGAAATTTTCAAGGAAAATTGCCCTGATATTCTAGAACCAGAGGGCAAAATAGAGGTTGAAAGAATTCGCCAATCACCTCTCGAAAAAGATCCCAAGGAGAAAACTCCTAGGAATATTATAGCCAGGTTCTGGAGTACCCAGATCAAGCATAAAATATTACAAGCATCCAGGAAGAAATGAATTCAATATTGTGGAAACACAATCAGGATCTGGAAGCTTCTACACTGAGGGATCAAAGGGCTTGGAATATAATTTTCCGGGGGTCAAAGGAGCTGAGTATCATGTTTCAGGGGAAAATATGGTCATTAAATGAAATAGAGGACTTTCAGGCATTCTTGATGAGAAAACCAGAGTTGAATAGAAAATTTGGCATTCAGATACAAGAAGCAAGAGAAGCATGAAAAGGTAAACAGGGAAAGGAAATCATAAGGAACTTGTGAAAGTTGAACATTTACATTCCTACACTGCTCTCTCTTTTGTGTTTAGTTTCCTTTTTTTTTCCTTCTTTTTGTTGTTCACTTCATTGTTTATAATTCTTGATTACAACCTGACTAGTGCTTAACATGAAGGTATCTGTGGAGCTTATGTCTGATTGTATGCCACCATGGGGTGGGGGGAGGAAAGGAGAGAAAGTTTGGAACTCAGGGAATGGTGGAACTGAATGTTGTAAACTAAAAGTAGATAAACAAATTTAATAAAGTAAAATTGAAGGAAAAAAAACAATGAGCTAAGTAAATCAATCAGGTCATCCCATTCCACTTAAAGAAAATAATATGTTCAATCAGGCATAGACTAAGCTCAAAAAGTCCTTCAAATTGCAGCTATATTGCATAAGAATGATGTTTGGATAGGCTAAAGAAACTCATTAACACTCTACAGGCTAGAGAAAATTGGAATAATTCCAGAAATTGGAGTGAGTATGGCATTCCAGTAAGCCTTCTGAGAAAGAACCCCTTAGGGGGAAGGGGAAGGGAAGCCTCACATAGGTTTCCTCTCTTCTTCCCTCCCCCTGGTTTAGTCAGAGGATGACTTTGTGAACTTCAAAGGGTCCAGAGGATTTGAGACTTCCTATTTTCCCATTAGCATCTTAGTATCATTCCCCCAGGATATCAAAAAAGGTGGTAGCAGCCTCTGCTTTGGAAACCAAGGACACATATTTATATTATTTAAAGGGAACTTTTGGAGCATGCCAAGAATGAGAAAAGGACCTCTCTGAAAGAGGAACCGTGAAATACCTCTTTGCCATATGTGCCCTCAAAGTTTAAGACCATTTTCCCTAGGACTGTGAATGTACTTGTGGAAAAGTGTGCCACAAACTTGTGAGAGAATGCTTGCTAACAATTGTTTTTATTGTACTTCCTTAGTAAATACTTTTTTTCTAAGAGCTATTTAAGTCTGGTTAACTAAATTATCAGTTTATAATCTTGGGACAGAACACAGAAGTAGGGCCTCACCCCAGTGACTTTAGAGAAAAATCACCCCAAACTCTCAAGTGATACTCCTAGATTCCTAAGAGATATATCTGAGGAACTTGACTCAACCATCTTGAGTTGGGATAAGGATGCCTCAGAGTTTACAAGGGTTTCACAAGAATGCCTCCTATGATCCACACAAGTCATTGATCAAGATGTCAAAGAATGCAGGTCCAATAAGAGATTCCCAGAGCACTCTAGGAGCGACATTTTTCCCAGTTAAGAACGGCCCATTGATGACTGTCCTTAAGCTTCAGTCACTCAACCAGTTTTGATTTTTGCCTAACTGTACTTGGATCTAGTCTTTTTTCCACAAGGATAGGATGAAAGACCTTCTAGTGCTTGGCTAAAATTGATATACTATGCCTATGACATTCTTCGAAGTTACCAGTTTAAACATGCCACCCCAGCAAAGGAAACCAAAATTTGAAAGGAGGTTAGTCTAGAATGACCTATTTTTGAATAAACCCTGTTGCCCTTTCAAATATTTAGAAGCGTAGTAAGAGATTGATCTGTCTGCATCTACAACTCTTCGAGTCCTAAGTACTGTCATTTAAGCCTACTCTAGGCATTGAAGGCAGAGTGCGAATGTGTATTTTCAGTGAAATTCAACAAGCATTAATCAGATTCCTACTATAAGAAAGGTACTGAGGATATAAAAATGCTAAAGTAAACATGTCCACTCTACAGTGAATTTGAGGGCTACACATAATTAAGATGAGTGTAAGGAACACTGAGAAGGCAGAGAGCAGAAATGGTGGGGAAGAACCAAGGATGGTCTTATGAAGGCAGTGGCATCTGAGCTTGTCCTTGAAGCAAGTTGTCCTAAGTGGTAGAGATGACGAAGGAGTGCTTTCCAGGTACAGTGAATGATTTATGTGAACCTATGGAAACAGGAAATGGAGGATTAAGTTCAGGGACCAACTAACTAGTAGCCCAATTTCTCTGACAAATAGTTTGTGAAGGAGAATCATAGGAAGCAAAAATATGGGTAACATGCTGGATAGATAGAGTGCTGTACTTGTAGTCAGGAAGATCTAAGTTCAAATCTGACTTAAAATACTGTGTCCCCGGGCAAATTAACCTTTGTTTGGCTCAGTTTCTTCATCTGTAAAATGGGGATGATAATAGAACTTACCTCCCAGAGATGTTGTGAGGACCAAGTGACACAATGATCATTAAGTGCTTAGTATCTGGTACATAGTAAGTGTTATGTAAATGTTTGCTATTATTATTTTTTAAATTATTTTTATTATCTGCATTACCCTCATCTTTTGGTTTCCTAGAGATTAGCTGTGTTGCCTTATACTCTACAGAGAATCACAGAATTGTGGAGCATCAGAACTAGAAAAGAACTTACAAATCAATCTAGTTCAAAAGCATCTTATTTTGCAGAGGAAGAAACCAAACTGTACCGTAAGAAATCATCAATAGGGAAGATTCAGGGAACCCTAAGAAGAATCATATGAAGTGATTCAATGCGAAGTTAGTAGAACTAGAACAGTTTATACAATGCACCCAATATTACAAAAAAATCAACTGTGAAAGCCTTTACTATGATCAGTGCAATAACTATTTATAACTTCAGAAGACCGATGATAAGAATTTCCACCTCTCGACATATAAATAGGCTAGAGGGGCAGAATGAGATGTACATTTTCAGATTGAGAAAGTATGTAAATTTGTTTTGCTTGACCATATTTATTTGTTATAAGGAAGAATGTTTATCTTTTCTTTTGGGGACAGGACAGTTGGAGGAAGTGGGGAAGTAGTAATAGTTATACAAAAGAAAAAAATAAAACAAATCGTGTAAAAACAAGAAAGGAGAAAGAAGGAGACAAAGATGAGCAGGGCATTGTTGGAATGACTGTGTTAAACCTAAATTATATCCCCAAAAAGCTGTATGGGAAAACAGCAAATATAGATGAATATAGCATATAAATATATGTGGCATATATATTTATATAGTAAATATAAA
This sequence comes from Gymnobelideus leadbeateri, assembly GCA_011680675.1. Lineage (NCBI taxonomy): Eukaryota > Metazoa > Chordata > Mammalia > Diprotodontia > Petauridae > Gymnobelideus > Gymnobelideus leadbeateri. The sequence goes on from WOXC01011960.1 coordinate 72,883, forward strand.
TAGAAAACTATGACAGAAATTTATAGTTTCATGTATAATCAATCACGTTTTAAATTTTTATTGGTTTTTCTTTGCATATTGAAATATTTATATTTGGTGTTTTTATAAAATTCATGGTAAAAGATAAAATATAAACCTTTAGAGGGGAATGGTAGACAGATTATGAGTGACATAGCTTCCTAAGATAATGTGAATTGTTAGAGGAAAAAGTTAGCTTGCAGAAAGTTTGGCCTAAGACCCAATTGAGTCAAATCATCTCAAGAACAATTGAAGATGAAACTTGAAGGAGAACACAAAAGATGGAAAACATAACAGAACTTTCACTGTTTATATAACAAAATTAATAATTTGGGCACTGACACACATGGATTCTAATATCTCAGTCCCAGAAGTACACATAAGAATGAGGAAATGGAGCAAAAGATTAGCTAGAAATCTTTGTGGTAGCTAAAACCATGGAAACAGGGCAGCAGGTGGCACAGTGAGTAAGAGTGCCGGCCTCGGAGTTGGGATGACCCCAGATCGAAACCAGCCTCAGAAAATGAGCACCCACATGTAAATAATGACTAGCCATGTAACCTTGAGCAAGTTACTTTACCCCAATTGCTTTAAAAAAAAAACAACCATGGAAACAATGAGATACCCAAAGTTTAGGGCATGACTACAAATTTTGACATGAATGAAATATTTTTGTACTATAAGAAAGAAGATGATGTTGGAAACTTGGGAAGATATGTATCAAGTATGCTTTGACTCCCAGTGCTGGTCCAATTACATCTCCCACTTAGGTTTTAGGTACCATGAAAAGTTTGGGGGTTCCTTCTTCTTTGCTGTAATTGGCTCAAACCCCCACTTTGTTTCCACATTGTTAGGTATCAGTGACCAGAATCCAGGTCCATTTAATAATTTAACATCAATTAGCTTATACAAAGGGATATGGACTTTTAATTTAGCAAGAACACATTTTTAGCTCAGTTCCTACATAATATTAGTCTCACTAAGTTCATGTATGGCATGACTGCGGAATGAATGCTTGTCTCAGTCAGCTCTGGGTCGGATCTCCTAAAATTAGATTCCTTGGTGGCTATCAATGCTGCACTGAGGCCAAAGCTGGATAATTGAAGGCCAGGTGCCCTCCTTATGTTTAAAAACTCACAGTAAGCAGAGGTTCTATTTCCTTCACCTAGCTTGGAATAGAAGAAATGCAGAGGCTAAAAACCAAGGTCTATTTCTTGGGGGCTACATGTCCTCAGCAGGGAGAAGGCTCTAAGGCCTCTTCTTATAGAATTGTCTCTCACTGGCCATGAACAAAGGGGTCTAACTGTGATTGCAATGGAATAGAAAATAGCCAAAGACTGGCCAAAGTTGACTCAGACCTTTTGAAAATGACCCCAGTTCCAGTCATAAAGCCAAGTGAAAAGACCCCTTCTATCTGGGGGCAGCCAGGTTGATCAGTGGACAGAGTGCCAGGCCTGGAGTCAGGAAGACTCATTTTTCTGAGTTCAAATCTGACCTCAAACACTTACTAGCTATGTGACCTGGACAAGTCACTTAACCCTATTCACCTCAGTTTCCTCATCTGTAAAATGAGCTGGGAAAGGAAATGGCAAACCATTCCAGAATCTTTGCCAAGAAAATCCCAAATGAGGTCATGAGAGTTGACCATAACTGAATATGATTTAACAGCAACAACCATTCAGTTATTGAATTGAAACCAGTTACAGAATGTTTACATGTGCCCCACAGTCTTTCTAAAGCACTTCTATTTTATTTTATCACAGCTCCCCCAGAAGCAGACTCCTTAGCTTGTCTACCTGGGAAAAAGGTGTCTGAGGTGCTCTGTGCTCTGTACCTAGTAGCAGAACAGCCACTTGGGAGGTGGCTGGCCTGAGAGAATGGGAGCCAGGACAATAGAATGGTGATTGAAGATGTGGAGAGGTGGTTACATGTTCCTTCTTCATGGGGAAATGTTCTTCTCCAGACCTGTGGAATATATATACAGGGCAGATCTGTCTGGCCATGCTATCCTGAAGACACAGCAACACAATAAGTGGAAGCTGAAAAGGATCTTGGAGTCTATCTACCCCAGGAGTTCTTAACCTTTTTTTTTTATGGGGAAGGCATGTAATGGAGCCTGGTGAAGAGCATGAACTCCTCAATATAATGTTAAAGTCATTAAATATAATACATCGGATTACAAAGGAAACTAATTATATTGAAAGTTATCAAAATATTTAATTTTTTTTTAAATTCATAGACTATTCACCCTCATAGACTCCAGGCTAAGGACCCCTAATCTACTTTTCTCCCCATCATTTGATGGAAGAGAAAATGGAGCCCCAGAACAGGGAAGGAATTTTCCTCATGTAACACAGCAAATGAGTACTCTATTTTCCTTTAACTGTTGCTCATCAGAGAATTGAAACTCCAAGCTAAGGAAGACTTTCTTCTGAATCTTTTCTACTCAGGCAGGTTCACATTGCCCAAGCCCTGAGTGGTCATGACAGAGCTGCCTCTCAGGCCCTGGGAAGAAACTTCTGACCAATTTGTCCCTTTGCAAGGGCACAGCTGCCAGGAAATAATCACTTTTTTTCCTTAAGTTATTTTTTACTGTGGTTTCTGATGAACAGCAGTTACTCTAAATTTCTTGTTGCTTCCCTCTGATAGTATCTCTGTCAATATGCTGGTCTTTTAATCTTTGAAATGATTAATTGAAAATTTCCCCTTTCCCCCTCCTTTCTCTCTTTGTCATCTTCAAGGGCAAAGTAAACCCTTTGAGGGAAGAAGAGAAAGATTGTGAAGCAGAGCCTTCTTCAAAAACTTGTCTCTGATAGGCCTATTCTTTAGCCTGAATCCCTTTCTCCCTCCCAAAACTCATTTTTTCTAATTGAAAAACAAATAAATCCACCAGAATTATTTTCTCTATAAGAGATATTAGGTTTCTCCTAACCTCAGAGATTGTGTGTCTTGTTTTACAAATTAAACTGACCATGAGGGTAAAGTGATCTTGGGCAAGTCCCTTCCCCTCTCTGGGTCACAGTTTACTCATCTATAAAATTATGTGGTAGAGTTGGAGGGGTTGCAATGAAAAGACTACTAAATTTGGAATCAGAGGACGTGGGTTCAGATTCTTACTCTGACATTTGCTATCTCTGGGATTATGGGAAGACACAATTCCTCTGGGACTCATTTTCCTCTTCTATAAAATTCAATAGTTAGACTAAGTGACCTCTCAGGTCACCTCCAGTTCTGCTGCATGATCCTATGATCCATTCAGCTCTAGATCCAATGAAAGGCAACATGGCCTAATGAGAATCAGAAAGACTTGGGTTGAAGTCCTGTGTCTGGCATTAACTAGCCATGCACAAGGCACTTAATCTCTGAACATTTATTTCATCACATGTACAATGGGATTAATGATACCTGTAGTACCTCTAATACCTAGAGGGAGAGTAAGGGAGCCACAGGGAGGGAAAATGGAACCAGAGAACAGCAGAAGGACCTAGGGGGAGTGGGAGACCATAAGAGGGGAGAGGAGAGCACAAGGGCAGTACAGGGGCCTAGGGGGACTGGTGGGACATAAAGAGGAAAGGGGGGACCAGAGGAAAGGAAAGGGAGCTAAGGAGAATGGGGTACCACTAGGAGAAGGAGGGGCAAGGACAATACAAGGGCCTGGGGGAGTGGGGAGAGAGGTGGAGAAAAAAAGAGGGATGCAGGAGGGAGACAGAGTAGGAAAGGGGGATTTGAGGATGGTAAAGAGGCCTGGAGGAATAGGGGCTAAGGTGAGTCAGAAGACTCAAATGAGAATAAGGCAAAACACTTTGTTAACTTTAAAGTACAACATTAATATTGGTTATTAGTGTTATCTCTATATCTTCCTAGATATTCAAAAGGGAAGTCCAAAGCCTGTTTTTCTGCCAAACTCCCCCAAATGCATGACTGTTAACCATCATTGTATCTACTTATTAGGACCACATAAAGCAGTGAAAAGTATTGCTTGGTTTTCTTTTTGAGACACAAAAAACCCCCAGAGCTTTGCTCCACAGGAGGAACCAAACCAACATCTGATGGTGAATGATTATTTTGTTCACTAAATTTATGAGTGTGGGTATGGTTTTTCTCTTTTTTCTTCCTGAACTGACTGGTTTTTCTGGCTTCCCATCACACTATGGCTCTGGATTCCTTCTCCAAACTGTCATACTATTGGAAGCTTGAGGAACATGGTCCCTCTGTTCTACTCTTAGAGCCTTTCCTAAAGGATCACCAGATACTATTGCCCAAGTTAAGTTAATGTAGGATGCTATTTCACTTTGATTCTCTTCTGGACAGTTTAGAATCCTAACTCTGGATGGGTGGCTTCCCCTGGCTCTGAAGATCTCAGCTGGGACAAGCAGGGCCTTTGCCTAGCCCCAGATTTCCCTTCCAAACATGGGAAAAAGACCTATGACACAAAGGGAGATCTAGAATTTGGTTGTGTCACCAGAAATGGTAAAATAACCTAGTGTTAACCATTGCCACTTCAAATGTTCGGGAGTAGGAAGAAATTTCCCCTTTTGAAAGGCCAGAGTGAAAGTCTGGCCCCACACTCAGGGGAAAGAAGCCTGCTGCCTCTGTTGCATGATATGAGATATACTAAAAGGTTCTTGTGCTCCAAAATATCTCCTTTATGGTTTTCCTCCTCCATTGGGTTTCCATGAGGACCCTGTAGAAATACCAAAAAAAAAGAGGAGATATTTGGGAGCAAACACACATTTCTAAAGTTTTCTCCCTTCTTCTGTAACTTTGCTGTTCAATAGTACCAGTCATGTCTGACTCTCTGTGATCCAATTTTGGGGTTTTCTTATCAAAGATACTGGAGTGGTTTGTTATTTTCCTTCTCCACTTCATTTTACAGCTAAGGAAACTGAGGCAAACAGGGTTAAGTGTCTTGCCCAGGACCACACAGCTAATAAGGGTCTGAGGCCAGACTCAATAACTTTAGGGACCCCTTGAGTGCTCACAGTCTTCCTGCTATTTCTGTTTTGTTTTTGTTTTTGTTTTTGGAGGGGGGAAGGCAACGCAATTGGGGTTAAGTGTTGCTACCTTGGGTTAAGCCCAAGGTAACACAGCTATCGTGTCAAGTGTCTGAGGTTGGATTTGAATTCAGATCCTCCTGATTCTGGGCAGGTACTCTATTTACTGCACCACCCAGCTATCCCTTTCCTGCTATTTCTTCATTGCTCTCTCCTCTTCCTGCCCCTAGTCCCTATGGCTCCAACCACCCAGTCTGAATTCCTGTCTCTATTCCTATGCCATCTCAATCTGTCAGTAGCAAAGGCTAAGTACATTAGCCCTCTGTTTTTGGCCAATGAAAGCCTCAGTCTCCTTACACAAAAGAAAGAAGTCTGCTTTCTCAGCTCTTTCTGGTGTGCTGGGGACATAGTTACTTAAATATTAAGGTAAGCCCTCCTGAAAGTGCTTTCTCTTTGGAGCATCTTTAAATGACCAAAACAACTCTTTAGAATTTCCCCATCCATAGGGGATTGCTTTATATTTATTTGTTCTTTTTAGGAGGGACAATATGGCCTAGTTTTAGAGAATCGGCCTCAGAATAAGGAAGGCTACTTTTAATATTTTTGATAGCTATTGGCTGAGACCCTGGAAAAATCTCTGAAAATTTCTGTTCAAGGCAGCTAGATTTCTAAGACCATGAATCTTGGAGCAAATGCCAGTCTACATTGGTACAGGGAATTTCCTCATTGAGAGTTCCTTATATCAATGAAATCATGAGTCTAATACAATTTGGAGGGGGGTGGCGCTTGGACATATTTACTTCACTAAAAGTCCATAATCAACTAGTTTCATGATTCTTTCACTGGAGAAAAGAAGCCGTCCTTAGATCCTGATGCATTCTTGGCACACAGTCTTGTTTTGATCCTTTGATTTGCTTTCTACTCACTTCTTAATCACCACCAATCTAGGATTTTCAGCATCCACTAAAACTGCCTTCTCGAGGGTCCTTAAGAAACTTCTTTTCATCAAGTCATTTTCTCAGTTGTCTTTCTTGACCTTCCTGTAGCATTTCACACAGATAACCTCTTCCTCCTGAAAAAGTTCTCTGTGGGCTTCCTTGACTATGCTTTTGTGGTTTTCCTCCTACTTCTCTGACTACCGCCCTACATTTCCATCAGCTGTTTCCCCTCTTCTTCCTTTCCCCAAACTGTAATTGTTTCCCAAGATTCTCTCCTTGGTCTTCTTCCCTTCTCTCTCTATAGTTCCCTCTTTGGAAATTTCCTTTAATGCTGTGGCTTCCATTATGACCTCTATTCAGATGACCACAAAAATCTCTTTCTCTAGTCCTGCCTTTTAAGAAAAAATTTTTATTGATGTATTTTTATTTATTTTTAGCTTACAACATTCAGTTCCACAATCTCTTAAGTTTCACATTTTCTGCCCCTCTCTCCCCCCCATAGCGAAATGTAATCAAATATAGGTTCTACAAATAGTATCGTGTTGAACATTGGTCATGTTGTAAAGGATTATAACCAACTTCTAACCCTGACTTCTTTTTTGAGCATCCTTTCATCTTTGAGGGGCCAAAACACGTAAGAATAATTGTACAGTATGTGATTCCATAAGAGTGTGCTTCAAGGAAACATTTCCTGAAGAAGTTCTTAGGCACCAGAAAGACACTCTCTTTCCTGCTTCACTGCCTAAGCTAGAGCTGTTCCTATGGAAATCAGTGAATATAAAAATGGTTTTTCTGCACCCAGAAGAGGTTGGGACTGGGGTGGGGGGATGGGGAGAAAGTTACCAGGAAAATCAGGGAGATTCAAGATTATCTGTAGCAGGTCTGAGTTGACAAGACCTCATGATCACCAGGAAATATATTCTGTATTTCCAATTGCCTTCCACCCGTACATCCTGACGGTACCTTGATTCAAGTTGAATTCAGCATCTTTCCCCTCAAGTCATCTTTCCTTCCCAGTTCCAACACCCATAGCTAATGGCACGATCATTCTCTGTCACCCAGGCTTATGCCATTAGATTTGTCATGGACATGTGTCCCTTCATAGTACCACAGACCTAAAGCTGGAGGAATCTCAGAGGACTAGTCTAAATTCCTTATTTTAGCAGGAAACTGAATCCCAGGGAGGTTAAACAGGTTGCTGAAGGTCTCACAGGAAGTGTCTGATGTGGGATTCAAACTCAGATTCTCTGATTCCTCTCAGTATAAAGCCCATGTTCAGTCTGTTTGCTTCCCCTGCTGCTTCATCACCTGAATTCTATGCCTACAATATATTTTACATCTCCCATCATTCTCCCACCCCTCTTTGGGGGACCTATTAGCTTGTCTCAACTTCATTCCTCTATAACACGTGTTATTTTGCCCCTCCAGATCAAGGAGGGTGTCCACATATTTCCCTCCTAGAACAGTGTGTTCTCAACATGTCTCAGGAGCATCTGCTGTTTCAGACAGCACTTACAGCCCTGATTTCACTAATGTGCACCCAACAAGTCCTACATCATGGGCTAGGTGATAGTCATAGCCCATCACTGCCATTTAGAAGAATAAGATGGCCTGGAGACTTAGCCCCAGGGCTCTATAGCTAGAGCTTTGAGCAAGAAGGACAGGGTCTATAAACCTGGAAACATGTAAACCCTGGAGCCTTTCCTACCCACACCCAAGCAAGGTGGCATTGCACTGAGCAGGAGGGATTCTTAAGAATCGTCATTAAAGTTCCATCCTGTGCTTTGCCATGAGACCTGGTCTCAATAGATGCCATTTCCTCTCTCCACACCCATCTTAATGGGATGGAGGGAAACTCCTTGGGGAAACAGAGAGCAAGCAGTCTAACTTTCCAGTGATGTGTCACTCTTCCTCCACACCCTCAGATGTGGACAGACCTGGACTCAATTTGTGAGCATGAGGTCTTGTCAACCTAGGCCTGCTACAGATAATCTGGAATCTCCCTGCTTGCTCTGGGTAAACCTCCCCACCCCCATCTTCTGGATATAGAGAAAACCATTTTTACACACACTCGGAGAATTTCCACAGAAACAGAACCAGCATAGGTGGAGAAATGAGACAAAGAGTAGGAGCTAAGTAGTCCTTCCTTGAGCACAAGGACTTCTCCAGGAAGGATTTCTTGGAACCACACCCTGATGGGATCACTCCTTGGCAAGCCCCCTGTGCTCACTTCATAATTACTCCCAGGTTGTTCAAGATGTGCCTCTGACACATACTGGCTGTGTGACCTTGGATAAGTGACTTAACCTCTCAGTGCCCTAGGAAATTCTATAAGACTATATGTTGCTGAGGGAATTTCATCCTCCAGATGTTGCTGACAGCAATTAAATACTGGCAGACCCAGTCCCTTTCTCTATTTATTTCTACCTAGTTTATCTCCCCCTATGTCTATGAAACATCATTTTCATTTGAATTCCCCTTATAGTTTCTGGGTCACTACTATGACACCATTTATTATATCCAAGGAAGTGGTGTCAAGGAAATTGAGGATAATCAAGTCTCAGAGCAACTTTTCCTTCTTTCAGGTAAAGCCTCTTTATTTTATGAGTGGAAATAAAGAAGCTGCATCAGGGAAACACTGGTCCTATCACGCCCTTCTTGTCAAAGGGATGCAGCTTATGTTAGTAATAACTGTTATTAGCAATGCCCATAAGACCCTTGTGCACAAGCATTTCTGGGTTCAATAAGTTTTTATTAAATACATACAACAGTACAAAGTTTTTTCAATGTCACCAAACCTTTCCTTGAGACAAAGACTCACCTTTTTAGTATTTTTCCAGCGATGTTGTATAGTTCAGAGCCATGGGATTTCACAACCTCTGAAAAATTAAAGTTGAAAATCACTCAAAGAACAATGGAGAGAGGTGGGGGAGGGCTGCAAAACATTGCAAGTAAGGCATTATAAAAGAGAAGCAGAGTAAAGGAAGTTTCCAAAGAAAGGAGAAGAAATTGAGGAAGAAGAGGAAGGAAGGAGGAAGAGGAAGGAAGGAAAGAAGGAAGGAAGGAAGGAAAGAAGGAAGGAAGGAAGGAAGGGAGGGAGGAAGGAAAGAAGGAAGGAAGGAAGGAAGGAAGGAAGGAAGGAAGGAAGGAAGGAAGGCAGGAAGGAAGGAGGGAAGGAGGAAAGGTAGGAGGGAGGAAAGGAAAGAAGGAAGGAAGAAGGAGAAGAAGAAGAAGAAGAAGAAGAAGAAGAAGAAGAAGAAGAAGAAGAAGAAGAAGAAGAAGAAGAAGAAGAAGGAGGAGGAGGAGGAAGAGGAGGGAGGAGGAGGGGAAGGGAGGAGGAGGAGGAGGGGAGGGGAGGGGAGGAGAAGGAGAAGGAGAAGGAGAAGAAAGGAATAAGGAAGGAAGGAAGGAGAGAGGGAAGAAGAAGGGGAAGTACAAGAAGAGGAAAGGAAGAAGGAAGAAAGAAAGAAAGAAAGAAAGAAAGAAAGAAAGAAAGAAAGAAAGAAAGAAAGAAAGAAAGAAAGAAAGAAAGAAAGAAAGAAAGGAAGGAAGGAAGGAAGGAAGGAAGGAAGGAAGGAAGGAAGGAAGGGAGGAAGGAAGGGAGGAAGGATGGAAGGGAGGGAGGGAGAATAGTGGTGGTGGCTTTAGGGATAACCATTGATTTGCTCCATTAGTGTCTTCACAATGTTAAAAAGAATTGAGGAAAGTCTTCAGCATGTTGAGTGGATCCCTTGTGACAAAGTAATGGGAGAAAGTGGACAAGAGATACACAGGATGGGCAGGCATTAAAGTGCTGCACTCTGCATTGTTGGAGTGAATAACCACATCAATGAGATCACAGAATTCATCTGAGTAAGCCAAACTCTGTTTTAGGTACTAGAAAAGATACAAAGTTTAGACAAGACATAATCCTTGTTCTCACGAAGCTTACAATTTAGGGGACATAAGACACAAACATGGATGACTTTAATGCAATCATGATTCATGCATTAGAAAGGCATAGAATGTTATGTGAGGTTCTTGGGAAGGTCATTACCAATCAGAAGGATCAAGAAAGGAAGAGACAGCAACTAAGTTGGGCTTTAAATCTTTGTTTTTGAAGAGTTGATTCTGACATTGGCTGTTTATTCTTTTGATCTTATTTCATTAAAGAGGTTGAAATTCAACAGATGAAGAGGACAGAGAGGATATTCCACATGTAATAGAGTCATTTGGGAAAAGAAGATGGGAAGAGGAAAGAAAATGGGGGAGAAAAGGAAAAAGAAATAAATTTACATAACTTTATTAAATAGCAAATTGTACATAATAAATTTACAGTTCGATGTCACAATTATATTTTTTATTATACTATATTATGAAAATGCTTTTTATTCCATAAATTAAAAATAAGTAATGAAATAAAATTTTAAAAAAGAGAATAGCACAATCAAAAGCAGGAAAACAAAGTATTTTAGGGGCAAGAGACTGGTCTAGAGATTTTGGCTGGAGAGTAAAGAATCTGAAGGAGAGTGATTAGAGATTAGGCTAGAAAAGTAGAGTGGTGCCAGATTGACTGAGCTCTTGATGACTACACAATTGGATTTAAATTTTACTCAAGAATTGAGCCCTCTATTGTGGCCCTCTATTACCTGCTGAGTACATGAGTGACCTGATGAGATCTAATGAGGAGGAAAATTTCTCTGTCAGCAATATGAAGGATGGTGTGAGAGAGTAGAGGACTTCCGGGTCCATATATATACATACATACATACAACATACACATATTCACAAGCATACATGCACATACAGACATACATACATGTGCACATGTTTGTATACACATTGTATATATGTATGCATGCTGTAGGCATATAGTATACACCTATAGATACGCAATATGCATATAAGTATATATGCATGCATACATACATGTACATGTGTATTTGTATGTATATATGCACACATGTACACACATTTATTTTAAAGATTGAACCAATCTGAGTATTTTCACTCAGGAGTCAGTGGAGCCTGAGAGCTTGAAGATGCATTACCGCTAGAATGAGGTCATGATACACTTAGGGGAGTGGGGATACATCTTCTGTGCCCACTAGAAAAGAGGGGTAAGAAGGTGATGATGCCAAGGAGGTTTGAGAAATGGAGGCAGGTTGCTGAGCAAGTTCGAGCAGGATGTTCTCAATATCCACAAGCTTAGTCACCTGCTCTAGGTATGTTGAGGGGAGTGCAGTGGGGTGAGAGTACAAGGGGATTGAGACAGATATGGGTAGACCATAGACAAAGGGGGATAATGGCACCTGGGCAAGTTTCAGAAGCAAGTCCCTTAGCTTCTTAATGGATTTTCTAGAAGGGACCAATTCCCAGCTAAAGGCAACTGTTTTTGTTTTTGAAGTTCAAGTAGTTGGTCCCCATCATCCATTGTCACACCTTCGCACAGGTTTCCCCCACATATGCCTAGAATGTTTTCCCTCTTCCCAGTACACCTCACTTCCTTCAACGCTCAGCTCAGGTGTAATCTTTAAATGGGGTCTATCATGAGCACCTTTGCTTCTAGTGCTTCCCCTTCCTCACCTTACTTTGTCTTTATTTTGTATTCAAGTTGTTTGGTTTTTCACATATGCACGTTGTTTCCCCCCTGCTGGAATGTAAGTTCCTTAAATACAGGGTCTTTCATTTTGGCCTTTGTATCTCTAGCACTTGGCACATGGTTAGGTACTTAATAAATGCTTCTTGATCGATTGACCCTTGTGTCAACACTGCACATCACAGGTAATTCCGTTGTAAGTACATTGGGCATGTGTATGACATGCAGAAACAAAATGCATTAGCAAATTTGTTTTGTAGATAAAAATTGTCACTCTTTTCAAAAGATGTACTTTCTAGCCACAGCGAAAAAAAAAAAACAGTCAAAGGGCCTGTGGGGATGGAAGAGTATGGTGATACATAACCCTATAATACAGGTTTCCCTGACGTACACAAAGCCATGGGCACAGCTGTACCAACTTCCTCATTTGGGAAAATGTCATCTCCATCCTTTGAACCACACTCATGTGCTCATGCTATGCTATGCCATGGAAACCCACACCTCCTTATTACTAAGAAACAGAAAGTGTGAGAGCCATCACTTACTTTGGGATGGAAATCATGAGTAACCACACTGATTCTTCTCAGTAAACCTTTCAGAAGTTTCATGATGGAAATTCTCTTTGATAATGACCCCAGCAACAGAACCATCACTGTCAGGATTGGATCTGATATCTACTGGGAAGACACCAAATCTCTGAGTTGGAAGGGACCAAGCTCAGATCCAATGAGAAATCCCCTCTATGGCAGTGGTTCTCAAAGTATGGTCTGGGCATTCCCTGTCTCTTTCCCCAGGATGCTTTAAGGGGGTCCACAAATCAAAACTACTTTCACAATAATATTTAGCCATTTAAATTTCTGATATGATAAATATTGATATGACTTAAATAAACAAAAGCTGTTGAGGGAGTCCTTGAAAATTTTTAAGAGAAAAAATAAGGGGGTCCTGAGACTAAAATGTTTGAGAACCACCTTACTATTGATGTCCCCCAGTATTTGTTTGGACACTTTCACTGACAGGAAGGTCACTACCTTTCTAGGTACCCCGCATTTCATGATTGGAAATGAAATCTAGGGGATAAAAGAAGCAATGCCCCTCTTTCTGTTGAAGATTCATTCCTAGGACTCCAAAGCTAAACCTAGAACAACCCTACACCCAACATCTCTAAATATGACGCTGAAAAGCCAAGGATTGCTTTGGAAACCTCTGGGCAATCTCAAATACTGTAGGTCTACTTTCCAGACTCTTGAAGGTCCAGTTTTTGCACAAGCCTTCTATGACTGCCCTAGTCCTTCAAGATCCACTCCTTCCCTGGACTTCAATAGCTCTGTCTAGGTGACACAATTAAGGAAGCTCTCTCTTCGGTCAGAGTTTTTAAAAGCTTAAGAAGCTATCTAATACAGTCTTCTAATATTACTGATAAGGAAACTGAGGCTCCAAGAGGTTAAGTTACTTACTCAAGGTCATATAAGTATTAAGTGGCACAACTGGGAACTGAAAACCCAAGTCTTTTAACTTATCTACATGCAGCAATCTTTGTAGTTCTTCTCTAATGGTTTCAGGTATCATCAGCTGGGGTTCACTAAGGCCACCCCTCCTATGATCCCTCATATTCTCCTGGTCCTGGGATGATACACAAAGCTCCAGGACATTGACGTTTCTTCATAAGGAGAGGAAATGGAGTCTTATACTATTTACCTTTCAAGGGAGAAGTGAAGTAGTTTCTTCTAGAATGAATCAAGAAAGGAGCAATGCTGACCAGAGATACATTCCCCTCCACGCTGATCTCTCAAAAGGGGTTCCATTCTTTTTGCTGAGACAAAGTGCCCTTGGTTCTCTTCACATAGGGCATGAAAACCCCATTTCCTTGCCTTCATGGTCACTGGATAATTGAGAGTGGCATCAATTAACAGAATAAAAGAAATCCTCATACCTGAAAACAGGCCATGGTGAGTGGGTGAGAAGAGTTTATTTTTGTCTTTGTAGTATGGGGTCAAAGCCACTAGGAAAATTTTAGAAGTGATGTCAACCTCATACTGAGATAAAAATGGAAACTGCCTACACAGTGGGTGCAATGCCAGGGCCACTGGTGGGATCCTCAGCCTCACCCGTCAGCCTCCTTCACCATATCTGACCCTCGATATTCCATTATTAGAACCTAATGGGCAGGAGCCCAAATACTAAGTTCTCTTTAAGTATCAACACATCAAAGATGGGAATATGCACCTTTTTGCCATATTGAGAACTGGATCTTTAACTTTACTCTTTGGAGACTATGGCTTTCCATATCAATATAGCACTGAGAAATTGACTTTGCAAATACAAGGTGACTCACAAATACGAAGCGCTATTAAAGAGCAATCTTTGAAAAGATCTAGGGGTTCTAGTGAACTACAAACTCAGTATGATTCTGTAACATGATGTGGCAGCCAAAAAAGTTAATTCATTCTTCAGTGATATTGAGAGTCAGAGTTTCCATAAGGTCATAGGGTTAAAAGTTTAGAGCTAGAAAGGACATTAGAGGCAATCTTGTCTAATCCCCTATAGCAGCAAGCAACCTAGCATACGCAAGATGGCAATTAGCACAGGTTCTTTGATTTGCTGAAAAGCAACTCAAAAGGGGCTAACAATCTTACTTTAATCAAACATACATATCATTTACTTAGTTCAGGGGGAAAAGTCAACACCTTGAACTTCAGAGAATACACACAGAAATTACAAGCAGACAAAAAAAAAACAGACAGAGAAAATAACACAATTCAACAGACCAACAGACAGGGCTTCTAGCTGTCTGGCCATTACATACATACATAGTTAGTTACCAGAGAGAGAAGCACCAACATCTGGGTTTTCAAAGATGGGAGGCTAATCAGCTATCCAGAGTCTCATCTGGCCACATCACACAACTCTTCCCATAAATGAGTCCCAAAGCAAAACCTCACTTCAGAGTTTATATACCCTTCTTCAGGGTCAGAGGACATCACAACCTTCATGGCCCACTGCCCAATTACAAAGCAACAAAAGGTGTGGGCCTTCCTGAAAAACAAGCCTCCCCTAAGCAAGCTTCTCTTGTTGGGCTCCAAGTGAGGCCCATTAAGGGGGAGGAGAGATCTTCAGATTCCCTTATAGCAGCAGGCCTTGTTACTCATAATTCTATTACATCCCCTCGTTTTACAGTTGAGGAAACTGAGACCCAGAGAGATTAAGCAATTTGCCTGAGGTCACACAGCTAAGGGACAGAGGTGAGATTCAAACCTCGGTAGTCCTCTGATTCAAAAGTCAAAACTTTTTTCACTGCACCATTCTGATCCTGCTTATATTCTGCTCAGATCAGAAAAATGTCTAGAAAATTGCCTTCAATTCCATGCACTTTATTTTAGGAAAGACATTGGTGAACAAGGGAATATCCAAAGGAGGGCAATCAGGATGGTGATGGGCCTCAAGTCCACACCATATGAATATTAGTAAAAGAAATCAAACAGTGTTAAACATGAAGAAGGGAAAGCTCAGGATGAAAGAGACAGCTATTTACAAGTACTGGAAGGGCCTTCAGGCAGCAGAGAAATTATACTTGTCTTGTTTATCCCCAAGAGGGGAAAAATCAGAAACAATGAATGAAAGTTTCAAAGCCGCAGATTTAGGCTTTTGTCAAGAAAAACTTTTTCAAATTAAAACTATCCAAAAATGAAATGAGCTACTGGAGGAGGTAGTGGGTTCTCTCCTACTAGAGGTCTTCAAAAAGAGACTAGATGACTTCTTCTTGGGACTCAGTGGCACTTGAGGTCACTTTGAACTCTTAAGTTCTATTATTCTATGATTCCTAGAAGCATACTGTTTTTTTATTTTTTTTTTATTTTTTTCTTTTTCTTTTTATTTCTTTCCTTTTTTTTTTTGGAGGGCAATTGGGGTTAAGTAACTTGCCCAAGGTCACACGGCTAGGTTTTTGTTTGTGTGTGCGTTAAGTGTCTGAAGCCAGATCCAAACTCAGGTCTTTCTGACTCCAGGGCCAACACTCTATTCACTGCACCACCTAGCCACCCCAGTTTTTTTTTTAATTTTTTTTTTTTTTTAAAAGCAATTGGGGTTAAGTAACTTGCTCAAGGTTACACGGCTAGTCATTTGATTTATGCGTGGGTGCTCGTTTTCTGAGGCCGGATCTGATCTCGGGTCATCCCAACTCCGAGGCCGGCCTCTTACTCACTGCGCCACCTAGCCGCCCCTTTAGGGCAATTGGGGTTAAGTAACTTGCCCAAGGTCACACGGCTAGGTTTTTGTTTGTGCGGATTAGGTGTCGGAGGCCGGCTCCGAACTCAGGTCCTTCTGATTCCAGGGCCGGCGCTCTATTCACTGCGCCACCTAGCCGCCCCTTAATTTTTTTTTAAATTTGATATTCTTTTTTAATAAAATTTTGACTCCCTAATTTTCTTTCTCCCTCCCTTTCCTTCCTTAGCCCTAAAATGGAAAGCAATTTGATATCGGTTATATATGTATAATCATGTAAAACTTATTTCCATATTAGTCATGTTGTGAAAGAAGAAATGGTTTCCAAAAATGACAGTTGAGCATGTTTTTTTTTAAAAAATAGAAGGGCCTTTATTTCAAGGAGAAGCTTTGGAGTTATTAAAATCCCTGCACAATTTCTCAGAGGTAATTCAACCTGTTTTTACCCTGGACCCAGTTCTGGACCCAGCTCACTGTCCATTCACAATGTCTGCCCAAACCAAGGGAAAGAGAATTTGTATCCAACAGCAGAAAGTCCTGAAAATTCTCACATGTATCGCCAGACAAGACGGCAGAATATATAGTTGCACCATAAGCAACAGCGTCATTAGGCTTGATGCTTTTGTTCACAATCTTTCTCCAGAAGGAGTCCTGTAGAAGTTTCTGAAGCTCAGGAATGGAGGGGAAGCTCCCTACCAAAACAATGTCATAGATCTTCAACTTATCCAACTTGCATCCTTCAAGGTCTTTCTGAACAGGCCAGGGTGCCACAGAAGAGGTCAATATTCAGCTCTTCAAAGCACTTACAGATGATAGGCCAGCTCTATAGGCTGTCCATCCAACTAGATATCAGAGTCTCTAGAAAATAAGCTATTAGGGGTGGCTAGGTGGTGCAGTGAGTAGAGCACCAACCCTGGAGTCAGAAGGACCTGAGTTCAAATCTGGCCTCACACACAAACTAGCCGTGTGATCTTGGGCAAGTCACTTAACCCCAACTGCCTTCTAAAAAAAAGAAAATAAGCTATTATTGTGGGCTAAACTTAAATTTGACTTAGTCCAGCAGGTTCAATATTTTTCTTCTTTTTGTAAAATGCAACAGACACTTGTGAACCATTAAATCCAATTAAAACTGCTTTAACAATTGGACTAAAATCAATAAAAAAGAAAAAGGGGATATAAAACACACCTTTTGCAGAGACATTAAATCAGGAACTGAAGGAAGAAATGTGTAGGTAGTTCAAGCTCACAAAAGGACTTCTATCAACCTTTGCAGAGCTCAGGATAATCTTTTCTATAGTTTAAGTCCCCAGGACCAGATGAGGCTGAGTTAATGGTGTCTTTATGGTGAGCTAGAGGACCAATCTATCACTGCAAAAGCTCCAGGAACCTCCCCAAGGTCTTTCATTCATTCTTCATTCATTCATTTTTTCCTAAACGTGTAGTTAGAATAAACTCTTTTGAATGATTATGGATTTCATTTAGGAAGCTCTGAAATGTTTCTGGGCTTAATGCCATCCAAGTTTCATCCTGTGTAGCAGCAGGCCTTGCTACTCATAATCAGTTAGTAACAACTTTTGTACCACAGCAACTATGTCTAAGGTTGGTACTGATCTTGGCACTGCCTATTCTATATTGAGATTTTTCAACATGGCTAAGTAGAGTGGGTAAAAAGGACCATGCCAAGGACTATTGCTCTCACTTACACAGGATTGGTGATGCTGAAATGAATCCCACCAATATGGATTTTGATGCCAAGCACAAGATTGTCGTCGGATCCTTTCTCGGGGCCTTCCGGACGCCACGTGGTGAGGAGCGCCAAGCAGAACAAAGCACACTTACACAGCAACTCAGGGGGCAACTCCGACTTTATTTCCTGCTCTTCTACATATATAGCCTATCCTACGCAAGCACTTTCCATTTTGGCTCTTGGCCAATTACAACACCTTTTGCCTTTTAAGGTCAAGCACACCTTAACCCCTGGGACTCTTATATTTCGATTTCTACCTGGAGCAAGGATATTCCTTGTGGACCCGGATGTGCCTCAATCCTTAGAACAAGGTTGTGTCAGCTGGGGGCCTAGCAGTCCCTCAAGTGCCTAGAGGGTTAATGGGGGTGAGAGGCCTTGCCGACATCGCCTAAGCCCGGAGGCAGTGCCGTCACAGGTCCAGGGACCTCTCAAGGGCACTGAGGTAAATCCATGTTGGCTCTCCCACACAAGATTGGTCAAAGATTTTATGATTCAGTGGTAGGGAATGAGGTGGGCCTAAGGGCCAGGTAAAATACAAAGGGGAAATCAAAAGCTTCTACTAATAGGAAGTACCTTCTATAGACTTGACAAAGATGAAAGAAGTGATCACAGTTTATCTTGGGATTGTCACCAATACCATGGTCACAGTATCAGACTATTTCAGTGACTCATAACATTAGGTTACCAAAGAAGTGAGAGAAAGAGGGAAGGAAGGAAGGAAGGAAGGAAACAAGGAAGGAAGGAAGGAAGGAAGGAAGGAAGGAAGGAAATAAAGAAGGAAAGAAGGAAGGAAGGAAGGAAGGAATGATGAGACTTTGAGACCATTTCTGGTCTTCAGTGTGCACCAAATCGCTATTGGTTATGGCTTAGACAAGAACATTGGCACCAGAACAAATATATTAATCTTTTACCCTGAAGGCTGAACTTTCCATGTCTCCATCCTCACCAGTGCAGACAGAATCTTTGAAGTCAAGTCCACAGTTGTGGACACCCACTTGGGTGAAGAGGACTTTTATAACCTCATAGTTGGTCATTTCATTGCCAAATTAAAGCTCAAGAGCAAGGGCAACAATGAAAAAAGAGGGCCATCTGCCACCTCTGTATCACTACTAAATACAGTACCTAGGCCCAGATTCAGGCCAATATTGAGACTGACTCCTATGAAAGTATCAGCTTTTTTACCTCTATCACCTGTGCCTTCTTTGAAGAGCTGAATAGTCTTCTGTGGTACGCTGGCCTGCTTGGAAAGACCCTGGGGAATAAATCTATGATATTGTCTTGACAGGTGACTCCTCTTGCATCACTGAGATTCAGAAACTTCTATACTACTCTTATAGCAAGGACCTGAATAAGAGCATCAGGTCTGATGAAACTGTTGCTTATGGCACAACTATACAGGCTGCCATCTTGTCTGAGGATACTTGTAAGAATGTTCAGGACTTCCTCCTATTGGATATCATTCCTCATTCCCTTGCTATTGAAAGAGATGCCAGAGTCATAAGTATCTAGATGAAATGCAGTGCCACCATTCTCACCACCCAGATGCCTGCCTTGGCCATTTACTTAGACAAAAACCACAGTGTGCTCACCAAGTCTGTGCAGATTAGAGAGTAATGAAAAAGGACAAAAAACTGCTTCACAAGTTAGAGCCCATAGGCTTCGCTCCTCTGCCCTCCAGGGCATTACTCAGAGTGATCTTTGACGGTGAAGTAAATGGAAAAATGTATCTAGTAGGGGAAAGCCTCTAGCACAATGGGTGGATACCCCATGGAAAGTTTACAGGATGATATGGATAAGAATTTTATAACAAAGGAAGGCCAAAATGCATTGCAATCTTTGGTTTTGGAGGGACTGCCCCAAATGAAGTCATAGATTCATTTAAGAATTGATGTAACAATTACAGTCTCTCCTATATAGGTGTGTGACATATATAGATCTGGGTTGGATCCCAGGGGAAAAGGAGGTTTGGAGATGGCTGCTAGTTACTGCTGCCATCTGAGTGATTCCCAGGGATTCTCCTGTAATGGAGCTAGAGATAGCCCCAGAGGGTGTACCCTTTCAACAAGGTCAAGTTTTCAAAGTGATGTTTAGAGTGGGGAGAGGGTGCTATGGAGACGCAGGGGGGAAATCTGGCACCATCAGTCTCTGCCATTGGGAAGCTCCTGGTTTGGACGGTCCTCAATATTGGAGGGGGACCACAGATGCCTTCACACAATGATCATATATAACCCATTTCTCAGACAAGTCAAACTGGTTTATTCACCTTGGTCAATTTCCTTCCAGGAGAATCATGTGCCAAATCAGGAATTTCAAGTCAACCTGTGGTCCTTCAGTTCTCCTAGACCAGGCCTACAGATCACTAAAGGGCTTTCTAAATGCCAGAAATGTAATTTAATCTCCATGATCCCTGCTAGGGAAACCACACAGCCTTTGTATACGCACATTTTGGGAGAATGATTCAGTCTCCATGAAGAGCTTGACATATGGAAGTATGTCAGCAGAGAGGAGCACTTGTCATATATGGTGGCTACCTACCAGCTATACCACCCTCCACCCTTGACCCCGATCAGTTTTGTTCAAAGAAAAAAAAAGTCACTCAAAGGAAGAGAAAGATGCTGCCACCACTGAAAGGGGTGGGGATAGAGCTGTTCTTGGTTAATGAACATCTGCAAATTATAAAGCCCTCTTTCTTACCTCATACAAAAGGAAGGCCAGCCTGAAGGGCACTCCCAAGAAACTTGTAGAAGATCCAGTTTTGATAAAAATTTCACTAATCACTTCCTCACTCTGTCGAAACGGAAATATTCCCTAGATAGATGACATGTTACATCAAGATCAGCCATTCACACGTGAGGAATTAATTTGTGACATCTGACCTGGAAGAAGGTATGGTACTGAATGGGGATAAGAGCAGGTTGAAGGAATTGAGTTAGAAAGGAGAGGCTTGAGAGGGGCCTGGGTAAAGGGCAATATGAGAGTAGATGATGCAAAGATAAAAGATTCAGAGATAAAAAGGGCTAATC
The DNA here is from genome assembly GCA_011680675.1 of Gymnobelideus leadbeateri. NCBI lineage: Eukaryota > Metazoa > Chordata > Mammalia > Diprotodontia > Petauridae > Gymnobelideus > Gymnobelideus leadbeateri. The sequence continues at coordinate 93,402 of WOXC01011960.1, forward strand.
CAACACCCTTGTTTTATAGAACAGGAGACTAAGGCCCAGAGAAGTGAAATTACTTGCCCAAAGGCACACAGGTACCAAGTGGTAGAGCCAGGGTTAGAGCACAGGTTTTTCCGACTCTAAATCAAATGTTTTATCTACTACTCCACATTGATTCTCAAAGATAGAGGAAGAACAAAGAGTTGAAAGATAGAAGGTAGGAGGTTAGAGAGAACTGAAGAAACTCCAGATACTTCACAGATTTTCTAAGAATGGTCCTATTTCCTAGCCTCCACCTTCCTCCCCCACCCTAGCTCCACCATTTTGAGAACCAGAATCTCAAAAAACACCGTAGGTCACATGATGAATCAGGAAAGGAAACAACAGAATCAAAGGATGTTAGAGTATCTATCACTCATTTTATAATTGGGGAAACTAAGGACCATAGAAAGGAAATTACTTGCCTCAGGAAGAGCAGTAATGTTGGGGTGAGAAATCAGGAATATATGACATTGTTCCACTTCTTTGCAGAACACACATCAACTCCTGCCTTGGCCAGGAGAGCCCCAGTAGGGGACTTGAAACTAGATGTTACCTCCTTGGCAGACCCTTGACCTTCTTAACTTCTTGCTTCTGATTTCACCATCCCAAGGTAAATGTGAGTATGACTTCAGATGCCCAGAACCAAAGGAATTCAATGCAGGACCCATTAAAACAAAGATTCAGATCACAGTCAGTTGTAAAGGCTAACTAGGATTTAAGAGGTGTAATGGTTCCTATTAGAGATTGATTATGCCCTGTATTCAGGAACCATACTTTTTCTATGAACAAATAGATTTGGTTCAAAGTGGTCCAAAGTACCTTCAGAGGTGATAAGTCTTTGGGGAGAAACCAGATGACTTTTTGTTGGGAATTTTTGTAGAAAGGATTTGTGCTTCTGATAGATGCTGGACTAGATGAAGGTGATGTTCCGATGTCTAAATCTAAACCCCCCCAGGAGACTATAACAGTAGTTTTATTACTATTACTAGTTGTTTAAGTGTTTTATTTTTTTCAATGCCAACATGTCTTTCATTTTAAGCATTTCTTTGGAGGAATAAATAGCTGCCTATATCTAATTTACATTATATATTAAGTACCTTTTGTACATATCATTTTTGGGGGAGACCCTAAAAGTGATCCAAATCTGGTCTATAAGAGATTTTCCTCATGACTCTGGGGTTGAGGCATAAACAGTAAAAGTGTGAGAAAAAAGAGCCTGATTCCTCTCTCTAGAGATCAGGTTTCCCCATCACTAAACCTAGTTCACATGTGTGGGTTCAGAGCTTAGAGGGATGACTTAGTAGAGAAAGAGTTCCTAGATACCCTACAAAGATTATAATTATCATGCTTGGGGAAGCAGACAAGTAGAGAGACTGTTATGTAGAACTGCTCTTTTTTCTAAGGTCCACTGAGGCAGTAGCTTTTCCCATTTGGTGACCAATAAGGGGATTGTTTCATTATTTCAAAGTACACCCAAAACTGCAGGGGAAGTTTCAGCAAATGCCCCATGTAATGTAACCTCTGTAATATATAAAATAAGAAGTAAATATAAAATAATTTCCTGGGGTGAGGCTAGGAGAGTATTCTGGGAGAGGGTAGTAGTTATAGTGCTTAAGAAAGGCCCTCATAGGGGTAGCTAGGTGGCACAGTGAGTAAGAGCGCTGGCCCTGGAGTTGGGACGATCTGGGATTAGTACCTGCCTCAGAAAATGAGCACCCACACATAAAAATAATGACTGGCCATATAACCTTGGGCAAGTTACTTAACCCCAATTGCTTTAAAAAAAGGGGGGGTGGCTTCATGTAGAAGGTTGCACATGAGTGGAGTCTTGAAGAGAACTAAGAATTCCAAGGGGGCAAAGGGAGAAGGGGTGACATTCTGGCACAGGGACAAGAGATGAAATGCCATACACTTGAAACAGCAAGTAAGGCATGTTGTCCAGAACATAGAGTGGGTGAAGGAAATGAATGGGAAATCAGGCTGGAAGCATAGGTTGGAGCCAGACTATGAAAGTCTGAATATCAAGTAGAGGAGTTTGTGTCTTCCTGCAAAAGCAATAAGGAAGCTTCTTGACCCACTGCTTTGAGAATATTGATTTAGCAACAGTGTGGATATATATTATCAAAGGAAAAGATGGGAGTCAGAGAGACCAGTTAGGAGGCTTTTAGAATGGCCTAGGCCATAGAAGTCTGTCTAGAATTAGGACCAAATATCTAATTATAATAATATCCAAGAAGAGAGAACTCCTTGGCTCCACATCCCTTTACCACCATATTATGTCCGTGCTTTCCCATCCTTCTTACCTGCCTTTTCCCACGGTGGGAGCATCAGATTTCTTCTAGACTCTATTCTGTCTCAACTACCACCTCCAGTCTCTTTTAAAAAAAATTTTGGAGGGGGTAAGGTAGGGCAATTGGGGTTAAGTGACTTGCCCAAGGTCACAAGGCTAGTAAGTATTAAGTGTCTGAGGCCAGATTTGAACTCAGGTCCTCCTGACTCTAGGGCCAATGCTCTATTTGCTGTGCCACCTAGCCACCCCTCACCTCTAGTCTCTTGACACACTCAGTTGTTCTATCAAACACACCTCTACTGAGACCCACTGCATGCTCAGCTTCTGTGTTTAGCCAACATGGGGTAGGGTGGTAGTGGAGAAAGGAAGAACAGACTGGGAGAGAGCTTGTACTCGGGGAATCAATAGTCTAGAGAAGGCAGAGAGGCTCTGCCCTTATGGGCTTTACAGGCTTGGACAGGAGGAGAGTAGAGACAAAATTGTGCCATATACTATGCCATGTGCTCATTTAAAAAGCACCCAAATAACTATATGAGTTCACATTACACATGTAAGAAAACAATAGGGAATTCTATAATAAAGCTAGGATTATTTCCTAGGTTTATCATTTCCTTGACCAGGGATTGAAGGATTATAGATTTAGAAGGAACCTTAGAGGTCATTTAGTCCAATTTTTTTAAGAGGAGGAAAAGACATTAACTGATTTGTTCAAGGTTATGCAGGTGGTAAATGGCAGAGTCAGAGTTGAAATCTGGGTCCTTTAACTACAAATCCCAAGCCTTTCACACTTGCAAACTGAGGGCTGAGTTTCTCACTACAATGAACACAAACAGTAATTTCAACATAGCCCAGAAACCTAATCTCCCCCACTTTGGCTTTAAGGCAGCTCAGGAAATCTCTGATTTAAAGGTGGAATGGAATTCAGAAGTCATTCAGTCTAACCCTTTTATTTTACATTTGGGGAAACTGAGGTCCAGGGATGTTAACTGACTTGCCCAAAGTCACACAACCAGCAAGTGTCAAAGGCTACCTCAGAATCTTTTACAGCCCTTTAAAATCTGATCCTTGCAAACACAATGTGATTGAGGCAGGTTAGGAATCATTAACCTACTTTACAGGTCCCCAAAGAGGGGATGTGAGGTTGCTCTAGGTTTTAAAATTAGTTAGTGGCAGGGCCAGGTCTCATACCCAGGTCTCCTGGCTCCCAACTTAGGGCTCTTTCCATATCATTGTGCTCTTGTGGGAAAAAAAAAATCTAAAGAGCATTTTCCTTTAGGGAGTTCTGGAGAGAAAGGGACTGAATCAAGTGTCTGAGTGACGTAGCACCATATAAGGTTTGTTTGTGCATCAGACAGGTCAAGCCAGCGGCTGCTTTAGTAGACGTGAGGGTAATCTCGTAGCTATTGATGAAACCATTCTGCAATAGGAACTGTCTGGCTGACCATAGCAGCAGCTCAGGTACATTCTAGGACACTCCCATGACCCTTTCTTCTTGACTGTGGAAGCAACTCCGTACTAAGCACTTCCTTGCAGGAAAGATGGGACTGCTGATTACCAACCTTAAGGTTCCCCCCCCTTTTTTAATGAAGTTTTTCAATTACAAAGCATTTATTTTTCTCTCTCATCCCTTCTACTTAAAGAAAAAAGAAAATATGAACAAATAGCTATAATGTAAACAATCAAGTGTAAATATAATGTAAAATGTGAACAAACCAGTAAAAACAATGTACCTGGAAAAATAGATAAAGGAGATATTATTTAATGATCATTGCACTACCTGAAAGTCATGACCAAAGGAAAAAAAGGGGGGAAGGAGAGATTATCCTGTCTCAAGAAACCATGAAAGAAAATTGCTCAGATTTATTAGAACCAGAGGGTAAAGTATAAATCTAAAGTTATTAATGGCCCTTGGTCACTGAGGTTTTAATGCAGGTTTGACCCTGCTAAAAGATAAGTACACTTGTGTTTCCTGTTGCTTTCAAAAGCACACAAGTGTGCATTTATCACTGAATAGCTATTGCTTAATCTTTCCATGAAATCAGCATATTCTTGATATGAGGACAATTTTCCCTCCCAACAAGTTTCATTTTGCTAAACCACTGGGCCTGCCAGTCATGTAGATGTGTCCACAGGACTTCCGCCAATCATATAGTCAGAGACAGGCAGGCCAGACTTAATAATGATGACCAAAAAAACAAAAAAAACAAAAACCCCAACCAAAAAACAGGAACAAAGAAGCAATTAAAGCCAAGTCAGTTACTGTGTCAAGACAACAATATTCCTGAATGCTTTTCTTCAATGGGATGTGGTTTCTCTGAAACAAACCCTCAGCTTTTCTGGTGTGGTAGAGGATGCAAACACACTAATACAGCTATTTTTTTTTCCTTGACCTGAACTGACTCAGTTGATCTCATCGGACAATAATGACCTCCTCTTCTCTGGAGTGTCTCTGCGATGATTCCATCCAATTCTAATAAACATCTATTAGTGGGGAGGGAGCAGGAAGAGAGAGATTGGTACTTGGACTGGGATCGGCTCCAAGAACCATGCCTGGAGATGAGGGGGTGGGGTCCCAGGAAGGAGTATGAGTAATGCTGACCCTGTACCCTCTGCAAAGAATGTGATTTGTCTTTTTAGTAAAGGGCATGTAGGACCAGAGACTTCTAGTTGGCTCGTATGGGCTGCCTCCCTCTCTGTTCTACATTCCTTCAGACTTTTCTCCCTTGGACTTTACATGAAGTCTTTATGAGACCAAATTCACTGCTCTTCCCTATATATTGCTTCTTCTGTTGCTATTATATAAGGACACTTCTCTTGGTCAGTCCCAAGTCCAGCCAGGCAAGAATTTGAGGAATGTGTATGACAACTATACCTTGCTCCCCCGCCATACACACCCCCAAACACACAGTTGAGCCACCTTTCCATTAATAACCTATTCAGTATCCATCATCTATGAACTCATATCACATCTCTCTATGTATTTTGCATGTTTTTTTCTGATTTTAGCTAACAAAAATTATGCCTCATAATTGGCATGAAGATTTATTTGGCAACTTCTACCACTACTCCAGCCTGACTATATATTACATAGTTAATCAAGTCTAGGAGAATGAACCTAGGTAAATAAAAGAAAGATAGCTCAATGCTTTAAAAAAAAAATGTTGTGCTATCATTTGATTTATTAGGCAATAGCTCCACAGACAAAGAGCTGAACCTGGAGTCAGGAAGACCCAAGTTCAAATACATCCTCAGACACTTATTAGAATGATGTATGACCCTGGGCAAGTCACTTAACTTCTATTTGCCTCAGTTTCCTCATCTGTAAAATGAAGGTAATAATAGTGCCTACCTTCCAGGGTTGTTGCAAGAACAAAATGAGATATTCATAAAGTTCTTTGCAAGCTTTTAGGCACTATAGCTAGTTGTTACAGTTTGCTTACTGAGGAAAGGACTGCTTCTATTAACTGGCAATGATTTTAAAAGCTAAAACCTATTCATTTCAAATAAAAGAGGAATTTGAGAAACTTGGGCAGAAAAAAAAATGAAAGATAAGCAGAAACAAGATGAAGAAAAAAGAAGGGGGTGGCCGTCACCAGGAGTGACAGGGAAGAGCAGATGGAGATGATCAAAAAAGGACAAGGGAGAAACACAGCCATGAAGAGAAAAGATCTTCCAAACAGAAGCAATCTGCTTTCCTCAATACCCCGCAGGAGTTAGGCATGACAATTATTAGCACAGGAGAGCTCTTTTCAGGGGTGGAGCATGAGTGGTGGGGTAATCAGCTAAGCCTTAGTTCAGTGGAGAACTCTATAGCCTGTGACATGATATATTCAAAGAATAAGGTTAGATGAATTATAGAAATCATTCTATAGTATAATCTATTTTTTTTAGAGAAAGGCAAAGGACAGACACATTGGAGAGCTGTGCTGGCCATAAAAGAGAAAATAAAGAAATATACATGACCTGAAAAGGGTGAGTACAGGAAAATGTCAAGGGATCAGTACTATGTTTCATTTATATTACATGATACTGGGGCTCAGAAAAAAATAACTGGTAACATCCTTTGCAGATTCCAGTGCTAGAATCATCTCTGTGCGAGACAAGGACCTTGAATCCTTTGTCAGACTGTTTTTCCCTGGCACCTTATGGACTTCTATCAGCTTGCTTTATATAGCATTCACTCTCTTCTTTCCTCCAAAATTTCCCAAGGAAACCTAAACTCCATCAATAAAATTACCCCATTCCTGCCAACGTGCTAGTGTTGGGTTTTTTTGTGACCTGGATCCAGTAGCTACATTTGTCAATCTTCCTTCTTTCAAGGGAAGTTATTTATTTTTCCAAATTAGCAACTGTTGATAGGGTCCAAAAAGAAACTATGTAAATATTAATGTGCATTCTCAAACAGCTGTTTTTAAAATCACATTTAGGTGGAGTTCCAAAGTCAAAAAGAATCAAAGAAGTCCAGGGGCAAAAAGTAGAAATAAGACAGATTTATAGGTTATAGAAGCAGCTAAATGAACAATGAAAGTTATTAAACATTGACATATGCTGCATGTGACTGAAGAAGAATACCTGCATTGACTTTAACAAGTGTTCCTAAGTAAACAGAGCAAGAGAGTTCACTTGTCTAATATAACACTCACAGATAATATTTTTGGTAAGAAAATATAGTTCATTGAATTATGTCATTTTCTGAAACTACTAACTTTGAGGCTACCAAGTGAGGTGCAACATTAGGATCTTTGAAATATTTGATGAAGGATAGTTGGAAAACCATGAAGCTATGTAATACTTTGGTGAATTTTTCTGAAAACACTTAGGGACCACAGCCTATCCCTTAAATAGTTCTATCATGCAAATGCAACTGTTTTGTTTGGCAATACTTACCAAATGCTGCCTTAGCAGGTACCAGTGAGTCAGATAGACACAAATGTAAACTAAATAGGAACAAGTAGATCATACATTTCTGTGAAGGTCCCCACAAAATAAAAATTTCAGCAATGAAGAAATTTTGGCATCCTAGAATTTTCAGGGAAGTCACCCATTTATGGATTACTTAGAGACAGAAGACTAGTGAATGAAAGGACAAAGCTGTTGGTTGGTTTAGTTTAATTCAATAAACATTCATTAAGTGTTAGACCTAGAGCCAGAAAGACTTGAGTTCAAATACAACCTCAGATACTTGCTCACTGTGTGACTCTGAGCAAGTTACTTTTAACCTCTTTCTGCCTCAGTTTCCTTAACTATAAAATGAGGATAATAATAGAACTTATTTCACAGGGCTGTTCTGAAGATCAAATGAGATAACATTTGTAAAGTACTTTGTAAAGCCTGGAACACAATAAATCCTTTGTCCCCCCCACTTCCCTTCCTCTATCTTCCCTCCCCCACTCTGTGGTAGCACAATGGTTCCATTAGATGTGTGTACCTTGAATGAAGGATTATGTCAGAGTTGAGGTTTTATCCCAGGATAACAAAGTTATTGTATTGCTAAATAATTGTGACCACCTTGAAAAAAGAGGGTGAGGATGGGGGAAATGTCTAATCTTCTTGCCTCTTAAATGTCATCTCACTCATTCAGTGCTTGGACCATGGTATTAAACATCTGAAATGTTATTACAGAAGAAATTCAGGAAGAATTGATCCATCTTGGATTATATAAGTTAAACTCAGTTTGAGCTCTCCCAGGTAAAACTCATCACTTCTTTTTTTTTTTTTAAAGCAATTGGGGTTAAGTAACTTGCTCAAGGTTACACGGCTAGTCATTTGATTTATGCGTGGGTGCTCATTTTCTGAGGCCGGATCTGATCTCGGGTCATCCCAACTCCGAGGCCGGCGCTCTTACTCACTGCGCCACCTAGCCGCCCCTTTAGGGCAATTGGGGTTAAGTAACTTGCCCAAGGTCACACGGCTAGGTTTTTGTTTGTGTGGATTAAGTGTCGGAGACCGGCTCCGAACTCAGGTCCTTCTGATTCCAGGGCCGGCGCTCTATTCACTGTGCCACCTAGCCGCCCCTAAAACTCATCACTTCTAATCTTCTCACTATGCTGCTAACTCAAGATTTGATTGGTACTACCTCTGATTGGAGGGCTGGAGGGTGGAATATCAAACACCTCTCAATGCCTTTCTTTATAGAGGGCAGAATATAGAGTCTTTATAGAGTGGGCTCAGCTCACTCCACTTTGCATATTTTATTCCATTTGGTTTCAACTTCACAGAAAAAGATGCTCTACCCCACATCGGGTACCACCTAGTGCTTCTTCCCCATCCTTCTCCCCAGCTTTTCTGCTTCCTTTTGTGTGTTGTCTCTCCCTGCCCCCCCCCCCATTAGATTGTAAGCTCTATAAAGGCAGGGACTTATCTTTCTTTTTGTAATTAATTGTCTGGCATATAGTAGGCAGGTAATAAATATTTATTGAATTGTATATAGGGATTGCAATCTCATAATGTCAATGATATAATCTTTAAATGTTAACTATGCATGAAATTCTTTTCAAAATCAAACATTAGGGGCGGCTAGGTGGCGCAGTGAGTAAGAGCACCGGCCTCGGAGTTGGGATGACCTGAGATCAAATCCGGCCTCAGAAAATGAGCATCCACACATAAATAATGACTAGCCGTGTAACCTTGAGCAAGTTACCTAACCCCAATTGCTTTAAAAAAAAATCAAACATTAAACAAAATGTGAGGGGAAAAGTATGACTGTGTGTTAAATGAACACACATTTTACAGCTGAAAAATTCTAGAAACAAGTTTGAATTTTTCATTTTTCAAATAAGGAAACTGAGGCCTAGAGCAATTGAATTCCTGAGCTTATATGGAGAGTAAGCAGTAGAGCCTGTATTCAAACCCAGTAACTCTTAAATCCAAATCCATTGTTCTTTTCACTGTGTTAGTAGATTGTCTTCTGGTGATCAAGAGAATGAGGATGATGACTGAAGAATTTCTAGGTTTCAGAGTAAGGTCTACCCAAATACCCTGGCACAAATTCTTGAAAAGGCAAGGGATACTACTCCTTTACACCCCATTGACAAAGTGCAGGTAAAGACAGGATGGGTGCATGCTTCCAGGAAGAGTCCAAAGGTCTTCCATAATATAGAAATCACAGATACTAATCCAAATGGCATGACAAATTAGAAGATACAGATAATGACTCTGAAGATGATGATTTTCTAGAGGGTAAGAAGACCAATCAGAAAAAAGCCACAATTCTATTATTGACTAAATTGATTCCCAGCACTTAGCATGGTGCCTGGTACATAGTTGGTAATTGGTTTATTGATTAATTGATTAAAGGCACCTGGCAACTTGGTGACACCATAGATAGAGTGATGAACATGGAGGAAAGAAGACATGACTTAAAATCTGACATTAGATACTTATTAGCTATGTGACTATTAGCAAGTACCCTAGCACACCCAGGATGGCCTCTAATACAGGTTCTTTGATCTGCTTTTAAAGAAAAGACTGTTTAAAAAGGGGTTAGCAATCCTACTTTTAATTACATTCACTAGTTCAGGGGAAAGGTCAGCACCCTGAATGTGGAGAAAATACAAGCAGAGAAATTAGCACAAAGACCAACAGGCAGGGATCCAGCTGTCTGAGTAAAACAATTTTGCTATACACTTTACATACATCACTGGATCGAGGGAGCACAGACAACATCTGAGTAGTCAGGGGTCTCTGAACATATGGCTACTCAGTGTCTCTACCAGGAAATCAAAAGATCCTTCTAGTGAGCAAATCCTGAAAGCAAAATGCCAACCTCCCAGAATATATAACAAAGACTCAACCTTTGATTGGCTCAGAATTGGAAGGCACAAAACCTACTTGACTCATAACACCTATGAATTATAAGGGTTCAAAGGAGATTAATCCTTCAGATGTTTATAATTTAGCCTTAACCTGAGAAATGGAACTCTAACAACAAGAAGAAAAAAAAAACAGCAAAAATCCCACCTTGCTTGTGCTCACAGTGACCCTACACAAGTCACTTAACCTCTGTCTGCCTTGGTTTCCTCAATTGTAAAATGGGAATAATTGTAAGTATTAAATGCATTTAGCACAGTATCTGGCACATCGTAGGCACTTAATGAAGGCTTGTTCTCTTCCCTAGAGGAAGGTAGACCCATTATACTACTCACAAAGCCAACCAATGGCACAGACTTCATTCCCTTTTTTTGATAAGGAGACAACTTAACATCAAGCTGATGTGAGGGACTTTTTCAAGAACACAAGTTCTAGGCCATTCCTGGGGCCAGCATCCACCCAGGGCTGTATTCCAGGATCTTCATTTGAATTAAAGCTCAGTCCAACTGTAACTGTTCTACATGATGACCTCAGAGAGAGTTGAATTCTGTCCAATGGGCCCTGCTTGATGAGACAATAACATCTGATGAAATTTGGAAACCTTTCCTTCCCAAAAGGATAGAAATCAAATAAAACTTCTTGTCATCTAAGAGACACAAGCCATTCACTCATCCCTGGGCTCTGAGGCCCACAGTGATCCTTCTTACTTCTCTCTTATGTAATTTCCTTGCCACATCTTTCTTAAGGCTCTCAGGCAGTTTTGATCGACTGATGAATTTTAAAAGTGGGTGTTGCAACATTGGTCTGGACCATTTTGAAACTGACCTGTTCATCTTCTTCTCTGAGCTCCATTTTCTTTTGTAAATTGTCTCCACCCACCCTCTACAATATATGGCACCACTGTCTGGTCACTGCCAGTCAATAAGACAGCCTGAGCTCAGTTTGACCTACCTGGTCTATTGTAGAGCCTGACATCAGGATTCCAGAATAACCCCTAGAGGGCAGTGTGACATTGGAGATGGAAAAGAGAGTTAATGGGGTCCCAAAGTCCACTCTAGAGGAGTATGGTATAGTGGGCTCAACCTCTAGGTCCTTCTGAACAAACAACAGATATATGGAAATAAGATGTCATGGCAGCTGATGCTTAGTCTGGAAAGACCAAAACGATAATATCTCATATTCTCCAGGCACATCCTAATTCTAGTTACAAAATTCCTTCCAGAGACCATTGTCTCCCAACAGAGCCCTTGGCCAGAAGTAAAGAAACTTGGGTTTCCAGGAGGAGATGGTTTTCATATTTACCTGGAGAGGCTTATACAAACTGATGCTGAGCGAGAAGAGTAGAATCAAGAGAAATTTGTATACAATCACAGACACAACATATGTGTGATGACCAACTATGACAGACTGGACTCTTTTCAGCAATGCAGTGATATAAGTCAATCCCGAAAGACTCATGAAGGAGAGAAATGTGCCATCCAGAGATATAACTAGAAAGAACTGATCCTGAATCCTGATGGAAGCAAACTAATTGATCTTTTTCTTTTCATTGTTTGGTTTTATTTCTTCTTTACCATCTTTTATCCCACCTAGTGCAATACGCCTTTGTAATTGGACTAATGTCTAATATGAAAGTATTGGCAGATCCTATACTGGACTATATGCTGTCGTGGGGGGTGGGGGGAGGGAGGTAAAGGAAATTTGAAAATCAAGGAACTATGGAATTGAATCTTGTTAACTAAAACTAAATTAATAAATTAATAAAAAGAAAAGAAAAGAAAAGAAACTTGGGTTTCATTCCTGGCTCTTCTGCTAACTTGCTGAATGATCTCAGGCAAATCCTTTCACTTGTCTTGGTCTGAGCTTTTCTCTGTAAAATGGAAGGGGTGGGCTGGCTGATCTCCAACACCCCTTACAATTCTAACATCTTGGGAACAAGGCAAAAGAAATTCCTTCCTGCCTCAACTCCCTGTTAACTCTCACTTTGGAAAGCGGCTGCCTAGGGATTTAGCTCTGCTTGCTGCCCCTGTGTCACCCAGTCTCTCCTCTGCTCCTCAAATACTAAGAATTTCTCAGGCCTGGACCATGGGGCATCAAAACTCACCCAGGTTCCAACAATCCAAATGGGGCAGAATAGAGAAGAAGTAGAGAATGTAAGGATGTTCCCTCCTACACTTTCTTATTTCTCCCCATCTATCTCATTATTTCCCGCTATTATATAGGGAACTAGATAAAATTGAAATTTAAAACTGAATTTGAATAGAACTGAAATTGAACTAGATAAAATTAAAAACTCAAGATCTTTAGGTTTTAAACTCATGGCTTCAAATATAATCCTATAGTAAAATGTGTAGATGTATATGTGCATGTACATATATTTATATGTATATATACACATACTAGACATTACATTCATAGAGAAACAAAGCGAGGATGAATGGATGAAAAATTTATTAAGCATCTGGGGATATGTGCCACCAAGCACTGTGCTAAGTACTGGGGATACAAAAACAAAAGCAAAACCTGTCCCCATCAAAGGAGTCTACATTCTACTGAAGGAGACAATACATTTAGGAGTGTGGTGACCAGGGAGGGGTATTTGGGTATTTTGACTTGGAAAGTTACAGGGATAATAAGTGAGCTCATAGGAGAATGAGTTGACACACTTTTCAGTAGCCTCACTGATTTAACAATGGTTAAAGAACTAAGAATGGAGGTAGAACCAGATTGAGATCCCAGGTCCCTAGACTTCCTCAAGGATTCTTTTTGTGATGAAATACCTGAGTTTAAACCCTGACTTTATCACTTACTATTCATATAACCCTGGGCAAGTCAGTAAATCTCTCTAGACCTCAGTTTCTTCATTTTTAAATGAAGAGGTTAGATTAGATGGACTTTTGGGTACCTTCAAGCCTTAAATCCTATGATCCTTTGGTTTTAGACCTTGCTAAAATACAAATTCCTTTGGGAAGGTTCAGGAATCAAGTCTTATTGATCATCCATACTTCAGGATCAGGAAAATTAGCTGATTATATCCTAAGGCTATGAAAGTATCTTAATCACTTTTCCAGGTTTTTTAGGAGTTTGGGACAGCCAAGGCAAGTATGGGATTCAATTAAATTAAACATTTACTGGACATCTCTCTCTCTCTCTCTCTCTCTCTCTCTCTCTCTCTCTCTCTCTCTCTTTCTTTCTCTCTCTCTCTCTCTCTCTCTCTCTCTCTCTCTCCCCTCCCCTGTGTGTGTGTGTGTGTGTTGGGGGGGCACATGCAGAGAAGTAGGTATACAAAGATGAATAATACACTATCTTTTCCCCTGACCACTAGGAGCTTTAAGTCTAGTACAAAGATTTAAGACAAAGATACTAAGAAATATGGTGGACCATCACCAGTCATCTTGATTTATTTGCCACTGTACTCCAATGACTCTGGAGGAGAAGGTGAGGCTGATGACTCTGCACAGCCCTGCCTCACTTAAATCCAATTCACTTGCAAGTCAAGATATCACCCTCCTGATGTCATTGGTCTTCTAGAATGAAGGATAAAAAACAACAAACAACAGTAAGAAGAACAATGATTGCAGGTAGGGTTTGATAAAATCTCTCAGAGAAGAACAGTGTCTTATACAGAGGGAATGACTATTCCCAGCTGGGAGATCAGAGAAGACTTCCTAGAGGAAAAGACATCTTAATTTAAATTCAGTTCATCAGGTATTTATGAAGAGTCTACTATATGCCAAGCAGTGAGAGAGGAGGGAGGAAAAAAGGAACACTTGTGCACATATTAGTAAATACAAAATATATAAAACATATTTGAAAAAGGAGGCTCTAATTACTGAGAGTATTGGGACCTCATCATCTCTCAATAAGGTTTCCAAGACATCTATATTTTTGAGATATCTGGCATATTATCTCCGTTTTATAGTTGAGGAAACTGGCACAAAAAGCCCTAAATCTAGGATGAGTAAGATTTTAATAAGCAGAAATGCATTTGGATGATTATTTTTAGGATCCTTCCTTCATGGTCAGAGCAGCCAATGGCAAAGCTGAGCAAGTTTTCAAAATGATTGAATCTAGCCAATATTTTAGGTTTTTCTGCTGGAGAGGGGTGGGTATAATTTTTATGACTAATAATGCACACTAGGAAAATGACAACTTCCTGAGCTGGGCTGAGCAGAAGTGGCCACAAAATACTTTATGATGTTGCCAAAAATTCCTCCCACTACCACAGCCTCCCCAAAATAGGTCAAAGACAGCTTTTGAATTGTCAAAACATTGTTCACCCTATGTAACTTCCTGGTCACTAAACAATAAAAACTTTCATGTAGACAGATAACTTTCTTTTCTTTTTCCTTGGCCAAAGTCCTAACCACTACAGTTTCATACACACACACACACACACACACACACACACACACACACACACACTTCATTACAAATAAGATATCCATAATTTTTAATAAAGCCCTCTTACTGTGAACCCCAATCAGATTTCCTTCTTAATAGAGAATCATCAGGAGAACCCCTCTCAGAACAAGGCCCTTCCTTAACCTGGTGAGATAAGTGTGCCTTGTGCCAACACTAGCCCTGGAAAGCTTCCTTGACCCCCATTCACTGGAAGGTAGAAGTTTCTCTTCCTGAGATTATGACTCTGGAACCTCAGTCTCTACCTTTCCTAAAGTGTGAGGAGAGCTTGAATATACACTTGATAGACAGGTAACACAGGGACATACCTCAGTTACTACCTCTAGCATTCGATGCCTGAAGGCAGTGTACATGCTTTTACATACAGTTATCCTATTCTAATGTGGTGCACCAGGTCCTGACAAAGCTCTTTTAATAACTTCTGGATAGTAATAAGAACTCACATTTATACGGCAATCAATCAACAAACATTTATTAAACAACCACTATATGTCAGATACTACACTAGTTGCTTTGGATACGGGCAAAAACTGAAATGGTATTTGTTCTCAAGAAGCTTATATTTTTATAAATGGAGACAGAAAAGTCTTTATAAACTCCACCCTCCCATCTTTCTAATATTCTTATATCTTACACTGCCCTCAGTCATATATCCTGAGATCCTGAGACAACCTTCCTTGCTATTCTCCCCACAAGACTCTCTACCTCCCAACTCTGAGAATCCCCCATGCCTGGAATTCTCTTTCTCCTCATCTGCACCTCCTGGCTTCCTTCAAGTCTGAGCTAAAATTCTATTTTCCACAAGAAGTCTTTCCTGGACTCTCCCTCTTTTTTTTTTTTTTTTAAGCAATTGGGGTTAAGTAACTTGCTCAAGGTCACACGGCTAGTCATTATTTATGTGTGGGTGCTCATTTTCTGAGGCCAGATCCGATCTCAGGTCATCCCAACTCCGAGGCTGGCACTCTTACTCACTGCGCCACCTAGCCACCCCTGATAGACTCTCTTAATTCTTTGCTCTATTTGGTTTATTCTATTTGTTCTATTTATTATCTCTAATTTGTTTTTACATGTAATTGGGAAATAAGATATACAAGCAATAGGGTATAGAAATCTATCCTTCCCTACAGGAAAATATAAGGGAAGGGGATACAAATAGGGGGATTGATAAAAGGGAGGGAAGACTGGGTGAAGGGGTAATCAGAATGCATGCCATCTTCAGGTGGGGGGAGGGGAGATATGGGAAGAAAATTTGGAACTCAAAATCTTGTGGAAGTGAATGCTGAAAACTAAAAATAAATTAATTGATTATCTCTAATTTATCCTGTATATAGCTTGATAGAACATAGCTGTTTGCACATTGTCTCCCCCATTAGATTATGAGTTTCTCTAGGTCAGAGTTTATCTTTTAGCTCTTTTTGTATCCCCAGTATTTAGCACAGTGCCTGGTACATAGTAGGTGCTTAATAAATGTTTATTAACTAATATTAGTATATACAAAATATACAGAAAATAAGCACAAGATAATTTGGGGCGAGGAGAAGAGACACCAGTAGCTAGAGAGATCAGGAAAGACTCTTTTATTTTTTCAGTTTATTAATTTATTTGTTTTCAATTTTCCACATTCACTTCCATAAGTTTTAAATTTTCTCCCCTTTCCTCTACCCTCCATCCCCAAGACGGCATGCAATTTGATATGGGCTCTACACATACATTCCTATTAAACACATTTTTACATTAGTCATGTTGCACAGAAGAATTATAACAAATGGGAGAAACCATGGGAAAGAAAAGAAAACTTAAAAAAACAAAACAAAAGAGGAAATAGTCTGCTTCACTCTGCATTCTAATTGCATAGTTCTTTCTCTGGATGTGGATGGCGTTTTCCATGAAGAGCTCTTTGGAAATGTTTTAGGTCCTTGTATTTCTGAGAAGGACTAAATCTATCAAAGTCAGTCATCGCTCGATGCGGCTGTTACTGTGTATAATATTCTCCTGGTTCTGCTTCCCTAGCTCAGCATCAGTTCACGTAAGTCTTTGCTGGTTTTTCTGAAGTCCACCTGCTCATCATTTCTTACAGCACAATAAAATTCCATTACATTCATACACCACAACTTGTTCAGTCATTCCCCAATTGATGGGCATCCCGTCAATTTCCAGTTCTTTACCACCACACAAAGAGCTGCTATAAATATTTTTGTACATGTGGGTCCTTTTCCCATTTTTATGATTTCTTTGGGATACAGCCCTAGAAGGGCATCGCTGGGTCAAAGGTCATACACATTTTTATAGCCCTTTGAGCACAGTGAGATCAGGAAAGGCTCTTAAAGCACTTTATAAAGCATTTTACCCAGAACAACCTTGTAAGGTATTGAGTATATTATCCCTATTTTACATATAAGGAAACTGAGACTCAGAGAGTAAACAGTATAGTCAAGGCATGAGAGCACATTCAATCTTTTTCCACTTCATCTTGACAGCTTTACATCCCACCTTTGCAGTTTCCTATTTTCCTGACAAACTATTGATGTTGTCTGTTCCGCTTGGCTGGAAATTAAAAAATAATAAATCGTATTTGTTGAAAGAGCACAGTGAACAGGGAGCTGGTCTCAGAGACAAGATGATTGTTGTTCAGAAGGAGAGTATAAACATTTCTATAGCAGCTACCATGAGCCAAGGAGTGTGCTAAGTGTATTTTTTTTTACAAATATTTCATATTTTGTAAGACATGAGATACAAGATGCATATTTACAAATAGTATCACATATTATGAGACAAAGGTTCATAAATATTGTCTCATGGTAACCCTGCAAAGTAGGTGTTATTATTATCCTCACTTTACAGGTGAAGATGAAGCAAACAAAAGTTAACTGCCTTGCCCAAGGTCACAGAGCTAGTGAGTATCTCAGGTCGAATTTGAATTCAGGTCTTGCTGGAAAAAGGCCCAGCACTCTACTCACTTTGCCCCCAGACCTGTGTCTGACACAGACTAGCTGTCTGATCTTGACCAATTCACTTACACTCTCAGTATCCCACTCCTTCAACCAATGAAGATTCTAAGAAGGTCTAAGTGGTAAAGTCACTTATGGTCTCCATCAGTAGAGGGCATCTCTTCATTGGGAGTTCCCAACATCAACAAAATCATAGATCTAGTGCCCCTCAAATTTCATTTAATGAAATAAGCTTATTTAGTAGATGTCTTATTTAGTTAACAAAAACAGACCTTATTTCAAATGATAAATTTTATTTATTCAATATTTTATTTTTAATATATTTTATTTCACAGACTACTAGACATCCTCCCCTCTCCAAGAAAAAAAAGATGACAAATTTCATCTTGGGTCAAAGTTTTGACTTGCTAAAAAAAATTTGTGGGCATCCCAATTCTGTCATCTGGGATATTAACATCAATCCCAACTTTTCAACATTTACAAATTTGATAAACATAATGCAATCACCCAAGTCATTGATAAAATAACTTGGCACATAACTGCCAAGGAACAGACACATCTGAATTGATAGGATAAATTTTACTATATCAAATCTGATAGAGTCTATGATGAGGAAGATATGACTAAACAATTGTTCATGTGAAAACAAAGGCCTGGGCGTATTAGTAGATTTCGAACATTGTGATATGATAGCCAGAACTTCACAAGGGTCATCTAATCCACCTGGTACCTGAGCAGAGAGTGACCACAACATGCGCTGATGTGATCTTAGGCTGTATTAAAAGAAGCACAGTGTTCAGGAGGAGAGAGGTGATTATCCTGTGCTTTGTCCTGACTGGATCACAAAGGGTTATTTTCTATTTGGAGTGATGTATTTGAGGCAGAACATTGACAAACTGGAGTGTATCTAGAAGAAGATGAGCAGCGTGGGGGGATCCCTGTGAACCAGCTGAAGGGTCTGGGTGTGAATACAGCCTGAACATCATGGAGCAGGGGGAAGGGGGGAAGAATTAGGAGAAATGAGACAGCTGCCATCACGCATGTGAAAGGACTCTCACCAG
Organism: Gymnobelideus leadbeateri; assembly: GCA_011680675.1. Lineage (NCBI taxonomy): Eukaryota > Metazoa > Chordata > Mammalia > Diprotodontia > Petauridae > Gymnobelideus > Gymnobelideus leadbeateri. Next base: position 111,950 of record WOXC01011960.1, read on the forward strand.
GAAGAGGGATTAGATTTAGCTTGACCCAGAAGAAACTCTGGGAACAGTGGGTGGAAATTGAAGAGCTAACTCTTACTTAGCTATAAATAAATGCAACTAAAACTGTCCCAAAGTAGAAAGAGCTGAGTTTCAAGGTATTAAGTTTACCCATCACTAGGCATCATTGCTAAGTAGGGGGAATTTCAGCTTAGTGCATGTTGGACTAGGTAATTTTCTGTGCTTTAGTTAGTTATTTACATTAATTATTACATTTGCTTAGCAGGACAACTTCACTTGGTTCTACAAAACAGTCCTGGAGACGTGGTGTGGCATAGCGTATTAGGTGCTAAACCTGGAATCAGAAAAATCTAGATTCAAATTCTGCTTCAGAAGGCTCAAAACTCATGGGTAACTGAGCTTTGCTATTGTTTGTAAGAAGTGAAGTGAGTCTTTGGTTATTTGGGGGAGACTGAGCTGAGCCCAGTCACTCATTGTACTCCCTGGATGGCACATGGGATAGTTCTGAGCCGTGTGTGGATATGAGGCTAAAGCCGAGAAGAGCAGATTCACAAATCTAAACCTAATGACTGCTTCCCCAAGACCCTGAAAGAATAGCTTTTTCCCACAACTTTCTCCCTTTAGATTTTTGTTAAAGGATTCTTCAGTGGTTTCCAAAAGCACTAAATGTACTCTCTTGGAAAAGAAAGTATGCGGCACTTGCTCGAGTGGTTTGGGAAGAAAAATCCCAAAGTGGGCACAGCTGGGCACAGGTCCACCGTTTTCTACAGAAGGAAGTTTTCTCATTCATGGGAGCTCCCAGACCGGAGTAGTGATTCCAAGAAGAATTCCAAACATCTGGGAATATGGAGAGAGCTTGAAGCTGCTGCCTGGCTGTAGCATGAGATGCATGCTTGCCAGACAGTATACATCTGCAGAAACCACAGAGAACAAGGATTACATGGTAGAAAGGAACTGGTTGAGGGAATGACCCAAGCCAGTTAAAGTGAATGCTGCCCCCACCGGATTCTTTGAAAACTTATATCTAATCTAAAATTAGCTTCCAACATCTAAATTGTTTCCTGTTACAGAAACCACAAGCTTAAGTGTCTTATCTTTGGCCCTTCCTCAACCTGGGGAAGATGTCAGAAAGCCTAGAGAAGAGCTCAGCAGAAGACAGCACAGTTCCACTCACCTCCCCAAAGAGCTGCTCTCTTTCCCTCAGTCCCAGCCCAGGGCAGAGATCCTAAGTGATGATAGGGTAGGGAGAAAGGAAGAAGGGTCTGAACATATGTCCTAAAAGCAAAAAGTCTAAGAAGAAGGGATGTTTATTTTTGTTTTGTTTGGTTTGGTGGGGGAGAGTTAGAGGAGGAGGAGACAGAGAAGATTGAGTGTATTCTAGGTGCTCAGAATGAGAACCACCCATCAATTACTCACTGAGGCTTAATCTCCAAGATAGGGATCTATACCCACAAGGGAAATGTAAGAGTAGCCCCATTTCAAGGGGATCTCCAGGCCAGTGTATGCTTTACCATACATATCCATGCAGCAAGGCCATCCCCTGATTGGTCTTTCCTGCCACCATTATATTCAACACTACACTAGGTCCACAATTGGGTTCAATGGGCCCTGGAACATTTTTCCTAAGGGATATAGCTAGGTCACAGGGCAGGCTATTTACTACCCCCCTCAAACTCCTTAGAAATATAGCCCTTCAGGGCGGCTAGATGGCACAGTGAATAGAGAACCAGCCCTGGAGTCAGGAGGACCTGAGTTCAAATGTGGCCTCAGACATACAACACACACAAAAAATTACTGTGTGACCTTGGGCAAGTCACTTAACCCCAGCTGCCTTTCCTCCCCCTCCAAATAAAAAAAAAAAAACCCAACCCCCCCAAAAAAACAAATAATAAAAAATTTTTTAAAAAAAGAAATATATCCCTTGTCCAATGGATGCACAGATAAGATTCTTAAGCCTATCTTCCTCTATAAACAATTTTTGGTTTTTTTGGTTATTTTTTTTTAAAACCTTGAATAAATGCTCCACGTTTTTTGTTTACTGCCCAGACTCTTACTTGGTTATAATCTACAATCCAAGATACTATTTAACTACTAGAAAAAAAAAAACCAACATCCCTTACAAAAAGCCACAGTGAAGTTTTTTTTCTGCAAAACATCTTGCTAAGAGCAGCTGGGTGGCTGCCTTCTGAGCTTTGCAAACACGAAACAGCAAAAGGGCAAGAGCCTGGAATTCAGTTGAATCAATGAATTATCTCCTACGTGCCAGCTTTAGTGTGAGTATGCAGCCCCCCCTGTCCTGCCCACTGTCTGATTTTGCACAGTCCCTTGGGTATTTCCCTTCTGTATTTCCTGCTCAGTCTCCACAGTTTCACCTTTCCACCAAAATGGTTTTCCCCTCCTAGCTCCCACAGTGCCCTCCTACAGGGAGTCAGAAGAAATAAAGTTCCATGCCTGGGTAAGCTCCTAGGTACCTTAATACAGAGGCAGCCTAGCTCTTCCTGAATCCCCCAAGAATCTTCCTCCCATTCCCAACTTTAGTTAGAATTCATGAGGCTGAGATTGCTGGTTCTGGTATTAAATGATGGATATTGTAAAATATGGTGTTGTGGACTCCAAGTTCCTGAGTTCAGAGGGGAAATGTGGGCTGAGCTGAGCTGAACCAAGGTCCCAGCTCAACTCTAAATTGCCCACATCAAAGTATTTCTTCTTCAGTCCCTACACTTCAAAGTAGGTTCTTCTTCGTATCAGCTTTGGGCAAAAGTCTAATGATGGGGAAATCCTCATCTTTTCCCTTTCCTGGGATTCCCCACAACCACCCCCAAGGTTCTAATGTGTTGTTTCCACTACTGACCATGAGTGCCCTCCTAGTATCAGCGAAAAAGTAATATTGAAACTCTGCTCATCTCTTTGTAACATAGGAAGCCTTGGTTTTTTGAGGCAATTTAGATGGGCCCTGGGGTTGTTCTCACTAAAGTCCAGGAAACTGGGGCAGTGAGAAGCCTGTGGCTCTTGTGGAATGCCCTGGCATGGAACTGACAGCCACTCCTGCAGGAAAATTTAACCCCACCCCAAGAAACACACCCATTGAGGAGAAACTCAAGGTAAACAGAATAGCAGGTACTCCATTTCCCCATCACTGGGGATCCCACACTGGGAGCAAATGGTGCCATTTCTCCCAACTTTCCCATTTGGGGCTCAACTGCTCTAGAGAAAGCCATGACCTGGAGGAAAAACTGTAGAGAGAAAGAGGGTGCGCCCTTAAATTCTGAAGTACCATGTGGATGTCGATATGAATGAAATAGACTGTAGGTAGCCCCAAAACATTGCATATCCCTCACTCTTGCTTACTTACCCCAATCTGTCCTCATGCCGACAGATCTGAGGATTTCCAAAGTGGGATCATCACTACACAGTTATAACTTAAAATTCAATGTTCAAGGTGTATGGAGAATACATTCCTACTTGCTAACCCCCAAGCTTCCATGATGTATTTTGTATTAATAAGAAATCACTCACCATGACACCATTGACTCTTAAACATAAATCATTTAATTAGCCATAAGGAAAAAGCAAAAAAAAAAAGAATCATATCAGTTACAGCTGAAACAATTAAAATATCGCAGTCCACTCATAAACCTGGGTCACCATTTTCTACCAGTTCACATAATATCTGAAGTGGGATGTAGGCTCACTCAGAACTCTAACAGGGATCATATGAGTGAGGAAACCTGTGTGCTCAGAAAACTAATTAACTCTGGACAATAGGCCTTGATATTGTTGGTCCTCTCAGGAACAATCTATACAAAGTTGCATCTCTTCTAGCTTCCCCCTTCTGGTCCTTATTGACCTATTTCTGGGTAAATACTGTCTCCTCCTGATCTTAAACTCATGAAAGAGTAATCAGCTCTTTTAATTCAGTCTCCTTTAATGGGGCAGGAACTAAGAAAGTAGCAGCTAGGTAGCACAGGATAGAGTGTCAGCCCTAAAGTCAGGAAGACTTATTTTCCTGAATACAAATCTATCCTCAGACTCTTACTAACTGTATGACCCTGGGCAAGTCACTTACCGCTGTTTGTCTCAATTTCCTCATCTGTAAAATGAGCTGGAGAAGCAAATGGAAAACCACTCCAATATCTTTGCCAAGAAAACTTCAAATGGGATCATGGAAAGTCTGACACGACTGAGCAACAACAAAGAGTGTCACATTAATACAGTGATGAGAAATTCCTTTAATCCAGAGAACTGAAAAGTCTGTCTGGACAATGCATTCAAGCCCAGCTCGCTCTTTACTCCACAGGATTCTGCTATATGCAATCAGCTTTTAGCTAGTTAAAGTTCTTCTTGGAGCAATGGTGACACAAAATTGGTCTTTCCCTTCTGTTTCTCCCTCTCCATCCAGAGAGGTAAAGAACAACCAGGTAGCTCTCAGAGGCTTCGTCTCTCTCAAGCTCTAGAGGGCACTGGAGAGCAATAAACAAACAAAAATAGCATCCGCCTACGGCTCTCCAATGAGCCTCCCAGCTAACTGCTCCATGCTTTTCTTCAGCCTCTTCCAATCCGAAGGCTTCCAGCAAAGGAGCTAAATTCAGCCTTGGAATCAGCTCTCCTGCCAGCTCCTTCACCCTCAGTTTCCTCACAGCTAACTTTTGTTTTCACTCCTCCTGCTGGTGATTTGACTCATCTTTCTTTACCTTGGATAAGAAATCTACCTGTCCGATGTTAGCCCAAGTGCTACGTAAATTTCCAAACAGTTATTTGACTTATAACTTTGTCAGTTATAACTGTCAAAAGTTTAAAAAGTCACACGAAATGCCATACAACCATCATTACCTATCATTTCTCTACCCTCAAATAAATCTTCTTAATATAGTTATCTGAGAGGCAGTTCTCTATCTGGTCTTCCTAGGAGTCTGTGACTTTCCTCAACATTTTATCTGAGAAATTGTATTGATATCTTTTTTCCTTACCCAAAAATTATTTTTCTGTCTCAGCAATGAGACTATTCACATGAGAAAGGGGTAGTTGTTGTTATTTGTCTTTCATTCTCAAAGAGGACTGTGACATCAAGAAGTGAATTAGACTTAAGTGAGGGAGGGCTGTGCAAGGTTCTCAACCTCACTGTCTTCTTCCAAGACATCTGGGTCCAGTGACAAGGTATGGATTAGGGTGACTGTAGATGGCCCCCGAAAGGCCACACCTACAGAAGAAGCAGCTGAGGTCCAGAGAAGTTATACAACTTCCCAAAAGTAACACGCATAATTATTGTTGATAGAAAAGGTTCACAGATCTAGGTCTGGAAAGGACCTCAGAGAACATCTTTGACTTCAAATCCAACACAGAGTCAGTGTTCTTTCCACTGTGGCATGCTGTCCATAATGACCATGTACAAAAGAAAGTTTAAGGTAACAAGTGGGGGGGATTTTAGCTTGTTCCACAAGGGCAAGGAGTGTAAATTGGTCATGTTAGTAAGCTAGCCAAATTAGTGAACTCATCCCTTGCAAAAAGGAAGAGTGCCACCTGTTTGAAAAGAGCCAAACTGCAGTTTGACTGAGCAGCGCTGAACAGCAGAAAGAGGATAGGTGGATGATGGACATCTGCCAAGGGAGAGCTGAAAAGTAGACAACAACAAAGCAGAGCCAAGAGGTTGGGAAGGACAGAGAGGTAGCAAGAAGACCAGAACCAGCTAGGAGGAGAGGGCAGCTGCAAGGGACAAGGGATGGGGGTGGAGGGAATAGAAGGGACCACCAACACAGGTGAATAAACCCCACCAAATCTAGGAATTTCAGAGTTGAAAGGGACTCCAGCAGTCACCTAGTACAACATATACCTGACTGGGAATCCCCTCTATGATATCACTGACAAGTGGTCATTTGGTGTTTCCTTGAAAACTTCTAGTAGGGAGAAGCCCATAATATTCTAAGACAACACATTTTATTTGTGCATAGTTCTAATTATTAGGACATTTTTGCTTATATGGACCCCCAGCTTGCTCCTTTTCCACTTAGGATGGTAGATTTAAAGCTAGAATGAAGCTCAGCAGTTATCTAATACGGTATCTTCATCTTACAGATGATGAAACCATGATTGACAGAGGTTAAGTGGCTTGCTTAATGTCACAATATTAAGTGTCAGAGCTAGGTGCAAACTCAGGTTCTCTAACTGCAAATCTAGCATTCCCTTCACTGCAACTCACCTCCCCACCCTCATGGCTCTTAGTTCTGCCCTTTGGAGCTAAGAAGACTAAGTCTGATACCCATTCAATTAGAGAGAAACCTTTAAATGCTTGAAGACATTTATCTCATCTTCCTCTCACATCTCTTCTAAATGCTAAACACCTCCAGTTTCCCCAATGCATCCTCATATGTCATGGTCTTAATGAACTTTTGAGATTACTTTTCCTTCCAAAGGATCACAGACTCCTCAGCTAAACACAAACATGAGAAAACAAAAATCATGCAAAATAGTCAACAAGCCAAGTGAAGAAACGTACATAAAATAAAAATTAATTAATAGAGAGCACCTTATGAAGTCAAGATAGGGACATTTAAAAAGCATTTAGATGTAGAAAGGTTGGTAGGCATAAGTACTTTCAAGGAAGTATTTGAACAACAACTAAACCTCCAAGCCAAAAAAGATAAATATTTTAAACAATGCTCATTACTCACATCAGAATAAATCCTTGTTGACAAAATATGAGAATAAGGTACTATTTAGGTAAAAGTACTCACTGTGGATTTCTTCAATACAAAACACTATAGTGTAGAAAAACAGTATGGTGGTTTGGTTTCAGAGAAAAAAACAAAAGAGGAAAGGAAGCATGATAAGGGTGACCCCCAAATGAAAATCCTATCTTTTATAAAGGGGGAGTCCTAATGAAACCACTATAGTTTTAAGGCAAGAGAATTTTAGCTAGAGTGGTTTGGTAAAGTTTGAGTTGATAAAGGAAATAAGAAAAAATAAGAAAATTTGTCAACTTTCAATAAATCAATTAAAAGCCCCCTCCCCCCAAAAATGATATACAACCTATGTCCCAGGACTCCAACCTCCGGGTTTAGACAGACTAGTGCCATCTTGGTGGTATCTGTCTAAGTCTACTTTTGGCTTATACCTCAATCAAGATTTTTCTCAGGGAGCCTGAGGATTTGTCTCATTTTCGTACCACCCAGACTCCCCCATGGGAACATCAGGCTATAGTTCACATCTCATTCTCCAAAGATGTAGGCAAAATGGCCCCCATCTCTGATAAAAGCACCAAGTTCATGATTTGTATTAGACACAGGACAACCTTAGATAGAATATAAAAATAATAATACTTGAAAGAGGCCATATGTAATCAATGAAACTTTTTTCCTCTCTGAGGAATCCCAGGTTCCTTCTATGAACCTCTATAATCCTCCAGATTCACAGCACTGTGGAAAAGACTCCCCCTGAAAGGAATGAACTTGGTATTGCCACAAAGAAAACTCTTCATCCTCCAGTAAGACCCACCCTCTCCTCTAGGGAGCTAGACTGAATAATTTTCCAGACTTATAGTACTATGCTAAGGTTTGGGCTCTTCCAAAAGGGAACTTTGTCACTGGAGTTGCCAGAGAGTCAAGCTTCCTTCTGTTTAGACCTGCATAATCCAAATTCACAATAGCAGTGGGAGAAAAGACCCCAGTTGCAACTCCACATAACCATTCTGTCCCTTGTTCCCGCTATAGCTCCTAGGATCACATGACTGCTTCTCTTCTCATCAAAAGGCTAGGTCCATGATTTGGACATTGTCCAAGAAATCTTTCCACTCTCCCCAGAAATCCAGACTAGCAGTCATTATGTACTTCACTGCCACACATTCACTGTTAAAAAAGATCCTGTTTCACTTAAGAATGTCTTTGAACTAATAAAAATTATTTTTATTATTTCTCTATCCTTGAATGCATGTCTTTTTAATATTTTGTGTGATGTAATAGGAAATATTGCATAAAGTGGCTCAACTGCATGCCAAAGTATGATGGCTGTCTCAGAAAAAAGGTACTTGTGTGATTATTTGAAACAATGACGGACAAACTATGATTATTCAGACTTGGGAATTTGGCAGTCATTTTCTCAAAAATGAATGAAATGCACCTGTCACTTTGAGGAAAATAACCATCAGTATTTGTTGTCAATAATGCAATGCAAGCTTTTGAGCAAAAACAGGAATTTTTGAGACACATTAAAAAACTTGACAGCTTCCCAATACTTAAAAGATTTCTGACTAGATTGATGGTGATATTAAGGAATGTGGTTTTTATATCATATTATAAAATATGTAAGCATTTGTAGGATTTGAATAACTCAGTGAGCCAATATTTTCTGTGAGAAAAAGATCCATTTAAAGTGTAAGATCAGCAAATGGATTCTAGATATAATGTTATGAAAAGTTAATTTATCTGGTTTCATATTCACAATTGTAGCTCAATTTTAAGAAACGATCACTTGCCAAGTTTTGGTATAGTATCAAAGGTTTTCCACAATAATTTGAAAAGGCTATAAAAATACATATCTGTGTAAGACCATATTTTCTTCATATATTTCAACCAAACAACAGACAACAGACTGTGCTGAAGCAAGCATGGGAATCCAGCTATCTTCTATCAAGTCAAACATGAAAAAGATTTGTAAAACATAAAACAATTCCACTCTTCTCACCCAGGTTTTTTTGTTGTTGTTGCTGTTGTTTTGGAAAATTTTTTAATTTGAAAATGTAACTTATGTTAACATGTCATTGGTTTATTGTCATTATTTTAAATAAATTGATAAACAGTTTTATTAACTTATTAGTTTTAATTTATGATATAGTAAATCTCAAAAGCTATAACCCTCATAAACAAAAGATTTTTGGAGTATTCAATAATTTTTCAGAGTATGAAGAGGTACTGCGATCAAAAAGCTTGAGAACTTCTTGAATTAAGAAAAGTTTTGAAATATGAAACAGGTTGCAAAGAGGAGCTCTCTAATGATTGCCTCATTTTCTTAATGGTAACAAAAATGGGGCAGCTAGGTCATACAGTGGATGAATACTTGCTCTGGAGTCAGGCACTTGACATTTACTAACTGTGTGACCCTGGGCAAATCATTTAACCCTGATTGCTTCACAAAAAAAAAAGAAAGAAAGAAAGAGAGAGAGAGAGAGAAAGGAAGAAAGAAAGAAAGAAAGAAAGAAAGAAAGAAAGAAAGAAAGAAAGAAAGAAAGAAAGAAAGAAAGAAAAGAAAGAAAGAAAGAAAGAAAAAAGAAAGAAAGAAAAAGAAAGAAAGAAAGAAAGAAAGAAAGAAAGAAAGAAAGAAAGAAAGAAAGAAAGAAAAAAGAAGTGATTTTTAAAAAAAATTCAATTTTATTTTCAGTTCCAAATTCTCTCCCTCTTCTATCTATTGAGGAGGCAAGAAAAACAAAACCCACTTATAAATATGTATACTAAATGATTAATAAACAAAAAAAGAGAAAAATTGAAAGAGTTGTGTTGCACTTAAAATACCAAGGGAAAAAAAAGTAGAGCGGAAGTTTAAAAAAACTAAAATGTTGAAAAGCCTAACACAACTGTCTATTTTGATCACATTAGTAGTGTTAGCTTTTTCAACATTTCAATCATTTTCTTAACTTCTGCTCTACTCTTTCTTTTTTTCTCTTAATACATGCCCTTGTTCTAAGAAAACTTGGTTTCCTTTAAATGCAGACTCATCTCTTTCAGTTTTTCTTTTTCTTAGTAATCTAGATTTTTTGTCTATTAATTTTCTTTGAATACTGTGGCAACAATATTAGTATTATCATTGATTTAGTCTGTTACCATTTAATTTTTTTCTTTGGCATAGGCATTGTTAAGAAATCATTTCTTGAAGCATATTTTCTTTTTCTTTTTTAGACATGACTAATGTGGAAATATATATATGTATATATATATTTAGTATTTATATATATTTCAAACATTTAATGTTAAGACCTCGAATTTCAGATCCATTTCCTTCCTCCCTTGTCACCCATTCCCTCTGGGGAGATAAGTAATTCAGTATATGTTGTACATGTCTAGCTATGCAAAACATTACGATAGTAGATATATTGTACAAGGCTGTTTATAATTCCCTCCCACTCATCCCACCCCCGACCTGGTCCATTCCCTACATGATCCTGTCCCTCTTCTATAGTGGATACTTCCAACCTCCCCTCCCCCCAAGGATGCCCTCCCATCCATCATCCCTCCTCTCATCCCCTTCCCCCTATTCTGCTGCAGGTTGAGATATCCCATTTAGTATGTATGTCATTCTCTCCCTGAACCAAATTCAATGAGAATGTGGTTTTGCCTTTTTTGCCTTCCTGTTCTCCCCCTCCCTTGCAACCACTTCCCCTTGCTTCTTCTACATGAGATAGTTTACCCTACCCTGTCTCTCCCCTTCTCAGCTTGCCACTTTCCTCTCTCACCTCATAATTTCATCCCTTGAGTATTCTCCCTTCCCAACAAATTCAATCTATGCCCTCTATCCATATATAACTGTAAGCATATACACACACATTCACATATGTATTCATATGACCATACACCCTTCTTCCATTATTTTCATAGTGAAAAAGATATCATCAGGCACAGTTATTGCTTTTCCATATAGGAATGTAAATAGTTCAACTTTGATAAGTTCCTTTTGATTTCTTTTCCCTGATTACCTTCTCAGGCATCTCTTCCTTCTTGTGTCTGGATGTCAAATTTTCTATTCAACTCTGGTTTTTTCCTCAAGAATGCTTGAAAGTCCTCTATTCCACTGAATGGCCATATTTTCCCCTGAAACAAAATACTCAGTTTTGCTGGGTAGGTGACCCTTGGGGTCATTCCCAGTTCTTTTGCCCTCTGGAATATCGTATTCCATGCCCTTCGATCCCTCAGTGTAGAAGCTGCCAGGTCCTGGGCTATTCTGATTGTGTTTCCACAATATTGAAATTGTTTCTTCCTGGCTGCTTGTAGTATTTGCTCCTTGATCTGGGGATTCTGGAACCTGGCTATAATATTCCTGGGAGTTTTCTTTTTGGGATCTTTTTCAGGAGGTGATCTGTGGATTCTTTCAACCTCTATTTTGCCCTCTGGATCTAAAACATCAAGGCAATTTTCCTTGAGAATTTCTTGAAGGGTGATTTCTAGGTTCTTTCCTTGATCATGGCTTTCAGGTAGTCCAATAATTTTTAAATTTTCTCTCCTGGATCTATTTTCCAGGTCAGTGGTTTTTCCATGAGATATTTCACATTGCCTTCTAATCTTTCATTTGTTTGGATCTGCTTAACAGCATCTTGAGTTCTCATAAAGTCACTAGCTTCCATTTGCTCCAGTCTAATTCTGAAGGAATGAATCTCCTCAGTGAACTTTTGAGATTCTTTTTCCATCTGGCAAATTCGACTTTTTAAGGCATTCTTCTCCTCATTGCCCTTTTGGGCCTCCTTTGCCATTGAGTTAGTCTATTTTTTAAGGTGTTGTTTTCCTCAGTCAGGCTGTTGACCCTCATTTCATACTTTCCTGCATCCTTCTCATTTCTCTTTCCAATTTTTCCTCCACTTCTCTTATTTGATTTTTAAAGTCCTTCTTAAGGTCCTCTATGGCCTGCAACCCGCTCATGGTTTCCCTGGGGCTTTTGGAGCAGGACTTCTGACCTCACAGTCCTTTTCCTGCTCTATGCCCCCAAAATAGGAGTCTAGGGTTGCATTTTTCTGTTTCCTTTGCCTTGGCATGTTGCCACTTAATTACTTGACTCTTGGGCTTGTTGCCACACTATGGCTTTAAGGCCAGATAGAGGAATTTTCGTCCCGAACGTGTGGGGGGCAACTTCCGTTTCTGGCAAGCTCTAAACCCACCCACAACTTCCACCCTAGATCACAATCCAGATCCAGGGAGGTTAAAGCAAGAGCGATTACCCCCCAAGACTGATCGCTGGATCTCCCTACAATTAATTTGCAGGCCAGGAGCTGGAGCTGCCTCTGAAAACTACAAAATGGTGTGTCTCCTCAGCGGCTTCTAGCCCCCAGGGGAGGGAGCTGACGCATTCCCCAAATACTGGTCCCCAAATCCATAGGACACTAACCTCTTACTTTGTCCTAGGCATGTCTATGTTGATAATTCTGGAGTCGCCACAGCTGCTGGTGTTCTGGGGTCTCTCCAGCCGGCTGCTGGCCCTGCTACCCTGGGGCTAAAACCTTAGCTCACGGGGACCTGGGCTCTGCTCGGCTCGGCTCCCCATGCTCTGCGTGCTGCCAGCTCCCAGAGTGTTGCGCTAGTCCTTCCTGCAGGGCTGCTGGGCTGTCCTCAGTGGGAGGTTAGCTTCTCTGTGTCGTTCTTTGGGTGCTGGGGCTACAGAAGTTGTTCAGAGTCCCCTTTCACATAGTTTGGGGGGAATCTGGGGGCAGAGTGGCTTGGATGAGCTGTTTCTACTCCGCCATCTTGGCTCCGCCCCTGTGGAAATATTTTTGTAGGATTATACATATTTATAATGCCTCCTCTGATGGGATATTTCACACCTTCTTCTATTTTTTCATTACAAAGAAAAAAGATAAAATTGGTAGAAGAAAAATTGATAAAAGAAATGAGAAGAGACATAAAAAAACACTCAAGAAAATAACACCTTAAAAAGCAGAATTGGCCTACTGGTAAAAGAGGCACAAAAATTCACTGAAGAAAAGAACTCCTTAAAAAGCAGAGTGGGTCAGTGTAGCAGCAAGCACCCCAGCATACCCAGGGTGGCTGCCAAAACAGGTTATTAGATCTGTTTTTCTAAAGGAAAGCAACTCAAAATGAGTTAACAATCTTGCTTTAATCAATCAAGCATATCATTTACCTAGTTCAGGGGGCAAAGTCAGCACCCCAAACTTCAGAGTACAGAGAGTTTACAAGCAGAAATTAAAAGAAGACAGAGAAACAAACAGATCAAGCAGACAGTCCTCCAACTGACAACCATTACATCTATACCTAGACAGTTACCAAAGAGGGAAGCATCAACATCTGGGTTTTTCAAAGCTGGGGGGCTCTCAACTGCTGCCCAGAGTCTCATCTGGTCAAGTCACACAACACTTCCCAAAGTGAGGCCCCAAACAATGCCTTACATCAAGGATTATATACCCTTTTCCTGGCTCAGAGAAATGTAACAATTCTCTTGACCCACTGCCCAATCAGAAATTATTTCCTGAGAAACAAGCCTCCCACCACAGATTCCAGGTGCACTTAATCCTAGGGTCAGGGAAGATCTTAAAAATTTACATTCCTATAACAGTCAAGTGGAAAGGAAGGTACAAAGATTCACTGAAGAAAATAATTCCTTGAGAATTAGAACTGGGCAAGTGGAAGCTAATGACTCCATGAGACATCAAGAAACAATCAAACAAAATCAAAAGAATGAAAAAATAGAAGAAAATGTGAAATATCCTATCAGAAAAACAACTGACCTGGAAAACATATTGAGGAAGATAATTTTAAAATTATTAGACTATGGGGTAGCTAGGTGGCACAGTGAATAGAGCACTGGCCCTGGAGTCAGGAGGACCTAAGTTCAAATCTGGCCTCAGACACTTAACACTTAACTATCCATGTGACCTTGGGCAAGTCACTTAACCCTGCCTTCCCCCTTCCAAAAAAAGAAAAAAAGAAAAGAAAAGAATTATTAGATTATCTGAAAGCCATGATCAAAAAAAGAGCCTAGACATTACATTTCAAGAATTTATCATCGAAAATTATTCCAATATCTTAGGCCCAGAGGGTAAAAGAGAAATTAAAGGAATCCACAGATCACCTCCCAAAAGAGATTCTAAAATTAAAACTCCCAGGAATTTGTAGCCAAATTTCAGAGCTCCCAGGACAAAGAGAAATTATTGCAAGCAGCCATTAGGAAACAATCAAATATCATACAACCACAGTTAGGATCACACAAGATTTAGCAGTTTCTACCTTAAAGGAGAGGGGGGCTTAGAATATGATATTCCAAAAGGCAAAGGAGCAGGATTACAACCAAGAATAACCAACCTAGCAAAACTCAGCATAATCCTTCAGGGAAATAATTGGATATTTAACGAAATATTTTAAGCACTCTTGATGAAAAAACCAGAGCCAAATAGAAAACTGGATATTCAAGAGGACTCAACAGGAGCACAACAAAGTAAACATGGAGTAACCATAAAAGATTGAATAATGTTAAACTATTTACATTCTTATATGAGAAAATAATAGATGTAATTCCTAAGAACTTTATCATTACTAGGGCAGTTAAAAGGAATTTACATAGACAAAGGTCATAGATGTGAATCAATTATGTTGGAATGATTGCCAAAACAAAAATGAAAGAGTAATAAAGAGGTATGCACTGGGAGAAGGGGAAGGGAGAGATAAAATGGGGAAAGCTTTCTCATATAAAAGAGAAATTTTAAAAAATAAAAGAGGAATGCAGGGAAAAGCTTTTACACTGGATGGGGAAAATAGAGGAGGGTGGCAGGTAGTGCTTGAACCTCATTCTCATTGGAATGTCATGAATGAAAACCCCTAAGAGACAGAGTTTCTAGATAATTAATGATCAATCAATTAATTAAATAATCAATAAATTGATAATCAGTGGTTTCTCTTGGTAACCAAAGATACCAAGGCAGACTCTGAAATGCCTTAAATCATATATGTACCTTTTGACAGGGAATTCCCCTGGCAAGTAAAATTTAACCCCAATTGGTAGACATTTAATGAGGAGGTGGTAGGCTAAAAGTCTTCAGTTCCTCCAGCTGAGAATATCATGAGACTGACACTTAGTTGTCTCCAGCAATCTGGACAGAGAAATCCATCTCCACCAAGACCACTCTGGTTTTCTCCTTCTTGAACTGGGTCTCCCTAAACTGTAATGGAGGGGGTCAAGGACAGGACTTCCTTCACCAGGCAATTATCTCACCCAGACTGAATTCTGTTTATACTGTAAACAAAAATTAGGCTTCCTAGTTGGGTGAGAGTCCTACCCAATCTAGTTAATAAGTAAATAAAAAAAGTTAATTATTTAAATAAAGTATCTGAGGCTAGGGGTACCTCATCACTCAGCCATGCCCTTCAGAAGCTCACTGACCTTTTCAAAAGTTGGATCTTAACAGAATTAGGAAGAAAGAATTAGTAGATCACAAATTAATAATTAGTTATTAATATAAGAGTAGAATATTAATATCTCTCAGGAATTTGTGCAAAGAGGGAAGAATGTACATATATATACACACTCAGTTGGGTATAGAAATATAACTTACCCAATAGGGAAATAGGAGGTAAGAGGGAAAGAAAAAAGGGAGGAGATGATAAAAGAGAAAGTGGATTAAAATTGGCACTGGTCAGGAATAAAACAGATTTTTGAGGGGAAAGCAGAATAAAAAGAGAGAAGAGGATAAGCAGAAGAAAATGGGATAGGGGTAAATATACAGATCATAACCATAGCGTGAATGTGAATAGGATGAGCTCACACATAAAATGGAAGCAGATAACAGAATGGAATGGAAACTAGAATTCAACAATATGTTGTTTACAAGAGACACACTTAAAATGGAAAGATTTGCGCAGAGTACAAATGAAGAGATGGAGCAGAATCTATTATACTTCAGTTGAAGTAAAAAAAAAAAACCAAAGGTATAGCAATCATGATGTCAGATAAATCAAAAGGAAAAATAGACCTAATTGAAAAAGATAATCAAGGAAACTATATTTTAATAAAAGGTTATTATAGACAACAAATTCATGTGAGAAGAAATTATAACAAGCTTCTTGATGAAAGCCTCTTTTCTCAGATACGTAGGGAACTGAATCAAATATAAAAAAATAAGAACCATTTGTCATTTAATAAATTGTTAAGGGATATAAATAGCTAGTTTTCAGAAGAAAAAATCAAAGCTATTTACAGTCATATGAAAAAAATACTCTAAATAACTACTGACAAGATAAAGGCAAAGTAAAATAACTTTGATGTATCACTTCACGCCTATCAGAAATGACAAGTGTTGAAAGGGATGAAGGAAAATAAGTATACTAACAAATTATTGATTGAGTTGTGAACTAACCAAGGCATTTTAGAGTATAATTTGGAACTATGCCAAAAGGGCTATAAAAAGGTTACCTGGCAATACCCCTCTAGTAAGTCTATGCCCTCAAAGAGATCAAAGAAAAAGGAAAAGGATCTATATGCACAAAAATATTTATAACCGCTCATTTTATGGTGGCAAAGAATTGGATATTGAAGGGATATCCATCAACTGGGGAATGACTGAATAAGTTGTGGTATTGTGATGGAGTATTGTTGTGTTGTAAGAAATGATTAGGAAAATGATTCCAGAAAAACATGGGAAGACCTATATGAATTAATGCAAAGTGAAGTGAGCCAAACAAGTAGAATTTTGTATACAGCAACAGTAGTATTGCAAACTGTGAAAGACTTAGCTACCCAGATCAATAAAATGATTCAAAAAAATTCTAAAGGACTCATGATGAAAAAAGTGCTATCAAGAGAGAGAACTGATTAACTCTAAATGCAAATTAGAGTATAGTATTTTCACTTTATTTTTCTTGTTTTTTAATGATATGACTAATACAGAAATATGTTTTGCATGATTTCACACATATAATTGATATCATATTACTTGGCTTCTCCATGGTTGTGGGAAGGTGTGGGAGAGTTAGAATTTAGAACCCACATTTTTTAAAAGAATGTTAAAGATAAATAAATAATATGTAATTTTTTTAGCTCTTAAGCAAATGATGGCCACAAATGCAAATAAAACATTTGATAAAAGCTAGCCTTCACTTATGCTGTAAAAGATTAATCACAGGAATGTAAAGCTATTCCTTAATATGATTTTAAGGTTTCTATTCTATTCTATTCACAGTCTAATGTTATAGACAATGAGAAAATACTACAAACAGGTATAAAAAATTCCCCCTTTTACCACCCCTAATTGACTTAGCTATAGACATATTGACAATATCCTTTGGGGAAAAAAATTAAAAGAATAAGCATTAGTAAAGAAAATGAGCTGATTATATACCCAGTAAACCTGACACAATTAAAACTGACAGACTGAAAAAATATTGGCAGAGTTGTGGGATATAAGCTATATCCACTTAATTTAACTTAATTTCTATATATTGACAAATTTTTAAAAGAAACAGAAATATTCATTGTAAATAACAACAAAAATGTCAAACATGAAGACATGTGAGTGAATTGTATAATGCCAATTTCTCACATTTTATTTGTTATGATGTGAGGTGTAATATGAATAAATTTATTTCTTACTTTGTGTGTTTATCTGTTTAGTTATTTTTATTGAATACAATTCAGAGGCCAAATGGTATCGGGGATATAATGGTAAATGTTTAACAATCAGTTCTCTGGAAAAAAAAGGATACATGATATACTTAACTTGATACTCATTATTAATATTTCTCTATTCCTTTCTTAAGTAAAAGAATCAACACAAACAATAAATCAGGCCTCGACTTGGAGCATTTCTTGATATGTGGGGTACAAATGCGCACAAAGAAGATTTGCCAATCAACTCTCACAAGCTAGTTCTATACACTCCTAGTTGTAGTGGACAGAGCTGGCTATGGAGTTAGGAAGATTGTGTTTTGACAGAATGGTGAAGGAGGAAGTGCACTGATTTTGGAGTCAGTCCTTGCTTTAGGAATGTCACTTTGGAAGCTAAGTGGTGAATGGGTTGTCTAAGGAGGAGAGATCACCTGACGGGTTCCTGCAGTAGTCCAGACAAGGTGTGATAAGGGTATGAACTAAGGTGGTGGCTTGGTAAATGGAACAAAAAGAAAAGATGCAGAAATTTTGAGGAAGCAGAATCAACAAAATTTTACAATTGGGCTTAGAGTGTTAAGGGCAAATGAGCAACTAAAGATGATTCCAAGTTTTCAAACTTGGGTGGTGGTGCCCTGGACAAACTCTGAAATTATAAGCACGTGGTCAAAAAGAACTCAGAGTTCTTGAAGTCTGTGGCCTGGGAACTGGAAAACCACATTTTTTTACTGATATATACTTAGCCTGAAGCCCATGCTGCCTTTACCTCAGTTTCTTAGTGCTGGAATAGTACATGCCTGCCTATGCTGGCATCACTTTCCAAAGCTGAGTCAATGAGTACTTCCATAATACTATGGCTGGGGTTTGCCAGCCCCCTGTTCTCTCAATCTTTGAGATGCAGTCATATGATGTATAAGGAGAAAAACTCCTTCCCAGCCTAACTCTCCCATATTTTCATCCCTATCCTGCTAAACCCAATCACCCCACAATCCTTTCCTCTTCTGTTCTACCTTTCCAATTCTACTCTCAAGAAACCATTGTATTCTTCTTTCATCCTAGATGTTTTCATTTTGCATTCTTTCTGTCTTCTTGAACTCTAAGAAATCTAGCTCTCTTCAGAAGACACGGCAATGTAACCCACCCTCTCCAGTGCTACAGGCTCCTTCTCTAAACATACTAATTGAGGAGGAGGAGGAGAAGGGAGCTTGTTCCTTTTTCCTTGCTAACACTTCCAGATCCTCCCTCTGCCACTCTAATTTGGAAATCTATCATCCTTTGAGGTCCCTTCAACCCATCTATTTCATTCCATCCATATATTTCTTGCTGTAGTCAATATCTTGCTTCAGCTTATATCCCATCCAGCTGCCCACTCTGACTTTTTTCTTGCCATCTACTGTACCACCATGTATCCAAACCCTCTACCACCTTGCTTCCTTCCTCTTGACCTGGGAACTATAATCATTTGACATTAACACTAATATGACAAACATATTAACATTTTTCATGGAAAAATTGTGTCAGTTGACTGCCATCCACGATTCCCAGAAGACTGATGATAAAATATGCTACTATTTCTTTAAAGAGAGATCTAAAATGAGACATATATTTCTGGACATAGACAATGTGGAAATTTTATTTTGCATATTTATTGTTTCATGGAATCATTAATTTTTCTTTGGTCTACTCTGCTTTTCAAGGAACCTATTTCTTATGAAAAATTTACACGTGATGCTTGCTTTTGGCTTTAAATAGATACTTTTAATGATCTTTTTAAAAGGACCATCTAGGTGGGTGGAGTAAATATAGCAGTGTAAAAGTAGGGACTTGCTTGAGATTTCCCTTAAGCCCCTCTAAATACCTGTAAAAATAACTCTAAACATATTCTAGAGCTACATGACAGAGTGAAACACATCTTCAGTCCAAGGCAGCCTGGAACACTGACAGAAAGTGTCTATCAAACCAGGCTGGGAGTGGAACGTAATCTGGCATGGGCCACACAGACACAGACAGGGCCAAAGCAGGCCCCACAGGTCTGAATCCCTGGCAGTTGTGGTGTTTTCCAGGCTTCTGAACCCACAAACACCAAAAACAGCATAGAAGGTCAGTGGGAAAAGTCTGTGGGATCTGGGTGAAAGGGGAGAGTGGTCCAGCCAGGGTCTGGTCCCAACCCTGGGGTAGCAGAGGTGGTGGTGGTGACAGCAACAGCTGTGGCAGCAGCAGTGGCTGCTTCTGTAGCTCTGGGTCCACAGATGATGGGGAATTGAGCAGCTGATACAAAACCACGGAAGCCTAGAAAAGTACAAGCACTGGAAGCAGAATCCTACCTTGACAAAGAGTTAGAAAGTCAAGTAATTGACTGGGAAGATGAGCAAACAGCATTAAAAAAAACTGATTATAGAACCTTACTTTGGTGACAAAGAAGATCAAAACATACAACCAGAAGAAGACAACAAAGTCAAAACTCCTGCATCAAAAACCTCCAAGAAAAATATGAATTGGTCACAGGTCAAGGAAGAGCTCAAAAAGGATTTTGAAAAAATGAAGAGAAATTAGAGCAATGCAAGAAAATCATTAAAAACAAGTCAACAGTTTGCTAAAGGGACCCCCCCCCCCCAAATACTGAAGAAAATAACACCTGAAAAAATAGACTAACCCAAATGGCAAAAGAGGCCCAAAAAGCTAATGAGGAGAAGAATGCCTTAAGAAGTATAATTGACCAAATGTAAAAGGAGTGAGTGAGAAAAGTAGAACCGGGAGAAATTTGTATACAATCACAGACACAGCATATGTGTGGTGACCAACTATGACAGACTGGACTCTTCTTAGCAATGCAGTGATATAAGTCAATCCTAAAAGACTCATGATGGAGAGAGATGTCTATATCCAGAGAAAGAACTAGAAAGAACTGAGTTTGAATCCTGATTGAAGCAAACTACTTGATCTTTTTCTTTTTACTGTTTGGTTTTATTTCCTCTTTACCATTTTTCATTCCATCTAGTACACTTGGCCTTTGTAACCTAATGTCTAATGTGAAAGTATTTGCAGATCCTATACTGGATTGTATGCCATCATGGGGTGTGGGGGGAGGAAGGGAAGGAAAATTTGAAAGTCAAGGAATTATGGAATTGAATCTTGTAAACTAAAAGTAAACAAACAAATTAATAAAGACCAAAAAAATGTAAAAGGAGGTGAAAAAGCTCGCTGAAGAAAACAATTCCTTAAAAATTAGACTGGAGGAAATGGAAGGTAACGACTTTATGAGAAATCAAGAAATTATAAAACAGAACCAAAAGAATGAAAAAATAGAAGACAATGTGAAATATATCATTGGAAAAACCATTGACCTGGAAAACAGATCCAGGAGAGAGAATTCAAAAATTACTGGACTGTCTGAAAGTCAAGATCAAAAAGAGAGCCTAGACATCATCTTACAAGAAATTCTCAAGGAAAACTGCCCTGATATTCTAAAACCAGAGGATAAAATAAAAATTGAAAGAATCCACCAATAGGCTTTTGAAAGAGATCCCAAAAGGAAAACACCTAGGAATATTGTAGCCTAATTCCAGAATTCCCAGGTTAAGGAGAAAATATTGCAAGCAACCAGAAAGAAACAATTTGAGTACTGTGGAAACACAATCAGGATAACACAAGATGTAGCAACTTCTACATTAAGGAATCAAAGGGCTTGAAATATGATATTCCAGAGGTCAGAAGAGCTAGGATTAAAACCAAGAATCACCTACTCAGCAAAACTGAGTCTAATCCTTCAGGGAGAAAGATTAATATTTAATGAAATAGAGGACTTTCAAGCATTCTTGCTAAAAAGACCAGAGGTAAATAGAAAATTTGACTTTCAAATACAAGAATCAAGAGAAGTATGAAAAGGTAAACAGAAAAGAGGAATCATAAGGGACTTATTAAAGTTGAACTGTTTACATTCCTAAAATGGAAAGATGATACCTGTAACTCATGAGATCTTTCTCAGTATTAGGGTACTTGGAGGAAATCACTAGATAGAGAGATAGATAAAGGGCACAGGGTGAGTTGAATATGAAGGGATGATATCTAAAAAATAAATTAAGGGGTGAGAAAGGATATTTTGGGAGAAGTAGAAAGAGAGAGATAGAATGGGGTAAATTATCTCACATAAAAGAAGCAAGAAAAAGGTTTCACAAATCACTTAACTTCTGTCTGTCTGCCTTAGCTTTCTCATCTATGAAATAATAGCTGCTACCTCTCAGGGTTGGTTGTGATGATAAGATGAGATATTTATAAAACATTTTGTAAAACTTGAAAAACTATATAAATACTAGCTAATATTATTTTTTTTAACTTTCAAGTATTTTATTTTATTTTATTTTTGCTTTTTGGAGGGCAATTGGGGTTAAGTAACTTGCTCAAGGTCACACGGCTAGGTTTTTTTTGTTATTGTGTGCGTTAAGTGTCTGAGGCCAGAACCGAACTCAGGTCCTTCTGATTCCAGGGCTGGTGCTCACTGCGCCAGCTAGCCATCCCTACTAATATTATTATCATCCAACTTGGTCATAGTGAATTAATCCTTAGATAAGTTGCTATAGTGTGTTTGAAAGGATTTTATTTAAATTTTTAGAATTGACATTTATTAATGACATTGATCTATAATTCTCCTGTGTTTTATTCTTCCCAGGTTTAGGTAGTAAGACTTTATTTGTAACATGAAAGAAGTCTAATACAGAGTTCTTTCAATTTTGAGAATGATTTGTATATTTTGGCACTAAATGCTCTTTAAGAGTTTGGTAGAATTCTCCTGTGAATCTATTAGGACTAGGAAGTTTTCTTCCCTTTTAGTAATTCCTTTATAGTTATTTCTATTTCCTTTTCCCAAGAACCCATAAAGTCAGGGTCCATACCAAAAACCACACTCAAAATTGAGAATTAATATTATTATTATATTAATAATCCAATATTAATTGTAACCCACTCTTTCCTTCTATTTACTGTAAAGGCCCAACTCCTAGTAAATAGTCTCTGAAGGCCTTGGCTGACTAATGAGCTTGTCCTAGTCCTCTAGGCACTTATTCATCAATTGGGGCAGGACCCCACCCAACTAGGAGACTTAATTTATATTTATAGTATAAACAGAATTCAGTCTGGATGAGCCCTTACTCTCAGTGAGGGAATCCCTGCCCTTGGTGCCCTCCAGTAGAGTTTAAGATAACCAGATAAACTAGCCAGAGAGGTCCAGATGGATATGGCTTCTTCCTGCCCAGATTGTTAGAGGCTGCTGAGTCTCATGATCAAGACATTCCCAGTACAAGGAGCTGAAGACTTAGCCCACATCCTCATTAAAATGTTCACTAATGAAGGTTGATTTTCACTTGCTGGGGAATTCCCTTTGAAAAGGTACTGAAGGCATTTCAGGGTTTCCCTTGGTATCTTTGGTTACCAAGAAAAGACACTGACCATCAATTTATTTATTATTAGCTAGACTAATTAATAAATTGATAATCAACTACCCAGAAACTCTGTTTCTTGGAATTTTCATTCATCTCAAAACAAAGAGAAAATGAAATAACAATTAATTACTCTGAGTCTTATTGATCAAATATCCTTGACTTCTAGGCCAAGGGATAACTTATCTGGAAAGAAATGATGAGTCATTTCTTGTTTTGTTTTCAGGCATTGATCACTGTTTCAAGTCATTCCAATTGTTCAAAAGAGAATGCCCTATCTTTTCCCCCAAACCTACCAAACATTAGCTGATAAGGTCACCACCAATTCTTTCAGTCACCCAGGTTTACAGTCAGTGTCATCCTCAACTTCTCAGTCTCACTCACCCCAATATCTAATTAGTTACCACCACTTATAGTTTCTGTTTCCACAGTATTTCTCAAACTCTCCTTCTCTCCATTGACACAACCACTACCCTAATTTAGGCACTCATCACCTGTCTCTTATACTATTGCCACAGTATAATTCCTTTATAGTTATTTCTATATGGTTTTGGAAGTTTTAAATAATTGGCTTTCCTTCCTCAAGCCTTTCTTTGCTACAATTCATCCTCCATGCAGCTGCCCAAGTGGATTTCCTAAAGCACAGGTCTGAGTTAGTCTTTCCTCCTATCACCACCCCCCAAACACTATTCCCACCCACCCACCCACACACATACACTTAACAAACTGCAGTGGCTCTCTATCAGCTCTAGAATTAAATATAAATTCTTCTACTTTACATTTCAAGTTTTCTATAACTTGACCTCTTCCAACCTCTCCAATCTCCTTATATATTATTCTCCTCTACAACTTCTTTGGTCAAACCATACCAGCCTATTCACTGTTCCTCACAAATGATAATTCATCTCTCATGCTGAATAACTGTTCTAATGACTGCTGTGGACTGATTCCCATCTCTGTGACATTACATTGGTTGTTCTGCCATGCCTAGAATACTCTCACTCCTCAACTCCATCTCTTCAAGTATCTAGCTTCCTTTAAGACTCAACACAAGTGCCACCTTCTACAGGAGAAGCTGTTTTGGTGCCTTCAGCTATTCATGTTGGCCCATCCAAGGTTATCTCGTATTTGCTTTGCATGTGTCATACATGTGCACACATGCATACACACATACATGTGGATGTATTCATTATAGATGGATGGATGGATGAATATATATGTATATACACATTGTCTCCTTTGATAGAACATAAGCTCCTTGATGTCAAGAATGATTTCATATTTGTATCCCCAACACCTAGTACAATGCCTGGCGCATAGTAGGCTCTTAATAAATCCTTGTTTGAACATTAATTAAGCACTATGTGTTTGTCATTGTGTTAGGGAGTGAAAATAAAAAGATAAAAATAAACCAGCCCCTCTTCTCAAGGCATTTCTAGTCTACTAGGGATAGACACATAGATAAAGAAATACAAATTAATTTTAAGATTTAAAGAGAACTAACAACTACAAGGATACATAAATGATGTAGGTGGCTTCTAAGTTGTGCTTGGAAAAAAGCTAGAGATTCTAAGGGGCAGAGCTGGGAAGGGAGGGCATTCCTGGTATGAGGAACAGACTAGGCAAAGACTCAGAGGTGGGAGATGTACATAGAATAGCCAATAGTTTGACTAGAACAAATAGTGTGTGAAAGGAAGCGATGTACAATGTGTAGAAAGTCATCCTTCAAGCATGGTATAATGGAAAGAATACCAGCTCTGGAGTTGGAGGATCAGGATTTAAATCTTATCTCCAGGGACTTCCATCTATATGACCTTAAGTTATTTAAGCTCCCTGGGCCTCAGTTTCCTCATCTGAAAAATAAAAGAATTGGACTAGATGGCCCCAAGGATACCTCCAGCTCTAGATATGTAATACTATGAGGAGAAAGAAGAGACAGAATTTTGAGATATTTCAAATGAAAGTCATTAGAGCCATTCTTCTTGGCAGCCCCTAATCCAGAACCATAGTTTAAACTCCTGCAGGGTGGATTTTTGTAGGACAGAGACAGCCACAATCCCTCAGGTGGCATTGTCCTATGAGGAAAGCTGCCTCAGGTTTTCTGGATCCACAAAGCACCCCAGGGTTAGAATCTTTCTTATTTAATTTTTTCTTTTTTAATCATAAATTTAATAATCATTAACAAATACTTCAACATACAAAGAACAAAAAAGGAGGATATTAGACAAATCCACATCCCTCTGTTAGCCTGTTTTTAAAAGGCATGTATTAAATTTAACAAGGTAATAACAAAACTTCCCTTTTCATTTGAATCTTTTGAATAAAAACTTGTTTTTGTTTTCATCTGGATACTTTAAAAATATTTGTTGATGTTCTTTTTTCTTTTTCTTTCTTTTTTTTAACAAGTCCATCACTACTCACTAACAGCCTTTCCCAATAGAAGCCTCCCTTATAAAAAAACAACAAACAACAACAATAGATAAGAGTCAAGCAAAGCACATTGAACATTTCTGAAAATTTGTCTCTTTCTAGTCCACCTCTCTGCCAAAAGGGCATCTTGCCAAGTCTCAGGACCTTTGAGTCCTTGGTGGGTTTTTAGGTTAGTATCAGTCTCCATAAGACAGAGGCCTTAGGTATTCATAGCTGTGAGTTTTCTCCTTCTCAGAGATGTACCAGATTCCACTCCCTGTAACCCCACCTTAGTTACAGGTATAGAAAAAAATATGTACTCTGTTATTTTATGCATGAGCTTTCCAGAAACATTTTTTTATTAATCTAGATTATTCCCATCTAAGCATTTCAACTTAGAATAGAGAGCCAAAGAGAACCAACAATGGCTATGGTCACCTGTTGGGTTTGAAGATATCTCTGACAACTGGAATCATTTTTCTAAAGCCATTGAAACTATCCTTGAGTGTATAGATATATATGTGAGGGTGTGCATATGTATGTACATGTATGCATAGTATAGTATACATAGTATACATAGACAGAGGGCATAGGATGAATTGAATATGAAGGGATGATATCTAAAAAATAAAATTGGGAGAAGGAGAAAGGGAGAGATAGATTAGGGTAAATTATCTCATATAAAAGAGGCAAGAGAAAACTGTTACAATGGAAGGGAAGAGGAGGAAGGTAAAAGGACAACAATTTGGCTTAAGGAGGGAATAGCATACACACTCAATTGGGTATCTTGCCCTACAGGAGAATAGAGGGGAAGGGAAGGAAAGAGGGGATGATAGAAGGGAGGGTAGATTGGGGGAGAAGGTAGTTAGAAGCAAACATTTTTGAAAAGGGATAGGGTCAAAGGAGGAAATAGAATAAGTGGGGGGGTGGGATAGGATGGAGGGAAATATAGTTAGTCTTTCACAATACACCTACTATGGAAATGTTTTGCGTAACTACACATGTACAACCTATATTGAATTGCTTATCTTCCCAGTGGGGGTGAGTAAGGAGGGAAGAAGGGAAAAAAAATCTGGAAATCAAAGTTTTAGAAACAAATGTGTATTTTAAAAAAAACTGATTTTGTACATGCAACTGGGAAATAAGATATACAGACACTGGGATATAGAAAACCATCTTGCCTTACTAGAAAGCTGGGGCGGGGGGGGGGGGAGGTAGGGGATGGAGGAGGATATAAGAGAGAACAGATTGGGGAAAGGGGTATTCAGTAAACTCACTATTTTGGGGTGGGGGTAGGGGAAAGATGGGTAGAAAAATTTGTAACTCAAAATCTTGTAGAAATGAAAATTAAAAATAAATAAATAAATTGGGAAAAAAAAATTGTCCTTGACCTCTCCTTTTAAGGATTTTCCTTTGTGGCAGCATTGCAGAAACATTAATGCACTTGCACAGAGGGCTTATCTGGACATTTCCCCTTTGGAAATAGAGAGAAAATGTTCCTTCTAAATTCCCAGTTCCCTCCTACGGTCTGCAGCCCATCTCAAGGACTTATTAGTATTTATAAAACAGAAGTGCCTCTTCATGACTCCCTCAGAACACTCACCACTACCATGTCTGTCATCGAACAAGCATATCTGATTCCTAGACATGATGGGGAGCCTACGTCTACAAATTGAGCTCTGTAGTGTATTATTTCCCCCACTTTACAGGTGAGGAAACTGAGGCCCAGGGAAGTTATATAACTTTCTCAAGATCACACAGATAGTAAATGATGAGGCAGGATTTGGACCCAGCTCAACCTGCCTCCAAAACTAATAGTCAGCCAATGAATATTTATCAGGAACTTTCTATGTGCCAGGCACTGTGCACTCTATTCATCTTCATCACACCCTGTCTGATGCTCAAAGAAATGTTCCTGAGCCCCACCAGATTCCATAGACCTTGTGTCCTGCACTTAGCACAATTCTGCCCTTTCTAGACTCTCACTCTGGTTAGGTCCTTTGAAAAAAGGCCTTAGGAGGAAGACTTGTCTGTAGTTTTTGACCCCATTACTATGACTCATAACTTTCCCCCAAAAGATGGAGTCCTTCTCCAAGATGCTACACCATTGCCCAGCATAATGGGAGGAATATGAGACACAAGGTCCAGAAAATTGGAGCTGTAAGAGACCTCAGGAGCTGACAAAGCATTCTCAAATCAAATCCAAAATGAGGACAGGAGTCAAGGACACTGGGTACACATGCATAGGCTGTTTCTGCCACCAGTTCGTTCCTTGGCCTAAGGAAATACTCTCTGGAATCAACCACTGGAATTTCTCTGTCCGTGCCAGATTCCCACAGGCCCTGGAACGGATTTTAGATCAAGGCCCATTTGTGAGGGAGCCGAGGGGCACACATCCAGGTTTACAGAGGTGTTATTCTTTTAGCAGATGGGAGCTCCCCCTTTGGCTACATAAAGAAATGTAACCATAGGAACCAAATATAACTCATGTCCTCTGAAGGACCAATATGTTGGACGCTCTTCTTTCCAGGATTTGTGCTTATAGGTCTCGTGGTGAATGATTACAAAAGGACAGGTGTTGGGCCTTCTCCTCTACTGCACACTCTTGGCAGAGAAGGATGGGTGTGCAGATCAGGCCTTTAACCCAAGAACATTTCTGCTAGCTTAGCATCTAGATCACTGATCTCAGAGGTGGAAAGACCTGTTCCTTCAAGATGAAACTCAAACAATCCCTTCTTACAAGAAGCATTTCCAATTCCTCCTAGCTGATAGTGTCCTCCATCCCTTGTATTTATTTTGTGTCAGTTCTGTATGTTTTTATTCTCTATATATTTACATAGGTATATGCCTTCCTGTTAGAATGGAAACTCATTAAGAGTAGTGACTATTCCTTATTCAGTATTTGTATTCTCAGAGCCTAGAGCACAGTGCCTGGCATATAATAAGTACTTAATTAATGTTGATTGATTAATTGATCTGAGTTCAGATCCTGCACCGGATTATCTATGTGATACTGGGCAAGTTGCTTAAACTTGCCTTAGTTTCTCCATTTGTAAAATGCACTTACCTTTGAGGATTGTTGTGAGATCAGATGAGATAAGCTATGCAAGGCATTTTATAAACCTTAAAGAACTATATGTAAATGTGAACTATTATTACCATTATCTCAACAACAACAACAACAACACACACACAGGATTTGTTTATTGGGAAGAAGGCAGGGACTTCTCCCATTGCCCAATCCTGACAGACAGAAATAAGCCCCAGAACCCTCACCTTACTGTGTCCTCATCATCTACATACAATGATGCAAATTCTGGAAAGTTGTAAATAGAAAATCATCCCAAATCTCACCTGTTGATCTGAGGAACAGAGAGAGATGAAACCAGGTCCTCCATCTCCACTAAGAAGTTTTATTGGGTTTGCCCATCCCTCAAGAAAAATTCCTAAAAGGATGACAACATCATAAGGCAAGACTTTGGGAACAGAAGAATATTGTCTAGCCAAGGGACCCATTAATCTCAGAGCGACTGAGACCCCTACTTTGATCTCAGTCACCTTCTGAATCTCATAAATACCCTCCCTGAAAAGGACAATATATTATTTAAGATGGTAAGTCATCCTTCTAATCCTACAAAGAGCTACTGGGGTACCCTTCTGCCATTATGCTAACTATGAGGCCCTGCTTTATGTAGTCAGCAAAGGAACTTAATAAAGGCTCATAGCTAAGTTTAAAACAATAGGTCTTAGATTCTCTTTTGACCTTCCTTCTCTAGTGTGGTCCACTCTTTTGTGGCAAACATTCAGAATGCAACAATAATCCTTTGGGTTGTTTTTGATCTGGAGACAAAACACCTTGTAAAAGTACAGAGAGCATATAAACAAGGTTTAAATAGAGCTGGATACTCCCGAGGGTGCCAGTTGGCTAGGCATCGATGAGGCAGCAGGGGAGTATTGAAAGTTATGTTGTCCCAGTGACCTATTGTTCCCAGCCCTACTACTAATTGGTCAATTAGTACTGGGGAAGGGAACATCACTTCAGCTTTTTGCATTACCTACTCTATGTTACATTCCCCTACCCAGAAATTGTCACGTACTTACTACCTTGGGGAGGAACTGAGATACAAGGGCCCAACCACTTTTGCCAAGGTGAATTCATATGAAGTCTCTTTATCTCATTCTGAATTTACAGATAAAAGCTGGCCCCACCTTGAAGCCATTTCCTTGACATACCTATGATAAATTCCTTTTAGTTCTCTTTGTCCTGGGTTTTGTCTCCTCAATCAGGGTAAAAGCCCAAAGAATTTTCCTTTCAACCAGAGAAAGTGAACAAATAATTTTACTGACCCATGGTGCAACAAACAGCCACACCCAGGCAAATAGCAAATTCTTTTCAGACAAATAACTTCTTAAGTAGGTCAGTGAGCCAGACAAGGCTCTGATAGCTCATGGTTTTATTCCGTTCTGGAAAGTAGTGCCCTTGCTTGACATTGGCTCACTGTTAGTGTTCATCTGCTCTAGGTCCTGCCTGCCAAGAGCAAAAGTTCTCTAGCTTCCCTGGTCCAATGATGACTCTGCCTCCCATGATCCTTCAGTTCCTCCTTCCAGCTCGGAAAACGATGCTTTCCATCAGACCCCTTGTTGAACAGGTGTTGCACCTACACACTTCTTCTACCTCCAGGCTGTCTGTAGAGAGCGCAGAAAAACAACCCCCCTGGAAGACCTCTTCCCTGTCTTCTTTCCTGCCAATACGCCTTCCCATTCTCTGAATTCTGTGTCACAGGCTAGCTTTTTGTTACGTATTCCATTTTCCTACAATTATGTCATGTATTTGAATCCCATCTCCCCAGTGAGATTATGAAAGGCTGAAGGCAAAAAACATTTTCTCTTCCTCCTCTTGTACCCCTCACAACCCCTCCAGACCACTCCACTTGAACTCCAGCCCTCCTCTCCCTCCCACTCTTGGACTCTGGTTTGGAGATGTCTAAGAAAGGGAAGTAGAAGCCTGTATCCAGGCGGGATAAGGCAAAAGCTCACCTTTCACTGTAACATGCATGCACCCCTTCCAACTCTAGTTCCCATACACATGTCATCTTTCCCCTATTAGAGTATAAGTTCCTTTTCCCAGGGACTCTGTATTTCACTTCTGTATTCCTATGCCCAGTTCTTAGCATAGACCTTGACATATGGTAAATACTTAACAAAGCCTTCTTTCATTTCAGTTGATCAAGAAACATTTATCAAGGCCTATTATGTACTAATCACTATGCTAAACATTCATCCACTCATATTTGGGTTCATTGAAAGACCTGTTCAAATACCACAATAAAATCACCAAGGAGAAAAGCAACTAGGTAAAACCTTTAAAAACTTTTAAAAATAATTTTAAAATGTATATATAAAATATAGATATGTATTTTAATATAAAACATAAAAATGGGATTGTGTCTTTATCTTGATTATGTAGAGAAGATCAGTCAGTCATATAAAAAGCATTTGCATGGGGGAGGCTAGATGCTGCAGTGAATAGAGCACCAGCCCTGGAATCAGGAGGAGGACCTGAGTTCAAATCCAGCCTCAGAGACTTGACACAAAAAAACTAGCTGTGTGACGTTGGGCAAGTCACTTAACACCATTTGCCCTGCCTTCTCCCCTCAAAAAACAAAGGCATTTGCAGGTACTATGTGCCAGGCACTATGCTAAGGAGCAGTGATGTAGAAAAAGGCAGACACGTGATCCCTGATCTCAAAGAGCTTAACATCCAGTGGGGAGACAACGTGTAAATAGCTGTGTAAGACATACACCGGGTGAATAGGAGACAATCTCCTGGCACATAGTAGGTTCTTAATAAATGTTTATTGATTGATTGCTTGAAACCTATTTATAAAATACATTATTTGGTGAAGGGTTAAACTGAGGGATGGTCCAATAAATTATGATATGTTCATATAATGTAATACTGTAATGCAATCAAGATTGACAAGCTTGGGGAATAAAAAGAAATCTGTTAGGAAAAAAAAACCAAGCCAAACCATAAAGATAAGAAAACCCCAAAATGCTCTTTTTCTCTTAAGATTGCTTTATATTTACTTGGCATACACCCTGCATTTGTGTACATGTAAGCATCATATCTCCCTCAAAGAGGAGAATCTCCTTTAAAAGCAGACACACACTCACACACACACACACACACACACACACACACACACACCCTGAATTTTTCAAAGAAGGCACCGGACAACTATTAGAAAAAAAGTGAATGAAAATGAACAATGAATAAAGAAACCTGAGGATACCAGCTCTTTTATGACTGGAGTCTGGGAAAAGGATAGAAATAAAACCAGGGAAGGAAACCACAGGCAATTTGTGAAATCACTTAGAGAAGTTGCACTGATGGCAACTTTCCAGCTCCTCAGCTCCTTGGGTGAGTGCCTGGTTTTACATAATAGCAAAACATGATTCTGATGAGCAAATCTCCCGCTGGGGCCAAACCCAACAGCCGGCTTTTATATGGGATGTTAAGGCATATAGTGTCCCATCTGATCTGTACAACCATTTTACGGAGTAAGCATGAGGCAAAAGGACCAGCCACAAGATTAGCAAATGGAGATGAGGATGTTGAACCCAAATCCAACCCTTCTATCTGCTAAGGACAAAGTGTGACCCAATTCCCCTGCTTCCTATGTTCCAGAATGGTCCTAATATATTCCAGAATGCCTTTACTGAGAAATTCTGGGGGTGGCTGTCCCAACATCAGCAAGCTTTTTTTTTTTTTTTTTGCTTTTTGGAGAAGGGGAAGGTAGGGCAATTCAGGTTAAGTGACTTGCCTAAGGTCACATGGCTAGTTCTTTTGGGGGGTTAAATGTCTGAGGCCATATTTGAACTCAGGTCCTCCTAACTCCAGGGCCAGTGCTCTATTAACTGCACCACCTAGCTGCTCCATCATCAGCGAGCTTTTATAGATTCTTCCCCCCTTGGCAAATAATAATAATAATTGTATAGCACTCACTATGTTCAAGGCACCATAGTAAGTGCTTTACATTTATTATCCCATTTGATCCTCACAAAAACCCTTGGAGGTAGGTGCTATTACTATTCCCATTTTACAGATGATGAAACTGAGGCAGACAGAGGTTAAGTGGCATGCCCGGGGTGACACAACTAGTAAGAATCTGAAATCAGATTTTAATTCAGGTCTTCTTTACTCCAGATCCCATGCCCTGTGCCACCTAGCCACCCCAATGAAGGATGCAAGTCAAACAACTCAGGCTCTTGATAGAAGTATCCTTCTTTCCTCCTTTACCTTCCAAACCTCCTCAATGAGAAAGCCCTCCAGCCCAGTAACAGGAAGGAGCTCAACCCATCTGAGCTGAAAGAGAGAGGAAGAACAAATGGGACTTCCACACTCCTCTTTCCCAGAATGTCTCCCCATCAAATAGCATCCTTTTTCCCCCTGTCTGTCTGGTTACACTTAATGCCTTCATAAAGAAGAAACTCTGATGCCCACAGGGTGAGCATCTCAGCTCCTATCCTGGCTCTATCATTAACAATGCATTAACTGTGGCAAGAAGAATGTACCTAGATCTTTATACTTTCCAAGTCTTTTGCATACACTGTCTCATTTCTCAGAATATTCCTGCGAAGATAACAGAGAAAAAATATTATTCCATTTTTTGAAATGAGATAAAGTGACAATCAGTTGGCCCAGAATACAAATCAAAATTATCTCACTCCTGATCTTTTTTTTTTTTTTGGTATTAACTGTCATCCATTAGTGAGTTCATTCTAAGAAAGACAAACAAAAATAGGCTACATGTGCATGTTTCTTTCTCTCAAAGCTGGTGGAATATGCATGTCAAAAATGAGCCCAAAGACGGAGAGACAAAGGGGACCTTATTCTTTAGAGTAATTCCCTCTCACCCCTCCCTTCCTTACTCAGTATGCCTATGTCAGCTAAAATTATAGTTTCCATATGTGTTAACCATAATATCAGAAAGGAATTTCTTAATTGGACAGATTGTAAATACAATAAGATAAGAGAATGTCAAGCTGTCAACTGAAATTATAGATCCAGTAGGACTGTTTCTTTTATCATTAACATGACATAATATAACATAGTATAACATAAGAAAAGTCCCATTATTCAACATACTGTCTGGTTCAAGGCATTACAACAATCCTGGAGATAGGTGGTATGATTAGCCCCATTTCACAGGAGAGGAAAGTAAGCCAGACAGAGTGGCTTGCCTAGTGCCATACTATCATGCCTAGTGCATGAGTCTGAATTTGGACTCAGATCTTCCTAACTACAGGTCCTAGTGTAGATCTAGGTACCACACAAAATCGGGAAAAGTAGTAAAGTATGCCAAAGACTAGTCCATTACCCCAGATGCAGACAGACCCAAACCTATCCTTTTTTCTGTAATAACTTCCCAAAGTACTTGTTTGTTTGCACCATGAGACTCCAATTCAAAAAGCAGGGCTTTGTTCACTTTCCTGGCACAAGGAATATTCCATTCTTATCTGATGCAGACCATAGACTGAGGGCCCGAGTTAGGCGGAAAAGTCTTGCCTGGGTGTTAATCTTGTCTGTGTTATTCCCATGCTTATAAAAGTAAGCTCATTTAACTGATGTACAAATGACATTAATAAGGCAGAGGCAATATAGTATAATGTATAGAATGCTAGACCTCAAGTCAGAAAGGCCTGGGTTCAGATCCTACCTCTGACATTGCTTTGTTGTGTGTCCATGAGCAAGTATCCTTGTCTTTTCAAGCCTCCATTTATTTATTTGTCAAATGGGAACAATAATGTCCACACTGCTTGTTTCACATGGTTCTCATGAAGGTCAGATGAGATGACGTGTTGTGAAGTGTTTTGCAAGCTTTAAAGCACTCTATAAATGTCAGCTGTTGCTGGCTAAAATTTAAAGAGCGCTTTTAAGTTTGCAGAACACTTTACATATATCTCATTTGACCCTTACAAGAGCACAAGACGTTGATGCTATCATTATCCCCATTTTACAGAAGAGGAAACTGAGGTGAAGTGACTTGCTGAGTCAGGATTTAAGCTCAGGTCTGCTGGACTCTATCTACCCTGACTGCTATGTTACCTGCTCGCTAACTACCATGACTGACTTCTGACGGTGGAGGTCAGGATCCCCACAAACACTTCTGATCATTTGTAGTCCTGCTAAGATGTGCAGCAAGTAAATCCATATTTGGCCATTAATCAAAGGAAGAAGGCCCCGTCCTACATAAAGGCCACTGAGGTGTGTCCAGCTCCAAGAGTAGCAATCAGGAGCTCTGAGGCACATTCACTCTCTCATCTGGGCCCCTTTTGTGACCAGCAAGAGATTCGGGTGGAGGGAGTCAGTAACTGCCTGGAGTTTGGGGATTAGCTTCAGGCTAAGGTTTGGGGATCAGTCTAGATGAGGCTTGAGTCAAACTATGGCTAGGAATCTGGAGACTAGGAAACTAATTATTGCTCAACATTTGGAGGTCATTCCATGGCCAGGGTTTGAGGTCAGTCTGTAGCCAGGGACCAGCTGATCTGGTGTCTGTCTGATCTGGTGTCTGATCAAGGTTAGTTGTCAGTCCATAATACTGCCTGTTCTTACCCTGTGCTATGCCCAGTCTCTATATTACCCTGGGGTTGACCAGTATGTAATCCAGCTCCTCTCCAACTCTCTGTCCTCCCCAGTTGCTCAGAAGTACATTAAGAAGTCCTTCCTGAGAGAAATCAGGAGTCAGGGGGTAGCCAAACATCCTGGCTAGGCACAAGTCATCTTTCTGAAGACAATGTAGATGAAGCAATTCAGGATATCAGTCTTAGAGGTCACTCAGATAGTCCACAAGCATTCATTAAACACCTAGGACACGCCAGGCACTGTGCTAAGTGTTTGGAATACAAAGAAAAGCGAAAGACAGCCCTTGTCCTCGAGGAGCTGTTTCTTCTCCACTCCCAGGCTACCTCAGCACATGCTACACCCACAGCACTGGAATATAGATGTCTTTCCCAAAACAACACAGTTGTCTAGGCCCCCCATAGAAATGACTTCAGGATTCAGCTCATTTTTGTCTGATAGATTCATCAAAGCCTGGGCATCTTCCTTCTGACCTTTCTCCATGGATAAGGACTGACTTATCACTGTGAGATGGGAAGTTAGATCTTCTGCACCTTTGGAGCAGGGAGATGGCAAAGAGAGAAAGATCAAGATCCATCACAGGCAGTAATAATAGCTCTACTTAGAATGTTTTAAAGTTACAAAGTGCTTTCTCTTCAAAGGAAGTAAGAATAACTTGTATGAAGTAATTAAGAGAAAGTAGATCCAAAAGAACAATATATACACTAAGTACAACTATGAAAATGAGGACATTAAACCAAAAATCTCAAATATTTGTTTCTATCTTTTCAAAATAAGAACAGAGTGACCATCAAGATGCCAGAGTAGGAGGAAGCAGTACAGCTAAGCTCCCCATACAACCACTCTAAGACGGGTCTAAGAAGCATACCAGACTGATGGGGTGCTTGGGTGCCTGTGCTTGAACCCCAGTTTGTAAAATCACATTTTTCCCTAGCTTCAAATCTCCCTAGCCTCAGAGCATTACCTCTGCCCCGTCCTCTGGCCAGCATTCTGCCTAGCAGCCATTCATGAACTCTTTATCTCCCCTTAGTATAATAACCAGCTGCACCTATGAATCCTTTATACACATCCTGGATCCCTTGTTAGCTTGGGACCTAAGTATACTCCCAACATCCATCTTGTCAAACATGACATTGATGGATGGCAGCTTGGTCAGCCCTGACTGTTAGCTGACTTAGTGACATTTCAAGCCTAAAACCGCACCACCATGCAGCACCCCCTGTGGGTTATTTCCCAGTGAATTATGCCTCCCTGCACAGTAGATATTAAAAGTCTATGTTCCTTTAAGCACTGACCACTCTTAACTGACCACTCTTAACTCTTCCCTAATCCTACCCTTATTCACCTAGTTAGCATAATTAGCACAGGTTTTGCTAAAGATTTTTCTATAAAAACTTTAACTCTACCCCTTTAAAGTTGCAGGTTCCCTAAGAGAACTCTTGCCTAAAGCATAACAATAAACTTTTACCAACTTGACTCAGAATGTTTGAGCCTGTGAATTCATTCCAAACTGCCCACCAAGAGACTCTGGTTATTGGGATTCCTGAAACACATACACACCACATCAAGGCCATTTAGTCTTTTGGAAATCTAAGGAGAAACCACAGTGAGACATCTTTCCAGCCCAAGATCACAAATTTAACTCACAAGCAAGCAACCTATGTGGAACTATGGAAAAGAGAAGGGTCAAGATCACAGACTCAGCATCCAAACCAAGTCTTCCAGAGGAGCCTGGATCTTTGACTCAGCTACCAGGACTCTTCACAGGCAGCTATGCAAGGTTGCCTGCTCATCATAGGCTCAATCTCTGGGCAAGAACAGAACTAGGCAAGCAGTTCTGGTTGCCCAAAGGGTTTTGGACCAAGGGCTTAAGTCCCTAAGACTTTGAAAAGGGCTGGACCAATACCATAGTCAGTCCTGGTAAACCTTTTAGTGAATTGACAAGGGTTGAGGTCACTTACTGTGTCCTGAAACAATACACAAGGGCAAGTCTGTAACTATATTGTCCAAGTAAAACCAGGGTCAGGAGCCTGAAAAACTCTGGAGGGTAGTGATTGCATGCTGTTGATCTGACCACATACCCCTGAAAGTCTGCAGTATTCTGGCTCAAGCTATGCCTGTGATCTTTAGAGAAAACAGCATCTGAAATACATAATAGGAAGACCTCAGATATGACTGGTCATGACTCTCTCCAGAAGTGTACAGAGCCTGGTCCTAACAGAAAAATCATAATCCAGATTATAATCCAGGAAATAAGTTTGGAAGAATTAGCAAACAATAAAATGTAAAAATCTATTATGATTCCAGGGATCATAAGATAAGACACACGCCTAGATGGGGAGAATAATTCCAAAATGTCTATAAGCAGAGCCTCAAAGGAAAATGAACATTGGCCACAAGAGCAATTAAAATTCTTAGAAGAAAGGAGGCAAGAATTCTAAAATATTATTACAAATGAGATGATCGTGTAGAGCAAAGAAATGGAAATGAAGTGAGAACTTTGGAGCAGACTTGAAAAGAGAATCAGCAACTTAGTATAAGAGGAATACAACCTGACCCAGTAGCCCTTGAAAATCAAAATAAGAGGGGATGGCTGCTCCCTGGATGACCCCTGCTGATTGTGTTGAACAGTCCAAGCATGAAAAAGAAGGAGTGTCTCTTGTTTACACAGTAGTTATGAGAAGAATCCTTCAATTACTTGCCCAAATTCTTCAGAAACCTCCCAGAAATCTGAGAAAGTTTTAATACTGAAGAAGAAGAAAAATTCCAAACTGTATTTTTACTAGAGAAACCTGACCTTCATCTAGTTCTTGAAATATCATTTATTTTGGAGCAAACTGTTTAATACCATTTGAAACCAGTAGCTCTGAAAGAAGAATATGAGAGCATTGATCTCAGTTAAGACAAAGACAAAGCAATTTCCAATGCTTGAGCTAGTATGGGTCAACATACAGGTGAAAAATTCTAACAGGATTCTGGTTCCCCATTGCTTGAGACAGTTAGATACAACTTCATCTTCAGATTGCTCAGTCTAATCAAGCAAAGCTAAAATTTCCCCATGCCATATTAGAACTTGAAATAAACAATGGAGATTCAAAGAAGTTGGCAAAAGTTTGTGTGGAATTCAACTATAAGGAGTTGTTTGAGTTCTATAAGAAACTAATGAACCTGGAAGTCCAGCTGGATTCCCTTATGTAATGTTTTTGAACACTCATCTCTATTGCACTCCAGGCACCTCATTATTTTGTATCAAAGAGAGATCACCAAGCTGAGTTTTCTGAAGGATTCAATGACTTTTTTCCTATAGAATTATTTGGTTTATTTCCTGTAAAGCCATGCACAAACAGCTTTCCAGAGGACTGCTGCTGTGAACAGCTTTCAAGATTCTGATTAGATAGTATTGTGAACACTCTATTCAATAACAAATCAGAGCAAAACATTCACAGAAAATCAAGGTACAGCATTCACAATGTTACAACTTATCACAGAAAATCAAAATACAGTATTCACGATGACAATGACTCATCACTAAAATGGCCATGTGGTTTTCACCAAAGTGGTCACAATAGTTTTCAATAAAGTACAATCATTTAGTCAATCACAAAATCCTTAGTTCAATCACAAAGAACAAAAGTCAAAGTCCTCCCCCCCTAGGTCACAGTAAGTCATAATCTTCTCAGTCAGTACACAGTATCCAAGTAAAGTTTTCTTTCAGCTTCATTTGAGGCTGGCCCTCAGCTTCCATGGTTCCTCTTCCATGGTCCCAGCTCCAACTGTCACCTGGGTTCAAAGGCAGGCAATTCCCTGCTCCTTGTCCAGTTCTTTGTCCAGTTCCCATTCCATATTGAAGTTCACAGTGTCCAGTCCACCTCAAGTCCTTCACAGTTCCTGTTTCTGGGAAGACAAAGCTTGACAGAGCCATAATAATATTCATACACTTTGCTGGCACCATCATTCACTATTTGCCTGTGAAATCAACTGGGAACTCAACAAAAACAATCAACACAGACCCACAAACAAGGTCCAAGAGGTCAGCACAAATCATCAGTAAAGTCCTAGGACCTGCAAAACCCTCATCCAGGACTTCTGTAACCATACAACTGTACAACCAGAAAATCCTCTTTCATGGCTTCTGTACAAAGTATCACAAACATCAACACAGACAGAGCATACAGAGTGCTGGGATACCACAAGTTTTCTCCTTCTTGACCCTGCCACCACAAGAGTCCTCTTCTCAGTTTTTTCCACATCTAGCCCTGGGGCTCTCTTTATATAGTCATTAGCTCCCCCCCCCACAGGAGCTCACAAGTTCTAGGGTTCACAAGTTGTGGGGTTCACATGTTCTGTTTCTTAACAGACTTGATAAAAGACTCAAAAGAAACTTGACCTGAAACAAGGTATTAATTCAATAGCTGAAACAAGGTGTGAACTACTTCTGTGCTTGCCATTACATTTCCTCAGACCAATAGCATTTTCCAAGAGAGATTGTTGTTAAGAATGATGAGGTTCTAATTGACTTTCCCTTGTTTTGTGAGCTAATCACAATTGTTAAGAACACAACAAAAAGAAAACAAAAGTTAATACCAAAAAAAATTTATAATGAGCCAAACAAATCAACAAGTATTTATAAAGTGATTATCAAGTGTCAGGCACTGTGCAAAGTTCTGGGGAAACAAAGAAAGACAAAAACAGTCCCAACTCTCAAAGAGCTCGCAGGGGAGACAACATACAAATGACTTTGTACAGACAAGATAAAAGTAATCTCAGACTGAAGGCATTTGTATCAAGGGTGATGGGGAATAATTTTGTAGAAAATGAGAGTTTAGTAGAGACTCGAAGGAATTCAGGAAAACTAGGAGGCAAAGATGAGGAGGACAAGCATTCCACACATAGAAGATGTCATTGAAAATTTGTGAAGTCAGAAGAGGGTTTAATCTGAGTGATAGCAAGGAAACTAGTATCATTGGGTCATAGAGTAGATAGGGGGGATTTAGGTCTAAGAAGACTAGAAAGGTAGATTGGACTCAGGTTACAAAGGGCTTAAAAACTCATACAGAGGTTTTCTTTTATTTCAGAAGAGTCAATGGGGTTTGTTTTCTTTTTATTGAAAATACTTTTCCAATTTTTAACATTCTTTTAAAAAAATTTTGAATTCCAAATTCTTTCCCTGCCTTCCTCACCTCCCACCTCCCTCAGACAGCAAGGAATTTGATACAAGTTATACATGTGCTATCATGCAAAACATATTATCAAATTAGTCATGTGAAAGAAAACAGAGACCAAAAAAAAAAAAACACCATGAAAAAAATAAAGGTGAAAATAGTGTGCTTTCTTCTGCATTCAGACTCCATAAGTTCTTTCTCTGGAGATGGATAGCATTTTTCATCATGAGTACTTTAGAATTATCTTGTATTGCTGAGAAGAGCTATCTTTCACAGTTGCTCATTGTACAATATTGCTTTTACTGTGTATAATGTTCTCCTGTTTCTGCTCACTTCATTTTGCATTAGTTAATGTAAGTTTTTCCAGGTTTTTTTCTAAAGCATACCACTCATCATTTCTTATAGCACAATAGTATTCCATCACAATCATATGCCATAATTTGATTAGCCATGCCACAACTGATGGGTATCCCTTGATTTCCAATTCTCTGCCACAACAACAACAACAAAAAAAGCTTCTATAAATATTTTTGTACAAATAAGTCCTTTTTCTTTCTTTTTTTTTTAGTAGTGATATTGCTTGGTCAAAGGGTATGCATAGATTTATAAGCCTCTGAACATAGTTCCAAATTGCTCTCCAGAATGGTCAAATCAGTTCACAGTCCCACCAATAATGCATTAAGGTCTAACTTTTCCCACATTCCCTCCAACATTTATTATTTTCTTTTTCTGTCATGTTAGACAACATGGTAGGGATGAGGCAGTAACTCAGAGTGGCTTAATTTGCATATCTCTAATCAATAGTGATTTAGAGCATTTTTCATATGACTATAGATAGCTTTGATTTCTTCACTTGATAATTGCCTGTTTATGTCATTTGACCATTTATCAATTGGGGAATGACTCTTATTCTTATAAATTTGATCCAGGTATCTATATATTTGAAAAAATAGGCTTTTATCAGAGACATTTGCTGTAAAAAGAAATTTCCCAGCTTTCTACTTTCCTTCAAATTTGAGCTACATTGGTTTTCTTTGTACAAAACTTTTGTTTAGTTTACTATAATCAAAATTATCCATTTTACACCTCATAATGCTCTCTATATCTTGTTTGGTCAAAAGTTCTTCCATTCTCGATAGATCTGACAGGTAAACTATTCCATGCCGCCCGAATTTACTTATGTTCACCCTTTGTGTCTAAATCATGTACTGATTTTGACCTCATCCTGGTATATTGTGTGAAATGTTGCCCTATACCTAGTTTCTGCTAAATATTATTCCAGTTTTCTCAGCATTTTTTTTGTTTTCTTATTTTTTATTATTTTAAAAAATTAATTTGTTAGTTTAGTTTCAGTTAACAAGATTCAATTCCCTAGTTCCTTGAATTTCAAATTTCCTTTACCTCTCTCCCCCCACCCCCCACTACAGCATATAGTCCAGTATAGGATCTTCAAATACATTCATATTAGACATTAGTCCAATTACAAAGGCATATTGTACTAGGTGGGATGGAAAATGGTAAAGAAGAAATAAAACCAAACAATGAAAAGAAAAAGATCATTTAGTTTGGTTCCATCAGGATTCAGGCTCAGTTCTTTCTAGTTATATCTCTAGATGTCACATTTCTCTCCTTCATGAGTCTTTCAGGATTGACTTATATCACTGCATTGCTGAAAAGAGTCCAGTCTGTCATAGTTGGTCATCACACATATGATGTGTCTGTGACTATACAAATTTCTTCTGATTCTACTCTTCTCACTCAGCATCAGTTTGTACAAGTCTCTCCAGGTAAATATGAAATCCGTCTCCTCCTCGTTTCTTACAGAACAATAATATTCCATTACATTCACATACCATAGCTTGTTTAGTCATTCCCCAATTGATGGGCACCCCTTTAATTTCCAATTCTTTGCAACCACGAAAAGAGCTGCTATAAATATTTTGGTACATTTGGGCCTTCCTCCCACTTCTATAATCTCTTTGGGATATAACCCTAGAAGTGGTATTGCTGGGTCAAAGGGTATGAAATTATTTATAGCCCTTTGGGCATAATTCCAGATTGCTCTCCAGAATGGTTGGATAAGTTCACAACTCCACTAGCAATGCATTAGTGTTCCAATTTGCCCACATCCTCTCCAGCATTTGTCATTTTCTTGTTTTGTCATCTTAGCCAATCTGACTGGAGAGATGTGGTATCTCATGATTTGCATTTCTCTAATCAAAAGTGATTTAGAGCATTTCTTCATATGCTTATAGATATCTTTAATTTCTTTCTCTGAAAACTGCCTGTTCATATCCGTTGACCATTTATCAATCGGGGAATGACTTGTATTCTTATAGATTTGACTCAATTCTCTGTATATTTTAGAAATGAGTCCTTTATCAGAGACATAGGTTGTAAAAATTCTTTCCCAATTTCCCACCTCCCTCTTGATCTTGGTTACATTGGCTTTGTTTATACAGAAGCTTTTCAATTTAATGTAATCAAAATTGTCTATTTTGCATTTTATAATGCTCTCTAATTCTTGTTTGGTCCTAAAGTCTTCCCCTCTTCACAAATCAGACAGGTAAACTATTCCTTGCTTTCCCAGATTGCTTACAGTATCATCCTTTATACCTAGATCATGCACCCATTTAGACTTGATTTTGGTATATGGTATTAGATAATGATCTATGCCCAGTTTCTGCCACACTGTATTCCAATTTTCCCAGCAGTTTTTGTCAAATAGTGCATTCTTATTCCAAAAGCTGGGGTCTTTGGGTTTATCAAACAATAGATTACTATATTCATTAACAGCTGGGGTCTCCTGGGCCCAATCTATTCCATTGATCCGCTACTCTACTCCTCTGCCAGTACCAAGCAGTTTTGATGAGTGCTGCTGTATAATACAAATTAAAATCTGGCATAGCTAGTCCACCTTCCCTTGCATTTCTTTTCATTAATTCCCTTGATATTCTAGACCGTTTGTTTTTCCAAACAAATTTTGTTATTATTTTGTCTAACTCTAAAAAGTAGTTTTTTGGTAAATTGATTGGTATGGTACTAAATATATAATTTAGTTTGGGTAAAATTGTCATTTTTATTATATTAGCTCGACCCAGCCATGAGCAATTGATATTTTTCCAATTAGTTAGATCTGATTTTATTTGTGTGAGAAGTGTTTTGTAGTTGTGATCATATAGGTTCTGGGTTTGTTTTGGCAGGTAGATTCCAAAATATTTTATGTCTACAGTGACTTTAAATGGGATTTCTTTTTCTATCTCTTGCTGTTGAATTTCATTAGAGATATACAGGAATGCTGAGGATTTATGTGGGT
Organism: Gymnobelideus leadbeateri; assembly: GCA_011680675.1. Lineage (NCBI taxonomy): Eukaryota > Metazoa > Chordata > Mammalia > Diprotodontia > Petauridae > Gymnobelideus > Gymnobelideus leadbeateri. The sequence continues at coordinate 155,207 of WOXC01011960.1, forward strand.
TTATTTTATATCCTGCAACTTTGCCAAATTTATTTATTGTCTCAAGTAGTTTTTTACTTGATTCTCTAGGATTCTCTAAGGATTCTCATCATATCATCTGCAAAGAGTGATAGCCTGGTCTCTTCTTTGCCTAATTTGATTCCTTTGATTTCTTTTTCTTCTCTAATTGCTACTGCTAGTGTTTCTAGTACCAGATTGAATAAGAGGGGTGATAGTGGACACCCTTGTTTTCACTCCTGATCTTATTGGAAAGGCTTCTAGTTTATCCCCATTGTATATAATACTTGCTGATGGTTTTAAATAGATGCTATCAACTATTTTGAGGAAGGCTCCATTTATTCCTATACTTTCTAGTGTTTTTAATAGGAATGGGTGTTGTACTTTGTCAAAAGCCTTTTCTGCATCTATTGAGATGATCATGTGGTTTCTGCTAGTTTTATTGTTGATGTGCTCAATTATACTGATGGTTTTCCTAATATTAAACCATCCTTGCATTCCTGGAATGAATCCTACCTGATCAGAGTGTATTATTTTTGTGATAAGTTGTTGGAGTCTTTTGGCTAATATTTTATTTAGAATTTTTGCATCTAAATTCATGAGGGAAATTGGTCTATAATTTTCTTTCTGTTTTATCTCTTCCTGATTTAGGAATCAGTACCATATTTGTGTCATAGAAAGAGTTTGGTAGGACTCCTTCTTCACTAATTTTCCCAAACAGTTTGTAGAGTATTGGAATCAATTGTTCTTGAAATGTTTGATTTCAGAACTAGACAAAATAAATAAAAAAGAAAGGAGTTAAGGAAATGAATAGAATTTTAGAAAAGTTAGATATGATAGACCTCTGGAGAAAATTGAATGGAGATATAAAGGAATATACCTTTTTTTCTCAGTGGTACATGGCACATACATGAAAAATTGACCTTGTATTAAAGGATTAAAACTTCACAAAAATGCAGAAAAGGAGAAATATAAAATGAATCCTTTTCAGATCAGAATTATGTAAAAATTATGTTCACTAAAGAGCCATGGAAACATAGGTTAAAAGCTAATTAGAACAAAATAATATGATACTAAAGAATTAGTGGGTCAAAGAATAAATTATAGAAACAATAAATAATTTCATTAGAAATAATGACAGCAAAAAGACAACATGCCCAAATTTATGGGATGCTACCAAAGCAGTATTTAGGGGAAAGTGTATATCTCTAAAAGTTTACATCAATAAAATAGAGAAAAACACATTAATGAATTGAACATGCAATTAAAAAACTAGAAAAAACTGAAAATTCTGAGTTAAATACAACATGAGGAATCCTGAAAACCTAAGGAGAGAATAATGAAATAGAAAGTAATAAAATCATTGAACAAATAAATAAAACCAGGAACTGGCTTTATGAAAAGAAAAACCAACAAAATAGATAAACCAATGGTTAATTTGACTTTAAAAAGAAAGAAAAAAACAAAAATTGTTAGTATCAAAAATGAAAAGGGTGAATTTACCACCAAATGAAAATTATTAGGGGCTATTTAATCCAAGTATATGCCAATAAATCTAACAATCTAAGTGAAATGCATGTACATTTTTAACAATAAAAATTGCTCAAATTAGAGGAAGAAGAAATAGAATACTTAACTTATCTTAGCAAAAGAAATTGAACAAACCACCAATGAGCTCCCTAAAACAACATCCCCAACACTAAATGGATTCGCAAGTGAATTCTATCAAACATTTAAATAACAATTAATTTTAATACTATATAAACTTGCTCAGAAAAATAAGCAAAGAATGAATCTTTCCAAGTTCTTTTTATGAAACAAATATGGTACTGATACCTAACTCAGGAAGAACAAAACCAGAGAAAGAAAACTATGGACCAATTTCCCTAATGAATATTGATGAAAAAAACTTTAAATAAGATACCAGGAAGGATTAAATTGTTTAATTTCCAATTAGTTTTTAGTCTATCTTTCCATGGCTCTTTATTGCATATAATTTTTATTGCATCATGATCTGAGAATGATGCGCTTAATATTTCTGCCTTTCTGCACTGGATTGTGAGGTTTTTATGCCCTAGTACATGGTCTATTTTTGAGTATGTACCATGCACTGCTGAGAAGAAAGTAAATTCCTTTTTATCGCCATTCAGTTTTCTCCAGAGATCCATCATATCTAGTCTCTCTAAGATTCTATTCACCTCCTTAACTTCTTTCTTGTTTATTTTGAGGTTAGATTTATCGAGTTCAGAGAGGGGAAGATTAAGGTCCCCCACTAGTATAGTTTTGCCATCTATTTCTTCCTCTAATTCCTTTAACTTCTCCTCTAGGAATTTAGATGCTATACCACTTGGTACATATATATTAAGTAGTGATATTGCTTCATTCTCAATGGTGCCTTTTAGTAGGATATAGTTTCCTTCCTTATCTCTTTTAATTAGATCTATTTTTGCTTTTGCTTTATCTGAGATAAGTATTGCTACCCCTGCTTTTTTTACTTTAGCTGAGGCATAAAAAATTTTACTCCAACCTTTTACCCTTACCCTGTGGGTATCCTTTTGTTTCAAATGTGTTTCTTGTAGACAGCATATTGTAGGATTATGGTTTTTAATCCATTCTGCTATCCTCCTCTGTTTTATGGGAGAGTTCATCCCATTCACATTCACAGCAATAATGACTATCTGTCTCTTCCCCTCCATCCTATTCCCTCCCCTGTTTATGTTTTTGTTTCTTTCTTCTCCCTTCCCCTCCTTGAAGTTTTCCCTTTTGACCACTCCCTCCCTCAGTGTTCCCACCCAGTGATCCCTCTTCTTAACCTACCCTCTCCCCTTATTACTGTTTCCCTCCCTTCTAACCCCCCCCTTTAGTCTCCTCTTTTTCACCCCCCTTACCTTCTGCTTTCTATAGGACGAAATAAGTTTTTATACTTATCAGAGTGAATTACTCCCCGTTTGATTCCAAACCAATGAGAGTAAATTTCAAACATTGCTCCTCTCCCTCCCTCCTTTTCCTCTATTTAATGAATTTATGTGTCTATTCACATTAAAATCTTAAACTTTACTGATTTAAGTTGATCCCTCTTTGAACCAGAACCAGTGAGAATAGTGTTTAAATGATGTTCCTCTCCCTCTTTCTTTCCCCTCTTCTATAGTGTGTTTTAATGTCTCTTCAGATGGCATATTTTACCTTTTCCTATCTAATCCTTTCCTTTTTCCCATTACAGTCTCTTTGATCCCCTTAATAGTTTTGTTTGTTTTTTTTAGACATCAGGTTAGTGCATTCATACCCACACCCTCTATCTAAGTATAACCCTTTTGAAGGTCATGATAATCATAAAAATTTTGAATATTGACAGTTATCAGCTCCACTCTGCTATGTGCTTCCATTTTTTGAGTGAGTTCATACCATTCCCATTCACAGTTATGATTACTGTTTACTTACCTCCATCCTGCTTTTTCTCCTCTGATTATCCTTCTCTCTCTCTCCTCTTACCTGTCCCTCCTCAAAATTGTTTTGCTTCTGACTACCACCTTCCCTAATCCACCCTCCCTCCTATCAGCACCTTCCCCCTTCTCTTATCTTCTCTTCATCTACTTCCCAGTAGGGTAAGACAGAGTTCTATACCCAACTGAGTGTGTATGTTATACCTTCTTTGAATCAATTTCAATGAGAGGAATGTTTAAGTGTTGCCCATTCCACCCCCACCCCCCATATTTTCCACTCCACTATAAAAGTTCTTTCATAATTCTTTCATGTAAGATATTTTACCTCTTTCTCTCCCTTTCCTTTTTTCCCAAAACATCACTTTTTCTTACCCCTTAATTTCATTTTTTGGGGAGGAAAGCCATTCTGTCATAGTCAACTTATACCCATACCCTTTGTCTATATATACTCCTTCTAACTGCTTTAAATAAAGAAAAAAACTCTCAGGAGTTACATGTATTATCTTTCCAGGTAGCATGTAAACAGTTTAACCTTATTGCATTCCTTATAATTTCTCTTTTATGATATGTTTTTTATGCTTCTCTTTTATGTTTGTCTTAAGTCTTATATTAGTAAGTAAAAATTTTATTCAGCTCTAGTCTTTTCATCAGGAATGCTTGAAAGTTCTCTATTTCATTGAATATCCATTTTTTCCTGTGAAGGATTATACTCAATTTTGCTGGGTAGGTGATTCTTGATTGCGATTCTAGTTCTTTTGGCCTTTGGAATATAATATTCCCAGCCCTCCAATCCTTTAATGTAGAAGCTGCTAAATCTTTTGTTATCCTGACTGTGGCTCCCTGTTTGAAAGACAATTTGAATTGTTTCTTTCTGATTACTTGCTATATTTTCTCCTTGACCTGGGAGGTCAGGAATTTGGCTATAATATTGCTGGAAGTTTTAGTTTTAGGATCTCTTTGGGGAGGTGATCAATGGATTCTTTCAACTTCTATTTTTATTCTCTGGTTCTAAGATATAAGGGCACTTTTCCTTGATAATTTCTTGAAGTATGATGTCCAGCTCCTTTTTTTAACCATGGTTTTCAGGGAGTCCAATAATTCTTTAGTAATCTTTCCCCAATCCATTTTCTAGGTTAGTTGCTTTTCCCATGAGATAGCTCCCATTTTCGTCTGTTTTTTCATTCTTTTGATTTTGTTTGATTGCTTCTTGATGTTTCATGGAGTCATTAGCTTCCACTTGCCCAATTCTAACTTTTAAGGAATTATTTTCTTCAGTGACTTTTTTACCTCTTTTCCATTTGAACAATTCTATTTTTTAAGTAGTTCTCTTTTTTTCAACTAATCTTTGTACCTCTTTTTCCATTTGGACAAGTCTGTTTTTTAAGGAATTTTTTTCTTCAGTGGATTTTTCTGCCTTATTTATCATTTGATTTATTTTGTTTTTTAAGGTGTTATTTTCTTCAGTATTTTTGTGCTTCCTTTACCAAACGGTTGACTCTTTCTTGCATCACTTTCATTTCTTTTCCCCAGTTTTCCACTGCCTCTCTTATATTATTTAAAAAATCTCATTTGAGTTCTTCTAGGACCTGAGACCAACTAACATTTTTCTTTGAGGTTTTGCATGTTACTGCTTTGATCTCTTTGTCTTCTTCTGAGTTTGTGTTTTGAGCTTCCCTGTCACCATAGTTGTTTTCTGGGCTCAGATTCTTTTTTATGTTAGCTCATTTTTCCAGCTTTTTCTCGACTTTTTGCTTCATTTCACAGTTTGGCTCTGCTCTAGGGATAGGGGCACTGTCCCAAGTTTTAAACTTTTTGTGTTGCTGTGTTCAGAGCTAATCTTGGGAATCTGTAAGTTTTAGTTCTTCCAAGGGTGCATGATCTAAGGAAAGTCAAGGGTCAATGCTCTCCTGAGCTGTGCTCTGATATGTGAGCAATCAGAAACACTCTTTTCTACCCTGGGACTGTGATCAGGGTCAATGAATCTATGGAAGCTGATGAGATCACCAGTTAAAATAGTATAGAGAGAGAAGAGAAAAAGGACCCAAGAGAGAACCTTGGGGGACACAGCATTAGCAGGTTCAGCCTGGATAAAAATTCAGCAAAGGATATTGAAAAGGAATGGTTGGACAGGTCAGAGGAGAATCAAGAGAGAGCAGAGTCATAAAAACACAGAAGAATCAAGGAAAAGAAAGTGGTCAACATTGTCAAAGGGTTCAGAGAGGTCAATACAGATGAGGTCTAAGAAAAGGCCATTAGATTTGGCAATTAAAAAGTCACTGATAACTTTGGTCAGAACAGAAACCAGAGGAAAAACAGACAATTTCATTGAACTTTATAAAAACAATGAGAACGTAGCAAAATTTTTTATATATTATCAAATAAGTCTATAGGGGAAATTTCATCTCTAAAGAATTTAATTAATAAAAGAATAACCATATAAATGAATTTGATAAATAAAAAACTAGAAAAACAACAAATATTTTAAACCAACAAAATAGAAATCCTAAAATTGTAATAGTAATTGTAATAGGTTAATTGTACTTTTTCTTCAGTCAGGTTGTTGACTCACTTTTCATGATTTTTTTGCATCATTCTCATTTCTCTTCCCAATTTTTCCTTTACTTCTCTTACTTGATTTTCTAAATCTTTTTTGGACTCTTCCATGGCCTGTGACCAATTCATACTTTTCTTGGAGGCTTTTGATGCAGGAGTTTCGACTTTGTTGTCTTCTGGTTGTATGTTTTGATCTTCTTTGTCACCAAAGTAAGATTCTATAGTCTGAGTTTTTCATGCTGTTTCCCCATCTTCCCAGGCAAATACTTGACTTTCTAACTTTTTGTCAAGGTAGGATTCTGCTTCCAGTGGGTATGGGTGTGGGTGTACTGTTCCAGGCTTCTGTGTTTTTTTATCTGTTGCTTGGTCCCTTACTGTCTGTGAGCCCAGAGCTCTGGAAGCAGCCACTACTACTGCTACCACCACCTCTGCCACAGTGGGGCTGGGGCCAGACCCCAGCCAGATCAGGCTCCTCTTTCACCCACGTCCCACAGAATTTTCCCATTGACATTCTATACTATCTTTGGTTTTTGTGGTTGAGAAGCCTGGAAACTGCCACAGCTGGCAGTGATTCAGACTCCTGAGGCCTGCTCCAGCCCTGTATGTGCTGGCACAGCCCGCAATGGAATGAGCTCTGCTCCAAGCCCAGTGTGATAGACACTTCCTGTTGACCTTCCACTTTGTCTTGGGCTGGAGATGTGTTTCACTCTGTAATTTTGTGGGTTCTGTAGCTCTACAATTTGTTTAGAGTCATTTTTATAGGTATGTGGAAGGGTTTGGAGATCTCAAGCAAGTCCCTGCTCTTACTCTGCCATCTTGGGTCCACCAAACAGGTGGTTCTGAAGGGAAAAAATCCAAGCTATCAAAAGCCATATTTTTTTTTATTAAACAAATGCTTTATTAACTTCTGTTTTACATCATTCATTTCCGCCAGATTTTGAGTTACAATCATTTTCCCCCCGTTATTCCCCTACCCAGCCTCCCAGAATAGCAGTCCCACAAGATATCGCTTCCTCCAATCTGCTCTCTCCCATACCTTCTCCCATACCCCCTTCTACTTTTCCATTAGAGGAAGGTGAATCTTTGTGTCCCAATGCCTGCACATCTTATCTCCCAATTATAAGCAAAAGAGTATTAATAATAGTATTCATATATATTTGAAACATTTAATGTTAAGACCTCGACTTTCAGATCCATTTCCTTCTTCCCTTGTCAGCCATTCCCTCTGGGGAGATAAGTAATTCAGTATATGTTGTACATGTCTAGCTATGCAAAACATTATCATAGTAGATATACTGTGCAAGGCTGCTTACAATTCCCTCCCACTCATCCCACCCCCCCACCTGGTCCATTCCCCACATGATCCTGTCCTTCTTCTATAGTGGGTACTTCCAACCACCCCTCCCCCCAAGGATGCCCTCCCATCCATCTTCCCTCCTTTCATCCCCCTTCCCCCTATTCTGCTGCAGGTTGAGATATCCCATTTACCATGTATGTCATTCTCTCCCTGAACCAAATTCAATGAGAATGTGGTTTTGCCTTTTTGCCTCCCTATTCTTCCCCCCCTTACAACCACTTCCCCTTGCTTCTTCTACATAAGATAGTTTATCCTATACCCTACCCTGTCTCTCCCCATCTCCTCTTGCCACTTTCCTCTCTCACCTCATAATTTCATCCCCTGAGTATTCTCCCTTCCCAACAAATTCAACCTATGCCCTCTATCCATATATAACTGTAACCATCTACACACACATTCACATATGTACTCATATGACCACACACCCTTCTTCCATTATTTTCATAGTGAGAAAGATATCATCAGTCACTGTTATTGCTTTTCCATATAGGAATGTAAATAGTTCAAATTTGATAAGTTCCTTTTGATTTCTTTTCCCTGGTTACCTTCTCAGGCATCTCTTCCTTCTTGTGTCTGGATGTCAAATTTTCTATTCAATTCTGGTTTTTTTCCTCAGGAATGCTTGAAAGTCCTCTATTCCACTGAATGACCATATTTTCCCCTGAAACAAAATACTCAGTTTTGCTGGGTAGGTGACCCTTGGGTTCATTCCCAGTTCTTTTGCCCTCTGGAATATCATATTCCATGCCCTTTAATCCCTCAGTGTAGAAGCTGCCAGGTCCTGGGCTATTCTGATTGTGTTTCCACAATATTGAAATTATTTCTTCCTGGCTGCTTGTAGTATTTTCTCCTTGATCTGGGAATTCTGGAACCTGGCTATAATATTCCTGGGAGTTTTATTTTTGGGATCTTTTTCAGGAGGTGATCAGTGGATTCTTTCAACCTCTATTTTGCCCTCTGGATCTAAAACATCAGGGCAATTTTCCTTGAGAATTTCTTGAAGGGTGGTTTCTAGATTCTTTCTTTGATCATGGCTTTCAGGTAGTCCAATAATTTTTTTTTAAACAAATACTTTATTAACTTCTGTTTTACATCATTCATTTCCACCAGATTTTGAGTTACAATCATTTCCCCCCATTATTCCCCTACCCAACCTCCCAGAATAGCAGTCCCACAAGATATCGCTTCCTCCAATCTGCTCTCTCCCATACCTTCTCCCATACCCCCATCGACTTTTCCATTAGAGGAAGGTGAATTTTTGTGTCCCAATGCCTGCACATCTTATCTCCCTATTACAAGCCAAAGAGTATTAATAATAGTATTTATATATATTTGAAACATTTAATGTTACGACCTCGAATTTCAGATCCATTTCCTTCCTCCCTTGTCACCCATTCCCTCTGGGGAGATAAGTAATTCAGTACATGTTGTACATGTCTGGCTATGCAAAACATTTTCATAGTAGATATATTGTACAAGGCTGCTTATAATTCCCTCCCACTCACCCCACCCCCCACCTGGTCCATTCCCTACATGATCCTGTCCCTCTTCTATAGTGGGTACTTTCAACCTCCCCTCACCCCAAGGATGCCCTCCCATCCATCATCCCTCCTCTCATCTCCCTTCCCCCTATCTTTCTGCAGGTTGAGATATCCCATTTAGTATGTATGTCATTTTCTCCCTGAACCAAATTCAATGTGAATGTGGTTTTTGCCTTTTTAGCCTTCCTTATTCTCCCCCTCCTTTGCAACCACTTCCCCTTGCTTCTTCTACATGGGATAGTTTACCCTACCCTGTCTCTCCCCATCTCCTCTTGCCACTTTCCTCTCTCTCCTCATAATTTCATCCCTTGAGTATTCTCCCTTCCCAACAAATTCAACCTATGCCCTCTATCCATATATAACTGTAACCATATACACACACATTCACATATGTATTCAGATGACCACACCCCCTTCTTCCATTATTTTCATAGTGAGAAAGATATCATCAGTCACAGATATTGCTTTTCCATCTAGGAATGTAAATAGTTCAACTTTGATAAGTTCCTTTTGATTTCTTTTCCCTGATTGCCTTCTCAGGCATCTCTTACTTCTTGCATCTGGATGTCAAATTTTCTATTCAACTCTGGTTTTTTCCTCAAGGATGCTTGAAAGTCCTCTATTCCACTGAATGACCATATTTTCCCCTGAAACAAAATACTCAGTTTTGCTGGGTAGGTGACCCTTGGGTTCATTCCCAGTTCTTTTGCCCTCTGGAATATCATATTCCATGCCCTTCGATCCCTCAGTGTAGAAGCTGCCAGGTCCTGGGCTATTCTGATTGTGTTTCCACAATATTGAAATTGTTTCTTCCTGGCTGCTTGTGGTATTTTCTCCTTGATCTGGGAGTTCTGGAGCCTGGCTATAATATTCCTAGGAGTTTTCTTTTTGGGATCTTTTTCAGGAGGTGATCTGTGGATTCTTTCAACCTCTATTTTGCCCTCTGGATCTAAAACATCAGGGCAGTTTTCCTTGAGAATTTCTTGAAGGGGTGATTTCTAGGTTCTTTCTTTGATCATGGCTTTCAGGTAGTCCAATAATTTTTAAATTGTCTCTCCTGGATCTATTTTCCAGGTCAGTGGTTTTCCCATGAGATATTTCACATTGCCTTCTACTCTTTCGTTTGTTTGGATCTGCTTAACAGCATCTTGATTTCTCATAAAGTCATTAGCTTCCATTTGCTCCAGTCTAACTCTGAAGGAATGAATCTCCTCAGTGAACTTTTGAGATTCTTTTTCCATCTGGCAAATTCGACTTTTTAAGGCATTCTTCTCCTCATTGCCCTTTTGGGCCTCCTTTGCCATTTGAGTTAGTCTATTTTTTAAGGTGTTGTTTTCCTCAGTCAGGCTGTTGACCCTCATTTCATACTTTTCCTGCATCCTTCTCATTTCTCTTTCTAATTTTTCCTCCACTTCTCTTATTTGATTTTTAAAGTCCTTCTTAAGGTCCTCTATGGCCTGCAACCCGCTCATGTTTTCCCCTGGGGCTTTTGGAGCAGGACTTCTGACCTCACAGTCCTTTTCCTGCTCTATGCCCCCAAAATAGGAGTCTAGGGTTGCATTTTTCTGTTTCCTTTGCCTTGGCATGTTGCCACTTAATTGCTTGACTTTTGGGCTTGTTGCCACACTATGGCTTTAAGGCCAGATAGAGGAATTTTCATCCCGAACATGTGGGGGGCAACTTCTGTTTCTGGCAAGCTGTAAACCCACCCACGACTTCCACCTTAGAACACAATCCAGATCCAGGGCGGTTAAAGCAAGAGCGATTACCCCCCCAAGACTGATTGCTGGATCTCCCTACAATTAATTGCAGGCCAGGAGCTGAAGCTGCATCTGAAAACTACAAAATGGAGTGTCTCCTCAGCGGCTTCTAGCCCCCAGGGGAGGAAGCTGATGCATTCCCCACATACAGGTCCCAAAGTCCATAGGACACTAACCTCTTACTTTGTCCTAGGCATGTCTATGTTGATAATTCTGGAGTCTCCACAGCTACTGGTGTTCTGGGGTTCCTCCAGCCGGCTGTTGGCCCTGGTGCCCTGGGGCTAAAACCTTGGCTCACGGGGACCTCAGCTCAGGCTCGGCTTGGCTTCCCTCGCTCTGTGCACTGCCAGGTCCCAGAGTGCTGTGCTGGTCCTTCCCGGCTGCTGGGCTGCTGGGCTGTCCTCAGTGGGAGGTTAGCTTCTCTGTGTCGTTCTGTGGGTGCTGGGGCTCTAGAAGTTATTCAGAGTCCCCTTTTACATAGTTTGGGGGGAATCTGGGGGCAGAGTGGCTTGGATGAGCTGTTTCTACTCCGCCACCTTGGCTCCGCCCCCCAAAAGCCATATTTTTAAAAATTTCAAGTCACAAATATTTTGAGAAATCAAAAACAGCCCTAAGGTTTCATTTTATACCATTCAGATTGGCAAAATTAATGAAAAGGGAAAATGACAAATGTTGGAAGGGTTGTAGGAAAATGGGCAATATTAATTTAATATTGGTAGAGCTGTGAATTGGTCTAGACATTCTGGAAAAGAATTTGGAACCATGCTTTCAAAGTTACTAAACTATGTATATGACCCAGTGATACCATTTCTAGGCCCATGGACCCAAAGAAATCAAAGGAGAAAAAACCTCTATCTACAAAATTATATATGTATGTATGCATGTATATGTGTGTGTACATTTTGTGGGGGCAAATAACTGAAAACTAAAAGAGTTTACCACCAATTGGGTAATGGCTAAACAAAATATGGTTTATTAATCTAATGTAATAGAATCAATTCATAAGAAAGGATGAAAGGGATAATTTCAGTAAGACCTTAGAAGACTTATAGGAATTGATGAAGAATGAAGTGAGCAAAACAAAGATGATTTATATGATAACAACATTGTAAAGACAGACAACTTTGAAAGTCTTAAAAACTCTGATTAATACAATGACAATTCATGATTCCAGAGGACCAATAACAAAAACAAACTCTCCACCACCTGACAAAAAAAGTGACAGGGCTAAGGGTGGAGAATATGACATTTTTTTTGGACATGGCCAGTGTGGGAATTTATATTGTTTGACTGCACATATTTGTTATAAGGATTTTGTTTTTCCTTTCTTTTTCTTCTTTCAATAATCAGAATGATAAGAGAGAGAAAATTTATTTTTGTTAATTTAAAAAAATATAAAAGCCCATAAACAGAACTTTTTTAAAGTGTAAATTACAAGAAATATAAATAAAAGGCAGCAGGGAGTAGTTAGTAGATGGCTGACCCTACAGTCAGTAAGGAGCCTGGTCACAGTTCCAGGGTTAAAGGGAACTCTAGTGCTTGAGACTACAGGGGACTAGGGGCCTTTCCTGGGTAAATACCAGGGTGCAGACAAGGAGAGCAGTGACCACCTATCTCCCCAGATCACAGCACCTGAGAGGTAGCAAAAACTTATAGATCTCTAGAACTAGTTCTGAAAAGAGCAGCACAAAACAATTACTAGAGCTTGGGACAGTACCTCTCCATCCCCAGGTGAGCAGAGCCCAACTTTAACATGAAGTTCAAAGTCAAGAAATAGGTTGGGAAAATGAGAAAACAACAAAGAACTTGAACATAAAAAGCTACTATGGTGGCAGGAAGACCAAACAGGAGAAGACAACAAGCAAAGTCTTAAACAAAAATGCTAATTGGACACAAGTGCTACAATAATGTCTGGAAAAGTTTAAGAAAGAGATAAGAGTGGCACAGGGAAATTGGGAAAAGAAATGAGAGCGATGCAAGAAAGTTATGAAAATTATGGTAAAAGAGGCACAATAAATAGTGATGAAAATAAAATCTTATGACAAGGGAGGAAGGGAATGAATCTGGAATTCAAAGTTTTAAAATCAAATATTTAAAATATATATACTATTATTAATACTATTTTACATATAATTGGGAAATAAGATATACAGGCACTGGGGAATAGAGATCCACCATGCCCTACTGGAAAAGTTGAAGGGGATATGGGAGAAGATATGGGAGAGAGCAGATTGGAGGAGGGGATGTCCTGTGGGATTGCTATTTTGGGGACGTGGGTAGGGGAAAAAATGGGGAGAAAATTTGTAACTCAAAATCTGGCAGAAATGAATAATGTAAACCAGAAGTTAATAAAGAAGAAGAAGAAGAAGAAGAAGAAGAAGAAGAAGAAGAAGAAGAAGAAGAAGAAGAAGAAGAAGAAGAAGAAGAAGAAGAAGAAGAAGAAGAAGAAGAAGAAGAAGAAGGAGAAGAAAAAAAAAAAAAAGAAGAAGGAGGAGGAGGAGGAGGAGGAGGAGGAGGAGGAGGAGGAGGAGGAGGAGGAGGAGGAGGAGGAGGAGAAAAGAAAAGAAAAGAAAAGAAAAAGAAAATAACACCTTAAAAGAACAGAATTGGAGTAATGGTAAAAGAAGCAAAAAAAAAATTTGTTGAAGAAAAAGCTCCTTAAAAAACAGAGTGTCGGGGCGGCTAGGTGGCGCAGTGAGTAGAGTGTCAGCCCTGGAGTCAGAAGGACCTGAGTTCGGATCTGACCTCAGACACTTAATGCACACACAAATAAAAACCTAGCCATGTGGCCTTGGGCAAGTTACTTAACCTCAATTGCGCTCCAAAAACAAAACAAAAAAAAAACAAAAACAAAAAAACAGAGTGAACCAAATAGAAAAAGCAGTACAAAAGCTCACTGAAGAAAATAACTCCATAAAAATTACAACTGGGCAAGTATAAGTTAATGATTCCATGAAACATCAAGAAATAATCAAACAAAGTCAAAAGAATTTAAAAATAGAATAAAATGTGAAAAGTGAATGTGAAAGAGAACTCATAAGAGACTCCATAAAATTAAACATTTTTTTTACTTTCCTATATGGGAAGATGATACATGTAACTCATAAGAATTTTATTAGCATTGGGGCAATTAGAAGCATTATACATAGACAATGGGCATGGTTATAATTTGATTATGTTGGAATGATCTCAAAAAAATGAAGAGGTGAGAGAGAGGGATGTACTGGGAAAAGAAAGGGAGAGGTAGAATGGGTAAATTTTTCTCACATAAAAAAGACTTGTGAGGGGCAAAGCCAAGATGGCAGAGTGAAAGCAAGGATTCACCTGAGTTCACCCATAAATTCCTTGTTACCTCTAAAAAGTGAATCTGAACAAATTTTAGAGTGGCAGAATTCACTAGGAGACAAAGTGTGACAGATTTCCATCCCAGGAAAACAACACGGAAAATCCATGGGTAGGATTTGTTAAGCTGGGTGGGGGTAGCACAGAGCATGGAGCACATGTGCTGCACCAGCACAGATCCGACCATAGCAGAAGCCAGAACAAACCTGGGCAAACTGATTCACCTAGGGCAGTAGCAATTCCCAAACTTCTCACCACAGGATAGGGGTCTGTCAAAACTGGGTAAGAGACAAGCATGGGGCTTGTGGCAAGGAAAGCAGCTACTCCTAGGGCTATCAATTCACAGTCTAAATGTTTAAAGATCACCTACCTGAACTCACAGAAGCCAAGATGGTGGAGTAAACCATATCTCATCCCCTCCTTGTTGACCTTGAAAAACCCAGAGAATATTGCCCAAGGGCAAAATACTGAAATAATGGAACCAGTTGGAGGTTAGGGAGAGGGATGAGAAGGGTGTGGCTGAGGTTATACTGTGACCGAAGAAGATCAATGCAGAACTGGAGGCATCCCAGTGGGAGATCCTGAGCACCAGGGGGTGGAGCCAGCAAGCACCAACACCAGAAGCCCAGGTGTGCATTCACACAGCCAGGGGAACTGGAAGACACCAGCACAGCACTGGCTAACAATGGTTGAGGCCACCTAAGCTATAGCCCAGGGGTGGGAAGGAGGAGACCTGAAGTAGCCAGAACACTCCTTCCCCACACTTCACCCTGTGAGCTTCAGTGTAAACCCAGGAATACTAAGAAAGTCCTGACCCTGGTCTCAGTCTTGGCACTCACTAGTCAGCTCCAGCTCAGCACTGGGCAAGCCACAGCATTATATAGCCTTTAACTGACAGAACGAGAGGACACAGCACACAAAGCCAGTAACTAGGCCCCTACCTCCCAGCACAGATCCACTTTAAAAGACAGGAAATAGGAGATCACAATGAGCAAAAACAAATTGGAAAAAACAAAGACTTTATAATCCTATTATGGTGAACAGGAAGAGGATGGTTCACATTCAGAAGAGGACAGCATTAACACTACACCCATATCTGAAGCTTCAAAACGGGATATGAACTGGTCTCAGGCCCAAAAAGCATTCTTGGAAGAGCTCAAGAAAACCAAATTAGAGAGGTAGTAGAAAAATTGACCAATAATTTTTTTTAATACAATTGGAAAAATGGAAAAAATATTCATTAAGGAGAGCATCTCTTTAAAAAGTACAATTAGCAGGGGACAGAGCCAAGATGGCAGAGTAAAACCAAGAATTTGTCTGAGCTCCCACCCCAACCACCTCCAGTGTCTGTAAAATATGACTCTAAACAAATTTTAGAGCTACAGAGCCCACAAAGTGATAGAGAGAAACAGATTTCCCACTGAAGGCAGCCTGGCAGGCTGAAAGGAAGGGTCTATCACACTGAGCTGGGAGTCTGGCGCAGTCCCATGTAAGCCATGCAGTCCCAGACCCAGGGCAGCCTCTACCAGTGGCACAGATAAGCTGGAGCCAACTTCACGAGAGTAAATCACCAGCAGCTGTGGTGGTTTCCAGACTTCTCAACACATAAATGCCAAAGAGAAAGTAAAAGGTCAGTAGAGAACTCTGTTGAAACTGGGTGATGGAAGAGCATGGTCCAGCCCCTGCCCCTGGGGCAAGAGGCAGTGGAGGCATAGCAGCTGGAACTGCTTCTGTGTGGCTGCCTCCAGAGCTCCTGGCCTGCAGATCATAGGGGGACCAAGCAACCATTCAGAGGGTAATGGCTCTTGCTTTGACCTTCTTGGATCTGGATCATGGTCTTGTGTGGTGGTGCTGGGATGTGTGGCAAATGTGCCAGGGCTTGAGGTGTCTGTAGAGAGGGCACCCTCCTCATAGCTCTTACAACATTTGTGAAAATCCCAGAGATTTGGGAAATAGTTCTCTCCACTCTGGAAGAAGAGATCTACTATGGCAAAGAGCTCAAAAGTCAAGTAACTGGCTGGCAAGATGAGCAAGCAGAAGGAGCTCACAATCAGACCATAGACTCCTTTTTTGGGGGACAAAAAAAATCAAAACATGGAACCAGAAGAAGGCAACAAAGTCAAAACTCCTGTATCAAAAGCTTCCAAGAAAAATATGAACTGGTTACAAGCCATGGAGGAACACAGGAAAGATTTTGAAAATCAAGTAAGAGAAGTGGAGGAAAAATTAAGAAGAGAAATGAGAACGATGCAAGAAAATCATGAAAAATGAGTTAACAACCTGACTGAAGAAAAAGTACAATTAGCCAAATGGAAAAGGAGGTACAAAAAACGAACTGAAGAGAACAATTCATTAAAAATTAGAATTAGCGGGGTGGCTAGGTGGCGCAGTGAGTAGAGCGTCAGCCCTGGAGTCAGAAGGACCTGAGTTCGGATCTGGCCTCAGACACTTAATGCACACACAAACAAAAACCTAGCCGTGTGACCTTGGGCAAGTTACTTAATCCCAATTGCTCTACAAAAAAAAAAAAATTAGAATTAGGCGAGTTGAAGCTAATGACTCTATGAGGCATCAAGAATCAGTCAAACAAAATCTAAAGAATGAAAAAAATAGAAGAAAATGTAAAATATCTCATTGGAAAAACAACTGAGCTGGAAAATAGATCCAGGAGGGAGAATATAAAAATTATTGATCTACCAGAAAGCCATGATGAAAAAAAAAAAGAGTATGGACAGTATTTTCCAAGAAATCATCAAGGAAAACTACCCTGAAGGCCTAGAACCAGAGGGTAAAATAGTCACTGAAAGATTCTACTGTTTACCTCCTGAAAGAGATCCCAAACTGAAAACTCCAAGGAACAGTGTAGTCAAATTCCAGAATTAATCAGGTCAAGGAGAAAATACTGCAAGCAGCCAGAAAGAAACAATTCAAATATTGCAGAACTACAATCAGAATCACATAGGACCTTGCAGCTTTTACAGTAAAGATAGGATGGATTGGAATGTGATGTATCATAAGGCAAAGGAGCTTGGACTACAACCAAGGCTCAACTAACTACCCAGTAAAATTAAGCACAATCTTTCAGGCAAGGAGATAGACATTCAATGAAATCAGGGACTTCCAGACCTTCCTGAGGAAAAGGCCAGAACTGGCTCAATGGAAAATTTGATCTTCAAATACAAGACTCAACAGAGACATAAAAAGGTAAACAGGGAAAATATAAACACACACACACACACACACACACACACACACACACACACACACAAACAAACTTGATATTCAATAAGAGCACTGTTTACATCCCTATATGGGAGGATGATACCTGTTATTCGTGAGAATTATATAATTATTATGACACTTAAAAGGGATGTACATAGATAGAGGATGTGAGTATAAATTAACTGATATGATGATAAAAACCTAATCAGGGGGTGCAAAGGGATTATAATGGGAGAAGAGGAAAGAAAGAGGTAGAAAAGGATAAATTATGTCACATAAAGAGGCACAAAACCATATGCTAGTACAGGGAAAGAAGGGAGGGAGATGAGCATTGTATGAGCTTTACTCTCATTGCTTTTGGTTCGAGGAAGGAATAACATACTCAGTTAAGTATAGGAATTTAACATGAAGAGACACAAAAATTTATTATAGTAGAGGGAAAGAAGGGAGGGAGAAGAGCATTGTTTGAGATTTACTCTCATTGGATTTGGTTCAAGGAGGGAATAACATACTTTGTTAAGTATAAATATCTAACATGCCCTACAGGCAGTAGGAGGGGAAAAGGGAAAGAAAGGGAGTGGGGTACAAGGAAGAGAAGTAGTAAAGTAATAGGGTATGAAAAGGGAGGGGGGCTCATAGGGAGCAGATATTGAGGAAGGCAGAGGACAAAGCAAAGCTCTTTTGAGGAGGGGAAGGGAGAAGGGAGAAATAAAAGTATAAATGGAGTGGGAGGGGGACAAATAGGATGGAGGAAAGACAGAGAGTAATCATAACTGTGAATGTGAATGGGAGGAATACTCCCATGAAATGGTGGTTGATAGCAGAATGAATTAAAAACCATAATCCTACAACATATCATGTACAAGAAACACATTTGAAACAGGGGGATACACACAGGGTAAAGCTAAAAGACTGGAGTAGAATATATTATGATTCAGCTAATGTAGCAATCCTAATCTCAGACAAAGCAAAGGCAAAAATCGATGTAATTAAAAGAGATAAGGAAGGAAACAATACCCTGCTAAAAGGTATCATTGATAATGAAGTAATATTATTACTAAATATATATGCACCAAGTGGCATAGCATCCAAATTCTTAGAAGATAAGTAAAGGAAGGTAGAGGAAGAAATAGATAGCAATTATACTAGTGGGGGACCTCAACCTCCCCATCTCTGAACTTGATAAATCTAACCTCAAAATAAACAAGAAAGATAAGGATGTGAGGGGTGGAGCCAAGATGGTGCAGGAGAAACAGCACTTCCATAGCACTCTCGCCCACACCACTTCAAAATTATGTAAAAGGGAACTCTGAACAACCTCTGGAGCTCCAGAACCCACAGAACGACACAGAGAAGCTAACATCCCACTGAGGACAGTCCAGCAGTCCAGCAGCCCAGCAGGGAGCAGCCAGCGCAGCACTATGGGAGCTGAGCCCAGGCCTGTGTAAGTCAGAGGTTTTAGCCCCAGGGCGCCCAGACCAGCAGCCAGCTGGAGGGGCCCCAGAACACCAGCAGCTGTGGCTTTTCCAGAATTACCAACACATAGATGACTAGGACAAAGTGAGATGTTAGTGCCTTATGGATGTTGGGATCAGTATTTGGGAACACATCAGCTTCTTCCCCTGGGGGCAAGAAGCCTCTGGGGAGTTGCGGCACAGCCGCCATTTTGCAGCTTCAGTTGCAGCTTCAGCTACTGACCTGTGGACTGTAGGGGGATCCAGTGATCAGTCTGGGGGATAATCGCTCTTGCTTTAACCTCCCTGGATCTGGATTGCAGTCTGGGGTGGAGGTCTTGGGGTGTGTGTCCAGCTTGCCAGAGTGTGTGGGGGCTTCAAGGAGGGCACCCAACTAATACCTCTGGCAGTTGAGAAGACCCCCAACATTTGGGACAGAAGCTCCCCTGTCTGGTGGCAAAGTGCTACTGTGGCAACAAGCCCAAAAGTCAAGTAATCAAGTGGCAACATGCCTAGGCAAAGGAAACAAAATAAACAGAAAAATTCAACATTAGACTCCTATTTGGGGGGCAAAGAGGATCGAAGCATGGAAGAGGAGGAGGACTGGGAGGTCAGAAATCCCACACCAAAAGCCCCAAATGAAAATACGAGTGGGTTACAGGCCATAGAGGACCTTAAGAAGGATTTTAAAAACCAAATAAGAGAAGTGGAGGAAAAACTGGGAAGAGAAATGAGAAGGATGCAGGAAAAGTATGAAATGAGAGTCAACAGCCTGACTGAGGAAAACAGCACCTTAAAAAAAAAGACTAACTCAAGTGGCAAAAGAGGCTCAAAAAGGCAATGAGGAGAAGAATGCCTTAAAAAGCCAAATTTGCCAGATGAAAAAAGAATCTCAAAAGCTCACTGAGGAGATTCATTCCTTCAGAGTTAGACTGGAGCAAATGGGAGCTAGTGACTTTATGAGAAATCAAGATGCTGTTAAACAGATCCAAGCAATTGAAAGAATAGAAGGCAATGTAAAATATCTCATGGGAAAAACTACTGACCTGGAAAATAGATCCAGGAGAGACAATTTAAAAATTATTGGACTACCTGAAAGCCATGATCAAAGAAAGAACCTAGAAATCATCCTTCAAGAAATTCTCAAGGAAAATTGCCCTGATGTTTTAGACCCAGAGGGCAAAATAGAGGTTGAAAGAATCCACTGATCACCTCCTGAAAAAGATCCCAAAAAGAAAACTCCCAGGAATATTATAGCCATGTTCCAGAATTCCCAGATCAAGGAGAAAATACTACAAGCAGCCAGGAAGAAACAATTTCAATATTGTGGAAACACAATCAGAATAGCACAGGACCTGGCAGCTTCTACACTGAGGGAATGAAGGGGCATGGAATATGATATTCAGGAGGGCTAAGGACCTGGAATTAAAACCAAGAATCACATACCCAGCAAAACTGAGAATCTTGTTTCAGGGGAAAATATGGTCATTCAGTTTAATAGAGGAATTTCAAACATTCTTGAGGAAAAAACCAGAGTTGAATAGAAAATTTGACATTCAGACACAAGAAGCAAGAGATGCTTGAGAAGGTAAACAGGGAAAAGAAATCACTATGAACTTATCAAAGTTGAACTATTTACATTCCTACATGGAAAAACAATAACTGTGTCTAATGAAACCTTTCTCAGTATGAAGATAATTGAAGAAGGGTATATGGGCATATGAATATATATATATATATATATATGAATGTGTGTATATATGCTTACAGGTATATGTGAATAGAGGGCACAGGTAGAATTTGGTGGGAAGGGATGATACTTAAGGGGTGAAGTTAATAGGTGAGAGAGGAATGTGGCAAGAGGAGATGGGGAGAGACAGGAGGGAGTAAACTATCTCATGTAGAAGAGGCAAGGGGATGTAGTTGCAGGGGAGGGGAAGAACAGGAAGGAAAAAAGGGAAAACCATATTCTCATTGAATTTGGCTCAGGGAAAGAATGACATATATACTAAATGGGATATCTCACCCTGCAGGAGAGTAGGGGGGAGGGGAATGAGAGGAGGGATGATGGAGGGGAGGGCATTCTGGGGGAAGGGGAGGTTGAGGCACCCACTTTTGAAGAGGGACAGGATCAAAGTAGGGAATGGACCAGGTGGGGGGTGGGGATGGGTGGGAGGGAAATATAAGCAGTCTTTTACAATATACCTACTATGGTAATGTTTTGCATAGCTATACATGTACAACATATAATGAATTGCTTATGTTCCCAGAGGGAGTGGATGACAAGGGATGAAGGGAATTGATCTGGAATTTTAAGTTTTAAAATTAAATGTTTCAAATATATAAAAATACTATTATTAATACTATTTTGCATGTAATTGGGAGATAAGATGTGCAGGCATTGGGACACAGAGATTCACCTTGCCCTAATGGAAAAGTCAAAGGGGGTATGGGAAAAGATATGGGAGAGAGCAGATTGGATGAAGGGATATCTTGTGGGACTGCTATTCTGGGGTGGTGGGGAGGGGAAAACTGGGGGGAAAATTGTAACTCAAAATCTGGCAGAAATGAATGATGTAAATCAGAAGTTAATAAAGCATTTGGAAAGTTAAGGAGGTGAATAGAATTTTAGAAAAGGTAGATATGATGGATTTCATATGAATGGGGACAAAAAGGAATAAATCTTCTCAGCAGTACATGGCACATAAACAAAAACTGACTTTGTACCAGGGTATAAAAACCTCATAATCCAGGGCAGAAAGGCAAAAATAGTAAATACAGCTTTTTCAGATTGTGATGCAATAAAAATATGTAATAAAGGTTAATGGAAAGATAAACTAAAAACTAATTGGAAACTAAATAATCTAGTCCTAAAGAATGAGTAGGTCAAACAACAAATCATAGAAACAATCAATAGCTTCATTCAAGAGAATGACAATAATGATATAACATACCAAAATTTGTGGGATACATCAAAAGCAGTTCTCAGGGGAAGTTTTATGTCCCTGAATGCATACATGAATAAAATGGAGAAAATGGAGGTCAATATATTGGTCATGCAACTGAAAAAGCTAGAAAAAGAACAAATACTACAAGCAATCTGGGAGAAAAAGGAATAGTTTACCTTTAAGATTTATGGAGAAGGGAAAATTTTATGACCAAAAAGAGTTAGAGTGCATTATAAAATGCAAAATAGACAATTAATTCCAGTACTTTATAGACTATTGGGGATAATTGGAGTTCTACCAAATTCTTTTTATGATACAAATATTGTGCTGATACCTAAAGAGGAAGAGTTAAAACTGAGAAATAAAATTATAGACGGATTTCCCTATGAATATAGATGCAAAAAATTTAAGTAAAATATGAGCAAAAGATTACAGTGATTTATCACAAGAAAAATACACTTTGATCAGGTAGGATTTATCCCAGGAATGTAAGACTGGTTCAATATTAGGAAAATTATCAGCATAATTGATCACATCAACAACAAAACTAGTAGAAAACAAATAATTATCTCAATAGATGCAGAAAAAGCTTTTGACAAAATACAACACCCATTCTTATTATAAGCATAGGCATAAATGGAGTCTTTCTTAGAATGATAAGTAGCATCTACCTAAAACCATCAGTAAGTATTATATGTAATGGGGATAAGCTAGAAACATCTCTAATAAGATCGGGGGTGAAATAAGGATGTCCACTATCACCCCTCTTATTCAATTTGGTACTAGAAATGTTAGCAGTAGCAATAAGAAAAGAAAAAGAAATTGAAGGAATTAGAACAGGCAAAGAAGAGACTTAAGTTATAAGTCTTTACAGATGATATGATGATATGCTTAGACAATCAAGTAAAAAAAACTCTTTTTTTTTTGCTTTTTGGAGGGCAATTGGGGTTAAGTAACTTGCCCAAGGTTACTCAGCTAGGTATTTTTGTTTGTGTGTGTTAAGTGTCTAAGGCTGGATCTAAACTCAGGTCCTTCTGACTCCAGGGCCAGTGCTCTACTCACTGCGCCACCTAGCCGCCCCTATTCCTATATATTTCTAAAGAAGTCCAACAGCCAGAAGCAGAAAGAGAAGTGTAATGTAAAGTTACTGGAGACATTATAAAATACCTGGTACCCTACCTGCCAAAACAAACCCAGGAATTATATGAAGACAATTACAAGACACTTTTTACACAAATAAAGTCAGATTTTAACAATTGGAAAAACATTAGTTGCTCATGGTTCAACTGAGCTAATATAATAAAAATGACAATTTTTTTTTTTGCTTTTTTGGAGGGCAATTGGGGTTAAGTAACTTGCCTAAAGTCACATGGCTAGGTTTTTGTTTGTGTGTGCGTTAAGTGTCTGAGGCCGGATCCAAACTCAGGTCCTTCTGACTCCAGGGCCAACGCTCTACTCACTGTGCCACCTAGCTGCCCCAAACATGACAATTTTACCTAAATTAATTTACCTGTTTAGTGCCATGCCAATCAAACTACCAAAAATTATTTTATAAAGTTAGAAAACATAATAACAAAATTCTTCTGGAAGAACAAAAGGTCCAGAATATCAAGGGAATTAATGAAAAGAAATGCTGGGGAAGGTGGCCTAGCCATGCCAGATTTTAAACTGTATTATAAAGCAGCAGTCATCAAAATTGCTTGATACTGGCTGAGAAATGGTGGATCAGTGAAATAGATTAGGTACACAAGACACAGTAGTCAATGACTATAGTAACCTACTGTTTGATAAACCCAAGGACTCCAGCTTCTGGGAAAAGAACTCACTATTTGACAAAAATTTCTGGGAAAACTGGAAAATGGTATGGGAGAAACTGGGTATAGACCAATATCTTACACCATATATCAAAATAAAGTCAAAATGGGCTCACAATTTAGATATAAAGGCTGACCCTATAAGCGATCTGAGAGAGCAAAAAATAGTCTACCTGTCAGATATATGGAGAAGGGAAGAATTTATGACCAAACAAGAGATAAGAGTGCATTACAGGGGCGGCTAGGTGGCGCAGTGAATAGAGCGCCGGCCCTGGAATCAGAAGGACCTGAGTTCGGAGCCGGCCTCCGACACTTAATCCATACAAACAAAAACCTAGCCGTGTAACCTTGGGCAAGTTACTTAACCCCAATTGCCCTAAAGGGGCGGCTAGGTGGCGCAGTGAGTAAGAGCGCTGGCCTCAGAGTTGGGATGACCCGAGATCAGATCCGGCCTCAGAAAATGAGCACCCACGCATAAATAATGACTAGCCGTGTAACCTTGAGCAAGTTACTTAACCCCAATTGCTTTAAAAAAAAAAAAAGAGTGCATTACAAAATGCAAAATGGATCATTTTGATTACATTAAATTTAAAAGTTTTTGTACAAACAAAGCCAATGTAACCAAGATTAGGAGGGAAGCAGAAAACTGGGAAAGAATTTTTCCAACCAGTGTCTCTGATAAAGGCTTCACTTCTAAAATAAACAGAGAACTGACTCAAATGTATAAGAATACAAGTCATTGCCCAATTTATATATAGTCAAAGGGTATGAACAGGAAGTTTTCAGAGGAAGAAATTAAAGATATCTATAAGTATAAGAAAAAATACTCTAAATCACTAATGATTAGAGAAATGCAAATCAAAACAACTCTTAGGTACCCACCTCACCTGTCAGATTGGCTAACATGATAAAACAGGAAAATGATAAATGCTGGAGAAGATGTTGGGAAATTGGAACACTAATACATTGTTGGTGGAGTTGTGAACTGATCCAACCATTCTGGAGAGTACCTTGTAACTATGCCCAAAGGGCATGGCAGGTAATTCTTGAATCTCAATCTCATTGGAATTGGTTCAAGGAGGAAAGAAAATACTATTTGTGTGATATGTGTATATAAATATATACATACACACATATACTTAATTGGGCAGAAAAATAGGAGAAGAAGGGGATAAAAGAAAGGATAAGATAATAAAAGGGAAGGCAGGTTAAGGAAGGCAATGGTCAGAAAGAAAATAGACTTTTGAGGAGGGATAGGATAAAAAGAGGGAAGGATAAATGGAAGGAAATGCGTAGTTAGTAATTATAAATGTTAATGTGAATGGCATGAGTTCATCTATAAAATGGAAAAGAATAGCAAAATGGATCAGAAACTACAGTCCAACAATATGTTGTTTATAAGAGATACATTTGAAACAGAAAAATACACACAGAGCAAAAATAAGAAGATGGAGCAAGAATCTAATATTGCTTCAGTTGAAATGAAGAGGGTGGTGGTGGCAATTATGATCTCAGACAAAACAAAAACAAAAATAGACCTAATCGGAAGAGATAATCAGGAAAAATACATTTTAATAAAAGGTAACATAGGGGCGACTAGGTGGCGCAGTGAATAGAGCACCGGCCCTGGAATCAGAAGGACCTGAGTTCGGAGCCGGCCTCCACACTTAATCCACACAAACAAAAAAAAAAACCTAGCCGTGTAACCTTGGGCAAGTTACTTAACCCCAATTGCTCTAAAGGGGCGGCTAGGTGGCGCAGTGAGTAAGAGCGCTGGCCTCAGAGTTGGGATGACCCGAGATCAGATCCGGCCTCAGAAAATGAGCACCCACACATAAATAATGACTAGCCCTGTAACCTTGAGCAAGTTACTTAACCCCAATTGCTTTAAAAATAAAAAATAAAAGGTAACATAGACAATGGAGCAAAATGAAAAAAATTTAACAGCAATTTTATCTGATGAAGGCCCCTTTACTCAATTATATAAGAAACTGAGTCAAATTTATAAAAAAAATAAGAGCCATTCATCAATTAATAAATTGTAATGGGATATGAACAGGCAGTGTTCAAAAGAAGAAATCAAAGTTATCTATAGTCATATGAAAAAAATGCTTGAAATCACCATTGATTGGGGAAAGGCAAATTAAAACAAGTCTGAGGTGCCACCTCACAACTATCAGACATGACAAGTGCTAGAAAGGATGAGGGAAAATAGGTACACTAATGAATTTTTGGTGGGGTATTGAACTGGTCCAAACATTCTGGAGAACAATCTGCAACTATGCCCAAAGGCTATAAAACTGTGCATATTCTTTGATCCATCAATACCACTACTAGGTCTGTACCCCAAAGAGAGCAAAGAAAAAGGAAAAGGATTTATCTGTATAAAAATATGTATAGCAGCTTTTCTTGTAGTGACAAAGAACTGGAAATTGGGGAACGGCTGAACAAGTTGTGGCATATGATAGCGATCAAGTACTACTTGATGTAAGAAATGATGAAGTAGATGGTTTCGGAGAAACATGAGAAGATCTATGTGAGCTAATGCAAAGTCAAGTGAGCAGAATGAGAGCGTTGTACATGATAACAGCAATACTGTAATAATGATCAACTGTGAAAGACTTAACTGCTCAGGTCAATTCAATGATTCAAAACAATTCCAAAGGACTCATGATGAAAAAGTGCTATGCACTGAGAGAAAGAGAGAGAGAGAAGGAGGGAAGAAGGGAGGAACGAAGGGAGGAAGGGGGAGAGAGAGAGACAGAGAGAGAGAGAGAGAGAGAGGAGGGAGGGAGGGAGAAAGAGAGAGAGAGAGGAAGAGAGAGGGAGGGAGGGAGAGACAGAGACAGAGAAAGAGAGACAGAGACAGAGCCAGAGAGAAGAGAGAGAGAGAAACAGAAAGAGAGAGAGAGAGGGAGAGAGAGAGAGAGAGAGAGAGAGAGAGAGAGAGAGAGAGAGAGAGAGAGAGAGAGAGGAAGAGAGAGAGAAAGGGGGGGGGGGGCAGAGACAAGTTCTTCAAGGTGAGTAGAAATGGAGGCCAAGCAGGATGGAGGGTTTTACTCCATCTGTTAACCTCCTATTTTAACTTATTATTCTTGATGACTAGATGGACAAACATTTTTGTTCCTGAAAATGCTTTCAACAACCTCTAAATCCAGTACCCTGGGATAAAACCCTGGTTACCCAGCCCATAGATATAGGTCTGGGAAAGGGAGTAGGAAGACAAAATGGTAGTTCCCATCAACTCACACAGTTCCTGGACTTACTCCAGAATTACTGGACACTGTGACTTACACAAAGAAATATAGAAAATAGGAAACCAAAGTTGGACTCAGATACCAAAGTATCCCTAAAAGACTTGTGCAAGCTGTAATTAATGCATAGTCTTGGCATGTGTCCCTGCATTTTTTCTCACATCTTTCCAAGCCTCACCTCCTCCCCTTCCCAGCTCCTCCAACACTGTCTTGGAAATTCCCTCTGGGCTAGGCCATGTTTCTCCTATCAACAAGCACAGGGAACTGCTTATAATACGAGTTAAGATGTAGAATCTGATCAGAAGGGAAAGGAGTCAGAAATATTGCCAGGTGCATTACTTTCTTGGAAAAGAATTATCTCAATTCGACTTAATTTCACTCACAGAATGGCTTCCCTGGAGACCTTTAGCAGAAAGAGGTAATACTAGCAAGCTACAACTGCAGGTGCTTTCAGCTCTTATTCTATTAACGTGCTCCAGTCTGTGATGTAGGCAGGGCAGAGTGATGAAGCTTTTGTCTGTAATGAATTAGGGGGATGCCTGGGAGTCAAGCCCAGGCCTTCTGACTCCCAACTCTTTCCATCTTATTATGCTACTGATGAGATACCAAAAGATCCACTGCTTTCAGTCCTTCGAGGGCAGTGGCCAGGGGTTGGGGAGAGTCTCTTGGTATCTTATTTACAGGGCAAAGACTGTAGACCTTGTCACAGACACAGAGAACAATGTGAGTTGGCTTCTTGCTGATGCGTACTTCTGTGCATGTTAGAAGGTACTGAAAAGTCATAGGACTTAGAAGCAGTATTCAACAGAGGGCTCTCCTGACGCTTATACTGAGCAAGTTACTTCATTCTCTGAACCTTAGTTTTCTCATAGAAAAAGTGAGTTTAGGGAGCAGCTAGGTGGCACAGTGAATAGAGCACTGGCCCTGGAGTCAGGAGGACCTGAGATCAAATCCAGCCTCAGACACTTAACACAAAAACTAGCTGTGTGACCTTGGGCAAGTCACTTAACCCCAATTGCCCAGCCTTCCCCTCCAAAGGAAAAAAAAAGTGAGGATAACAACATTGAACAACACCTACTTCACAGGGTTGTTTGGGAGGTTCAGATGAGAGCATATGTGGAAAATGCTTTGCAAACCTTAAAATGCCATATAAATGTCAGATTATCCCTTGCTTGTTTTAACTGATTTGAGTTCAGATGTGATCCTGTGGTCCACTGCTCCAAATAATAATGTTCCTCCAGAAACCCCTCCTTGGGACAATTTATTCTCAATGTCAGGAAATAAACCTTCCTGTGCAAGAGCTACACAAGACTACAATGGACTGGCTTGAGAGGTGGTGGATTCTTTGGAGGTAATCAAGGAGGGGGATGACTACTCAGGATAGCTGGTCCCTAAGCTCTCTTCCCTCTATCAACTGCTATGAATCTGAGATTCTGTGTCAAAAGGGAGTGCACCCCTCACCTACTTCTTCCCAATATTCTTCATCAATAATCCCAAAGATTCTTGGAGTCAATCCTCCTTTCCTAAGTCTCACTCTTGGCCACAACTTTTAGCACATTTCTCCATGTGCTGCCATCACCACATTTCTTGCCAACTCCAGCTGCACAAAATTAAACCTGATTGCACAAGAGCTGTAACACATGGGTTTCTAGCCTTCCAGGAGCATAGTATCATGTAACTCTTACCAGATATGGCTCAGCAAGTCCCTTTGGGGATTACAGTGGAACCTGGAATGCCTCCATCCTCTCCTCTGCGTTCCCAAATTCTACCACTCCTTTAAGGCCTAGTTCCAATTCCAGCTTTTTCCCCCCACAAAGCCTTCACAAAGCCCTCTGATCTTCCCTTCCTCTGGACTCCCTACTATCTCAACTGCTTATCTGACATTTATAGTATACAGTTTGGTAATGTTAATTTAATTGCGTCCTCTATGTAATTCTGCCTTCCCCAAACCCTCAACCCTCACCCTGGAGGGCATAAAGACTAAGTATTCTCCTCCTATTTCCTTGACATATAGTCGGTGGTCAGTAAAAACATAAGAAATGAATGAATGAACAGCCCCATTAACACACTAAGCCAAGCACAAACAGAATTTTACCACCAAGAAAAAGATCTGATACCACCGGTCTCCCTCACAGAGTTGTTATTGCTGGTGTTCAGTCATATCCAATTCTTCATGACTCGATTTGGGGTTTTCTTGGCAGAGATACTGGAGTGGTTTGCCATTTCCTTCTGCAACTCATTAGGAAACTGAGGCAAACAGGGTCAAGTGAGGTCAGATTTGAACATGAATCTTCCTGACCCCAGGCCAGGCTTGCTGTCCACTGTGTCACCTTGCTTCTCACAGAGCTTCTCAACAAAAGAACAGACCAGCCAGCTAGTTGTCATTCCTGACCTTCCTCATCTAAGCCAGTCTTCCTCTTCTCTGGGAAAGTTTTCCAGAAGCAAGTTGACTTGACTGAGATCCTATGTCAAGCGCTCATCACCAAGCCTTTAGCAGCCACCATCCGAGCTCTATCTCCCCAATTTCGGGTTGTCTCCTTTTCTGAGCCGTGAAGGTACAAGGACATTTTAATTTGGAAAGACCAGTTTGAGAGTGTGTGTGACACCAAAGAAGGAACCAGAGATTTGTTCCCCAAATCCTAGTCACCAGAATTCATGGCCCCCATAGAGTTGGAAAGATAATGGTTTAGCACATTTCCACAGCTACTCAGAGAAATTAAATATAGACATATTAGTCCACAGGCTTTATTGTCATCTCATTTTTTTTATTTTTGTCTCCTGAGAATTTCTGGATACCTTTACTAATATTCTCCTCCTATTGTGGCTTCTCCTATGGGATTTAGCTTTACAGATGGATACACTTTGGAAGGATTTCACCTTTTCCTCTCCTCTCCTATCAAGTGCCAAGCAATTGATATTTTCAGGTCTTCACGTAAATACTTCATGAGATTCACTCCATCCTTGTCTAGAAACTTTCCCCATATCCTGGCATCCATATAATTTAAAATGAGCAGTTTCAGTTGCATGATGGGGTTAGAAACCAGATTGTAAGTGAGTGGAGGTTAGGAAGTGGCAGCATTAAGAATAGACAATTATTTCTAGGAGTTTGGTAGTAAAAAGGATACAAGACAACAGTTTGAAGGAACTGCAAGGTCAAGTAAGGGTTGGGTTTGGTTTTGGGTTTTTTTCGAGATTGGAAAAGACCTAAGCATTTTTGCAGAAATCTAAACAGAGCCTAGCAGTAGATAGGAAGAAACGGAAGTTTAAAAAAGAGGTAATGTTAGACGTGGAAAGCTCCCAGAGAACTTAGAAAGAGACAGAGTCAAAGGCATTAGTGGAAAACCCTTTGACAAGAAGCCTTCCTCAGAGACTGGAGCAGAGGAAGTGGGAACAATGTAGGGGGGGGTTGAAGTATGTGGTAGGGGAGATGAGGGAGCTCATGACAGATGGTCTTGACTTGATTTTCTCAGTAAAGTAGAAGACCATCTCTTAAGAAAGAGGATGCTGGAGATGGTATTAGGTGCTTGAGGAGGAAAAAGAGTCAGTGAGGAGAGTAGCAATCAAGGAAGAATAAAAGAATTTCTCTGGATTAATAAGGGTCCAGATAGATTAGGTAACATGACTGTGTAGTGGACCAGCAGGACCCTTTTCCATGACTTCTTCCAACAGCATTCAGCAGCTCAGTATAGGAGGAGACGGCAGATGGGAAGAGAATTATTCCAAGTTGAGGACTGACAGGCAGGAACAGTGATGGAATAAGGAGATCAGGGAGTCAAGGGTGAAGGACATAGTACAGTTTAATATAGAGAGAACTGTGAGATCAAAGCAGATATGATAGATTTGAACAACAGAGAACAATGGAAGCAAATGGAGGTCATGGTGAGGGTGAAGGTTCAGGAGTGAGGCAGAGGGAACAATTTAAGTTCAGGAGACTGTGATCAAAGTATCATGTCATCTTCTTTCTTCGTTCCTTCAGTCTAGAAGGAGAAAGGGAATGGCGAATTCAGTGAAGTGTTGGTGAATCATACTTTCCTCTTCTTGGCAGAGTGGTAGAGTACCAGAGGTGTAGGATGAGTCATGCATTGTTAGACATAATGTGTTAATTTGTTTTGTTGCTTTGCTTTACTGTACTTATGTGTTTTGAGAATTGGGGTTTGTTGGGGGTGGGGAGGAGAGGAGAGTCTTTGGGAAGTGATGCCATCTTTTTTTAAAGTATCAACAAAACATTTAATTTTTTTTAAGAAAAGGAGAAACCCAAAGCTGAAAGGCTCCCAGAAGTGGTTTCTTTATACCTCCCATTTGCCTGCCTAAATCAAGTGAGGACTGGGTTACTTGGGGAACACACAAGTGGTGCTATCTGGAAATGAGATGGATGAGCCAACCTAAATTCAACTTCTAAAACCCCAGTGCTCCTCCTTAACCAAGACCTCCTGTACAGGCAGCCTTGTGAACCCACAAGGCACAAAATCCCTGTAGGATCTAGTGGGGTAAGCTTGTCCTTCTGTGACATCACAGCACTCTATAATGGGCCCTAAATGGGCTTCTAAGAGAACAGGCACCCTGCCTGCGGATGGTAGTAGGCATCCTCTTTGGCTCCCATCAGCAAGAGGTTTAGTGTGTAGCCATTATCAGTATGTGGCCAACTCACAGATTCTCAGGCAAATGAGACAGTTTCTGCCTGTGGCCAAAGCATTATGGGACAGTGTAGAAAGTACTGACTTTACCTCCCTGGAACTCATTTTCCTCATCTATAGAACAAAGGGGTCACACTGGATTGTCTCTAAGCTTCCTTCCAATCCTCTGTTCCTGATTTCTCAGAAGTTCTTTGGCAGTCATATAGGGCCTCCCTGGGGCACTCATGTGCTCAGAAAATGTCTGTACTTACAGAGTTGTTTGGTGGCTATGACTTGTTCTGGTTGAAGTTACACTGGAATTCAAAAGATCAACTTCACAAGTTAAAGATGAGGTTGGTATGGCTGGATTCTTTGGAATATAAGAAACAGAGACAGCTAGATCATACAGTTGGCTAGAGCACCAGCTCTGAAGTCTGGATCTGGTGTTCAAATCTGACCTCAGAGACTTACTAGCTGTGTGATCCTGGGAAAGTCACTTAACCTGAAGTGCCTCCCCCAGTTACAAGAGGATATAAGAAGTGTGCTGTCCATGTAGGTTATATGTGTCTACGTGCAGCTTGCAGGGAGGCAAGGATAGCTATCTCTGAAATCTTGCCCACTTTTTTTCCAAGAAAGACTGATTCTTGCCTGGAGCACAGCAGGAGAAGGGCTCCCAAAGTTGGCTACTCTGTTCTCTAACAGGAAGTACCAGACTAGAACTATATCAATTTGCCTTCCCTAGATATTGTTGCTCTGGTGGCATTTTTTAGGTCCAACAAAGCCATGAGCCTCCCTGCCTGATATCTCTTAAATGGAGAGAATGATTCCTTCCCACCAAATACCAGTAATACAAATGGCCATCATAAATAGTGAATAGTGAGTAAACCCACTTATCCAAGCAGACAGCAAACAGAAAATAGAATTCCACATATTATAACAAACCAGAAAATAAACAAGACTGCATGAGCCTTTTAAATGGGAGTGAGTTGAAAATTTCCTTCAATGGAATGAAAAGCCCTGATTTCACCCAAGGGCAAATTCCCTGAAGTCTCTAGGGAGCCAAGCTGGAAATTAGGGACATGTTGAGGCAATGGCTCTGCTACATGTTTGCTCCTTCCCAAAGTTGTTTTTTCTCTCTGCATGGGTCTCTCCCTGGAAAGTCTGGAATCACATGTGCCTTTTCTCAAAGAAAGAAAAAAGAATGTATTTCCTTCTCAAAATTCTCTGGAAAATTCTGTCCCTCACTAAATAGGACAGTCTTACACAAAACATTCTAGGATTGAAACTCAGGTTACATCAAAAAGATCTAGGGGTTTTAGCAGACTGCTTTGACAAATCAACATTAACGAAGAAAGCAAATGTGATCTTAGACTGCATTAAGAGAATCTCAGTTTCCAGAACTAGGGAAGTAATACTCCTGCTACATTCTACTCCAGTAGAACAACATCTAAAATAATTGTGCTCATTTCTTGGTAACTCATTTTTAAAAGAACTATGAGAAAAAAAAAATCTAGTGTACAAAGGAGGGCAATTAGGATGAGAAAAGGCTAGCCTAAGGAAAAGTTGGGAAAAGGAGGATGTATTTTATTGGAGCTGTCTTCAAGTGTGTGTCCTTCTCTATAGATCATAGATCTGGAGTTAGAAAGCATCTTAGAAAACATCCAGTTCAACCCCCTCATTTTAGAAATAAGGAAACTGAGGACCAAAGAGCCTAAGTGACTTGCCTAAGGTCACACATGTGGCGGAATTCAGATTTGAACTGAGGACTTCTGCTTCCAAATCCTGTGCTTTCAACTACAGCACATTAGGACTGTTGTGTGGAAAATGAATTAGGCTTTCTGTTCAAATGTCAACTTTTTTGAGGTTTTACTGATGCATTCAGTTGTTAGTTCCCCACCCTTTCCCAAAAAGTATTTTCTGTTTCTTTTTCTTCATTATTTTTTGCTTTATTTTAAAAATCACATTTATTTTTCAAACAACAGATTCTTAATTAATCTGTCCTTCCCACTGCCCATCCATTGAGCAATTTTTTAAAATCCCTCAATACATATCTGTATAGTCCAGCAAAATAAATTCTTACATTACCGAAGGTAAAAAAATGTATGTCCCTTTCATCAGTTCTCTGTCAGGAAGTAAAGGACACATTTCATCTTCACTTATTTGGACTTGTAGTTTATTATTACACTGATCAGAGTTCTAATGTCTCTCAAAGTTGTTTTTCTCCATTCTACATCAGGTCATAGAGGTCATTTCCAGTTTCCTCTCAAATTGTTGATTTCATCATTCCTTCTGGAACAATTTCATTTCCTATACCACAATTTTTAATGATTCCCCAATAGAAGGACAGACCCCTCTTTTTGGATGCCACAAAAAGCAATAAACGCTTATTAAGCACCTCTGTACTAGGCACTGAGTTAAGTGCTTGAGAAACAAAAAAGAGGTAAAAGACATTCCCTTCCTTCAAGGAGCTTATGATCTAGTAGGGGAAACAATGTACAAACAACTATGTACAGAACAAGCTGTATACAGGATAAATGGGGAATAATTAACAGATGAAAGGCACTAGAATTAAGAGGGATTGTAGAGGGCTTTCAGTAAAAGATTGGATTTTAATTGAGACTTAAAGGAAGCCAAGGAAGTCAGTAGGAAAACATGAGATGTATGGGGGCAAGCCAGAGAAAAAACCCAAGCCAAGAGATGGAGCATCTTGCTCATGGAACAGCCAGAAGGCCAGTGTCCCTGGATTAAGAGTATGTATTGGGGAGTAAGGTGTATGAAGACTGGGAAAGGTAGGAAGGATTTCCAGGGGGCTTTGAATGTCAAATAGAACATCTTGTATTTGATTCTAGAGGAAACCAGAAGTCACTGGAGTTTACTGAATAAGGTGATGACATGATCAGACTTGCACTTTAGGAAAATCACTTTATTGGCTAAATGAAGGACTGATTGGAAAAGGATTAGGACAAATATTTTTGTAAATATAGATCTTTTTTCCTCTTTTTTTAAAATCTCATTGGGGTATAGGCCTAATAGTCCTATAGCTGAGTTAAAAGGTGTGCACAGCTTGGTAATTTTCTGGGCATCAAATTGCTTTCTATTTCCATTCCCAGTCATTTATCTGGGTCAATTCACAGCCCCACCAATAGTGCATTATTTGTTTCCCCATATGAGGCCAGCTCGGGAGTGGCCACAATGAAGTGGAGAGCATGGAAAGCAGACAGGGGCCAGGTGGGAGCCTCACAGCAGTGAAGTCCATTTATTCGTCTGAGGATCAGGGTTTATATACTTTTTTATATACCTTTTACACAGTAAGCTAGTTCCTTTATCATACGGGACCAGCTGTATACACCCTTGTACTTATTTCCCTTTGTGTCACTACTTTCACAGTTAGCAAGAATTCAGGGCACTCTGTTCTTTGCATATCATGGAGAGTGGTAAGCCAGCATCTGGTTGGCCTGGGAGCAGCTGCCAGAAGCTGGCCGCTTCTACCTGCCTAACTTAGAGTTGGCCCTCAACGCCCATAGCACCTCCAACATTTGTCATTTTCCTCCTTTAGTCATTTTATCTTTATTTTGCTGTGTGTATATTTTTTCTCTATCTGTGCACATGTTGGTTCTTCCCAGGAGAAGGCAAGTTCCTTCAGTGGAGGGATTGTTTTTTACTTTGTATTCCACAGTCCCTAGGTCAGAGCCTGGTACATAGTGGGTGTTTAATAAATGCTTGTTCAACTGAATTAGTTTTTGGAAATTAAACTTGCCCAGGGCCACACAGCTCCTAAGTGACTAAGGATGACTTTGAACTCAAGATGAGTCTTCCTGACTTCAGGTCTGGGGCTCTATGCACTATGGCACCACCTAGCTGCAATTAAAAAACATTCTACAAGCCGTGTCTAGGTGAAGAGGGCAAAGATGAGGGGGGAAAAGGGTTATGCTCTCCTTGGCTGGTGGCTTGTGCTGAAACTCTGTGAAGGAGAGGGAAGTGAAACAAACAGATTTACAGCAATTCTCTTCCTGGATATCCAGAGGGCCAGCCCTAGACACTATAACCTGGGGCTGATGGCTAACTTTCTATGAACATTCTAATCACCCATCCTTTTGAGGGTATAGGGTGTTGGCTGCTTTGGTCACACACACACACACACACACACACACACACACACACACACATGTAATCACACAGACAGAGCTATGCCTCCCTGGAGCAAGCCCTTCTCACTGATATACACATACTAAGAGCCATATACTCATAGACATATCTAGTGATAGGCAATGACAAATAAACAGATGCATAGCTCATATTTTAATACTTCAAAAGATCCATTGATGTGAACCCATTGGTTTCTTCCACTGAGGACGGCATGCCTTAGTTGACCAGCATAATAACTGCTATACCTGAAAAAATTCATTTGGTAAATAATGCTCTAACAATCAGCTTTTCCATACTTACCCAGACTGGCCCCTCACTGGGACCATAATTTGAGCCCTCTCAGATTGGAAGGCAGGGCCTGTGAGTGATAAAGTAGAAAGAGCACCACTTAGAGTCAAGAGAACCTGGGTCCAAATGTCTGATGCTTACTACGTGTGCAACTGTGAGCAAGTCATTTAATATCATCATCTATAAAATGAGAGGGCAGGACTAGATGGTCTCTGAGGTCCCTTCCAGCTCTAAAGTTGTGATCTATCATTAAATTCATCTCAGTTTTAAATTCTGGGATAAAATCTAAGCACCTGAACACCTGCGACCAAAAGAAAAAGAGGAAAGACACCCCCGGAAGACCCCAAGGGGCCCCAGCCAGGAACTCTTGAGGTGGGGAGGTAAGGGAAACTGTCTACAAATAAGATCATTAAATCTTAATATATGTACCAACGAGCTGTCCCAGAATAACCCAATTAACTTTGTTCATAGGAAGGACTAAGGAAAAGACAGCTACCCCATCTCCACCCTCATAAATAAATAAATTGATCGAGTGCCCACTGGGAATTTTGTGAAGACCCCACTGACATAGGTCCTCCTCAGAGGAGGCAAAGATATCTACCAAACCTGATACCCATTCTGGTCTTTCTAGCAAAATGTAGGCACTTTGAGGCCAAGGATCACCTCCCAGTTGTATTGGCAACCTCAATGTTCCTAGAACATAGCACGCCCTTAAAAAATGCCTGTTGACTTGTTGTTGGCTGGTTCATTCTGAACCGTGATCAGAAGCAGCACATTTGCCACAGGCTGAAAATGTTGACTAAAGCTCCTGAGAAATGACTGAAATGTGATAAATGTAGACCAGCTGATCTCCAAACTTTTTTGATCATGAACTCCTTCCTATCAGTAAAAGAAAAAATTTAAGCCCATCTTCCAATGTTCATATTATTTACTTTCATATACTACTATACTAATGTATAACATACATTATAAAATTTACATAAAATAGAAATTTTAAAAGAATCGCATAATTGATGAAATAGTATTTGATTCTAGAATCAATAGGGAGCCAGTAGAGTTTATTGAATATGAGAATGTGTAGTCAGACCTGAGCTATAGGCAGATAACTCTAGCAGTTGAGTGAAAGGTTGTTTGGGGAGGGGAGATTTAAGACAGGGAAACCAATTATTGCAATCATCTAGGCAAGAAGTCCTAAGAGAGTGAATAAGGTGGTGACTGTAAATAGAAAGAAGAAGGCAGATGAGAGAGATATGGCTGAGGTAGAGATGACAAGATTTGGCAACTTTGGGGAGTGAAAGTGAGAAGTTGAAGATGGCAGATCTTACACCTGGGTGACTGGAAGGATGGTGGTGTCCCCTAAAAAACAGAGAAGTTAGGAAGATGGGAGGGTTTAGGGGCAGACATAACTTGATGGAATCTTAGTGGCAGACCACAACTCATCCACACGAGACTCCCTTTGTCCCACCCAAAATGAAAAGGGCCAATGGCACTCTTGTTCACAGGTTATTGACATGGAGGCTGCCCCTGAGGAGAGCCTGGCATAACCATCAAGTGATTTGGAAGATAGAAGGTACATATGCTGGGTGGAAGGGGGAGTTTTTGCCAAGGACACCTGCTTAGTTGACTGGCACACAGTAGGTACTTAATAAATGATAGCTGACTAACTAGAGAGTAGTTAGTTTATAACACTATGGGGCCAGCTCAGAAGAGTTGGGAGTTTGCTTGGGGAAAGGAAAGGGCAGAGTGGGGGAGTATAAGGGAACAAGAGTAGATGTGGTTGTACTGGAAGCAAACCAGCAATTGACTGGCTATCAGGGACGGTCTCTCTCTGATTGGCTGATCCCCCACCTGTGGTCAGGCAGGACTTGGAAGACCTTGGCTCTAGAAGTCTAGACCCCCACTGAACCCCTCTACACAAGCTGCAGCCAGTTTGCCCTAGACTGGGCCCCAAGCTCAGGAAATACCTGCTAACTTGGCACTTCCTGCTTTACACACACACACACACACACACACACACACACACACACACACTGCACAGATAATCCTTCTGGCCTTTGTCTAGAAATATTTATTTTCCAGGTAAATTCCACAAGTCATAGAAACACAATAAAATTAAGTGAACACATAATGTTTTAAAACTTTGGTTTGAGGAAATATTTAGTATCAAAACCATATGAGAAATATCTTCACAGAACCAGGTAGACTGGCTTGGCAGCCACACATCCAGCACCACTAGTGGACAGTCAGAGACTAGCAGGGAGTGGAGATCACTGTGTGGGTGTATGTGTGGGGAGGGGAGGTTGGTACAATGACCCACACCCCCTTCCCTCCCCATTCTATCTTCACTTTGCTCACAAGTGGCCACTTCTTGAGAGATTAGCTGGGACAATTCTGTGCTGCCCTGGCTGATGGACTGATCTAGAAGGCCAGGGAAAGCATTGAAAGAACATTGGGAAAGCCAGCAAGAGAGGTCAGTCAACTTCTGTTGATCCACATGGTCTCAAGAACTCCTGCCCACGCTCATGGAACCATTTATTGGAAACTGCAAATAAGTGAAACAGTGAGTTACAGTCACATAGGCTATCCAAGAAATGGCTGAGGACAAACTGAGAGCCCCAGAATGCTGTGAGCTGAGCATCCATCATCATGAAAAATGTGGTACATAGGTCATGTCTCTCAGCTTCTCAACAGTCCCTCTTCAGCATGAAAATCATCAGGGCTGCCATTTATATAGTACTGAGTTTGCCAAGGTCCTTAGATACATTATCTAACCTCTGCCTCTCTCGGGAACAGCTCCCACCTCCCAGGGTTGCTGTGAGGACAAAATGGGACATTTGTAAAATGCTTTGAAAATCTCCAGGTGCCATATAAATGTTGGTATTATTATTGGCATCTTATCTTAGCTGCAGCCTAACCACGTATATAATATTGATATCATTTTTCCCACTTTACAGATGCAGAAACTAAGGCTCAGAGAAATTAAGAGAATTACCCACAATCACAGGGGTGGATTTTAAACCCAATTCCTCCTAACTCAATTCTTATACTTTATCCTGTATGACCCAAACGTATTTCAATTAAATTCTGCAATTACTTATGAGATGACAGGCACTGTACTAGGTACTACTTCAGGTGGGGTTTGGCCGAGTCCTCCCCGCCCCTGAGGTGCCATAGAGGAGGTTCTCACTGGCCCCACTTATGGCGGGGCCCCACGGCCAGATCTTTCCCGTCTAAACCATCCCCTTTACTGGCAAACACAGCTCAAGGCCATTACCCGTGACTGTGCTGTTGTTTCTCTTCCTGAGCACATGTCCAAGTGTGCATGTGGTTCTACACAGGGGAGCTTGAAGCTGGAGACATTGTGAATTAGTAAAGAAAACCCCAACCTAGGGACATCCTGGTCCAGGCTTTGGGTAAATTAAGTGGTGTAAATTATATCAAGAACAAGTGTGATTGACAGGAAACATTGCTCACACCAACATTTGGCCCCTTTTAGGGGCCAAAGACACATAGGGCCTGCCACTCACCCCATTTGCTGCCAACAAGCACTGGGCAGGCTGCATGTCGTGTCCGGTAGTCACCCTCCCCGCTTCGAAAGAGATTATACCAGAAAACTGATGTGCCCTGGAAGAGAGAGGACCTCATCAGAATGGAGGCCCAGGATGCAACATCTGCTCTCATAAGCTCAGATAGTGAGGCTCTGATATAGCATAAAAAGAGTATTTTTAAAATGCTAGTGGAAGGAAAGGGAATTTTCTTGGTGTAGGAAACCATCTAGACATGACAAACTTTATTAACTAATTCAGGGGGTGAACATGGGCCATAAACCTGTCAATGCCTTGGAAACCATAGGTCATTTGGTGTCATCTTTTCCCTAGCTATGCTGGGACAAAGTAAATTGGATTCTACTATCTGCAGCATCTAATATGGTCCCCCTCCTTGGGCCAGGGCCAAGGCTAGGCACCAGACCTCTGATGACAGCCCCATGGGGCCCAGAGACAGATTCTCCTCACCAGGCTTTTTTCCAGTCCTTTCTGTGTAGTTTCCCCTTTAAAGGATCTGCTCATCTTTGCCTTGTCTCTCTTATTTGCAGGAGTATCCCTGGGTTTAGGGAAATCAGCTAGGAGCTCAGATCAGTATTTCTGAGATTCAAGGCAGGGCTAGGTGATTCTAGCCATTTTTGCAAATAGAGCTAGAGTTTCCTTGGAGTCTGGGAGAGCAGGTGACTGTTATCTTCTGGATCTATGATGTTTTATTCATGGGAATAGAATGGGCTGATGAACAGCAAATAAAGTCAGCTTCCTAGGCCTCAGCACAGCTTCCTCTAACAAGACAATTTACCTTCTTGGGCCAAATGGCTGCCCCAAAGTCTGGAAATACTGTGGCCCCGCCAGCTTCAACATCACTCATCTGGGAAAACAAGTGACTGGAGTTAAGAACATTTCAGAAAAGTCTCACAAAGCTAGCCAGACTAGAGATCAGGCCCCTGCCTAAACAGCAGCTTTCCTCCAGAATGGTTGGTTATATATTGAATTTTTGTTAATTAAAATCCTACAAGAATGCAGTGGGTGGGAAGAGGAAATAATGCTATATTCAAAGGATTCCTGTGGGGAATCTTTCTTTAAAGTCAATAATTCTAGCCAACCTCCCATCCCTAGTTATCTTTTATTTTTTCTAAATCTATATTTTCATACACTGGATTTGTTCAAAGGTAGATGCTCCCTTATTAAGAAAAATAACCTCCTTTATATAAATGCTATCATCAGTAATTCAGGAAGAATAACATTCTGTGCATAACACAAAACTTCCAGGAAAATAAGTAAATATAGCCATCATTTTGGATGGATAGGAAGCAGTCCTGATTTAGCCAACCAACAAGGAAAGGCTCTCCAGCACAAGATCCCTTTATCTGATATCAGCCCATTTCTTTGGCTCTTTGGTGATACATGTGAGTTGTCAATGGGAAGAAAAAACGCTAGACTTCCTTCCAGTTCAGAGTATTCTACAATTCTTGACCGAAGGCTGCTGCCTGGCAGTGAATCATGGAACTCAGCAATCTCAGAAGAAGCAAAACTACAGGTGGCCAGATGGGAAATGGCAATAGGAATGTGGCTGATGACAATGGGAGTGGGGAGTGGGGAGTGGTAAAGGGCACATACTCCCCCTCTCCCACCTCTGCCTCTTAGAATCTCTGGCTTCCTAAAGGTTCACTAACTCCAGGAAGCTTCCCTTGATTGCCCTTAGTGGTTAGTACTTTCTCTAATCTCAAATTATCATGTGTAAATGTTGCACACCCTACCCCAAGCAGAGCATAGGCTTCTTGAAGGCAAGATTTATTTTTTGTCTTCTCTTGGTATTCCCCAGCGTTTTGTGCAGAGTCAGCATTATTAATAAATACTAACTGGATTGAGTTGGAGGGAGGGTGTCTTAGCATTATAGTGAGTGTCTTGGGGCTCCATATTCAACACCTATCCTTCTTATTGTCTTTGTTTTTAAGGCAGATAGCAAAACACAAAG
The DNA here is from genome assembly GCA_011680675.1 of Gymnobelideus leadbeateri. Lineage (NCBI taxonomy): Eukaryota > Metazoa > Chordata > Mammalia > Diprotodontia > Petauridae > Gymnobelideus > Gymnobelideus leadbeateri. The sequence continues at coordinate 196,453 of WOXC01011960.1, forward strand.
CTGGTGCCAAAGGGCCAGCCTGAAGGACCCACTGAAGGCTCTCTGTGTCAGACTGACACAAGGATATATTCCAGGTAAAGACTGACCCAGAAGAGAAGGAGCTCAGAGCTCTATAACAAAGCTCACTGGACCTTCACAATCAACAGGATTAAGAAATCCTCAATAACAAGAATGAAAATATTCTCAATAAAAAACATTAAGAGGTTGTTTTGTAATATGAGAGCACCTACCTTTATGCAAGGAACAAAAGATTCTCAACACACACACGGAAGTTAACAGTTGAATGAACTATGAATATTTCATTGTGTTCCAAAATTGTACCTCACTTACCAGGAAAACATGAGTCAGGCCTAAAACAGCTATGGAGTCAGCTTTCATTTTCCCTATCTGGCTTTTAATTCCATTTTTAAAGCTTTTTTTTTTTTTAGATTTTTGGTGTTAGATCAGTTTATTGAAAAACATTACATATTATCTTTCCAATCTATCCATTTCTTACTGTCTCAGAGAAAAGCCTCTTCTTCAAGTACATAGAGGCAAAGAAAAGAATGAACAGCCTAAATATTTGGGCCCCCAGGACAGGGGATAGGCACAGAGCCCTAACCCTGGCACTCTCTTTACCTCCTGTACAGAGGTACGTCATTCCAAATAAAACTCATTATTAGGACTTAGCTCTACAGTGTGGGCCTGTGCACACCCAGTCCAGAAGACCTGAGAAAGGAATAAGCAGCTGTTCAACATCTGGAGCTCTGCATGGCTATTTTTTTAGACTTTAATTGAATCAAAACTAGACTCAAAAATGGCTTCAAAGCTGAACATTCATCAGATTGTGGTAATAAATCTTGGAGACAAAAGTCAAGCTTTAGCAAAGAAACATTTTCTTTTACCCCCAAACTCATTTCCCAGAGGGAGAAATCTCTTTACTCTCCCTGGAACAAGATAAGACTTGTCCCACCCATGAACTTAAAGTAAAAAAGTCCCCTGGGTTAGAAGGTAAAGTGAGTCATTGCAAACTGGGGCCCTGCCCCCCCCAGGCCTCCAGTAACAGCAAAAATGTGAGAAGCATCTGAGAGGAATTAGGTAATGGCCATTCCCTGTCCCTGGGAGAGAAAACGTAGGAAGCAGATTGGGGTTAAAAGCATTCATCTACCGGTTATTCCCTCCTATTCCCAGCCAGAAGCCTCCTTCCATCATGGCTCCTGGTTTTTCAAGGTCTGATATCTATATATCTATATTTCTGAGGCCACATAGAAAGAGCCTGGGTTGTCAATCCTCAAGGAGGGCCCCAGGGATGGGAACAGAAGCTAAGGTTGGGCAACACCATCCTCAGCTCCAGCCAGCTCTCAGTTATCCATAGCATTTGGGGATTACAGGGAAGCTGTCAGGAGGGCAGAGACACTTGAAATCCACAGGTATCCCAAACCACATTTCCACTCCTCCCCAGTTGCCAAATAGGTAACAAGGGGTGTTCCCAAGGAATGCAGTGCAGTTACTGCCAGCTCCCCATTTCTCAGCATTTTTGGGGTGGTTCCATGATGCATCGCTCTCTTCAGCTCTGGAACAGGGTGCAATGGACCTAACCTTGTTCTACTTCTCTAGGCTGATAATCAAATAATTTCATATTTGATGGGCACCCAAGAGGCATCTAGGTGTCTTAGTGGACAGAGTACTGGACTTGGGAGTCAGGAAAATTTCCAAGGGTTTGAACTCTGCCTCAGATACTTACTAGCTATGGGACACTGGACAAGCAATTTAACCTCCCGCCAATGGGGATAACAAGAATGCCTATCTCAAAGGGCTATCATGAGGATCAAATGAAATATGTAAAGCATTTTGCAAATATTAAAATGCTATTTAGATGTTAGTGATAATTTATAAGGATGACTGCTTACTACCTTGAGTAAGTCATTTCCCTTCCGTGCCTCAGTTTCCTCATCTGTAAAATGAGGGGTTCTCTTTTGATCCTGTGGAAGTTTCTCAAAGCCTGCTGGGGAAGTCAGCCTGGGTTTATAGACATGTCCAGATACTCCATACATTGGAAATCCAGGTGTGACAGTCCTTCACATTTGTCTCTTTATTCTGTCCCCATCTCTTCTGCTCTGGACAGCTATGAATGCAGAAAGAGGGTGCTGGAGGGCAGGGGGGAAGGGTGCAAGGCAGGCTCTGGATAACTGAAAACTGACTGTACTGTATGCCAGCCCTGGAGGTAGAAGCTGGGAGGAGGGTGAGGTCTTGGGTTGTGGTCACTGTGGTGCTGGCTTCGTGCACACGTCATACTCACGTAGTTTAAGAACGTGGCCACACGATTCCCCGTCCCTAAATGCTTGAAAGCATCTGGCTCACCTTTCTATAAAAATTAAGTAAGAGTGAAGAGGAGGGCCAAGGCCCAATACTTACATAGTTTAGAAATGTCGCTAACCTATTCCCCTCCGTTTTCAGGCCGCTGTCAAAAGGCCGCTGTAACAAACAACAACTTCCACCTGAGTTAGTGATCAGTCCTACCCATTACACAAGGGGAAAGGGGGCAGGGAGTGGACACAACAAGGTACCATGGAGACCTTTAGGGCCAACAGCCCAGTGGGCACAGAGGCCTACAGGTCTGATTGGTAGGGAATGCCCTGGAACCAGGAACAGGGAAACAGAGAACCCACACTACAACCCTAAGAACACAGAGGGCACAGGAGAGTCTACCCAAAAGGAAGGACTTTGGGGTCACCAGGATATGACCACCAGGATCAGCTGTGCAGTGAGGTCAACACCACTAGCTTTTCTAGATGGGGCAGGGAAGGACAAACAAGGTGAAGGACAATTGGTAAGTGTCTGGGGGCAGGGAAGAAGCAGGGGATGTATCTGGGAATCTACAAGACACTAGGCTTTACCGAGGGGGAAGAAGAAACCTGTCTACGGGTTTATTTATGGCTGACATTGAAATCTAGGGCCAGGACTAAGTATACACACACATATATGTCCATACATGCATAGACACACATATATGTATGTACGTATTTATGGGCAAAGGTAAAAGAGCAGCCTGACAGGCTGATAAAACCAGTGGAGGCTGGAGACATTGTCTGCTAAGGCTCAGGAATTAATCCCAAACAGAGGTGATGGGCAGGGGCCAGAGAAGGGAGGAAGGGAGAAAGGGCAGGAGAAATACATCCTGTCCGTGGAGAAAGGAATATGGAATCAAATTTCTCTTATGATTAAGAGAATCCTTGAAGTTCCTGGGGTGTCTGGAATCAGATAATCTGCATTTTGAATCTAGACACTGAGAGTTCCACCTTATTGTGGTCTCAGTTATACTCAGTGTGACTCAGAGATAGTCCTATTTCTAAAAAATTCTGGGCTCAGTGTTGTACCCTTGCTTAGTCATAGTACAAAGCCCAAGCCCCTGGGAGACTGGGGGACCCATTACCCATAACCCTCCTCTAGTTAAGATTCTCTGCCCTCTGGGGAGCTGAAATCTGGTGGGCACTGGGACCTGTTAGCTCAATACAAAGTTCTAGGGCTTACCCTGGAGAAGTCAAAATGTGGCTCGTACTGTCCTCCCATTCCATAATTAGCAACCTGTGGAGGAAGTGGCATGGTTGTGGTTAAGCAAAGGAGGCCTAAATGGAGAGCAGAATGAGTCCTCCACAAGGCACCAGTGTCCTTGTTGGGTCCTGAGGCTTTGGGAAAACAAAGTTCAATTTGGTTTGGGAAACGAGAAGAGGGGGAATGCCCAGGGGAAAAGATCAGCAGGAACTAATGAAAAACCTGAGACCTGGTCAACCTGGCAATGCTGCTCTGATGGCTCTACAAGGAACTTCACCCAATATCACATCTACTTGAGCCAGATATCTTCATTCCGACAGAGGCACACCATGGCTCCTTGATTTAAGGAAATTCAAAAGCCACAGACCTCTAAAGTGACATACATTTCCCAAGATGCTTCACTCACCCCATTGAGTTCAGGCATCTTCGTGAGAACTTTCCCCAGTCCCACTCTTACTGAATGGAACATGTCTTTGTTTTGTATATATATTTAGTCAAGTATATGTGCACACATTCTTTGGCCCAATGGATTGTAAGCTTTTTGAAGGTAGGAACTGTTGTATTTTTGTCTTTGTATTCTCAGTAGTACCTGGCACATATCAGGAAACTAAAAAGCATTTGTTGAATGGGATTCCTCATTTCTCATTTTTTCTACATTCCTTAGCATTTCCAGAGAAAGCATTCTCCCCTAATTGCCTTGGAGACCCCACTCCAGGCTCTACAGAGACAAATCTCTTACTCTCTCACCTTCCCTCCCCAGCCATGGCCCCTACCTGTAGCAACTCAGCCGTCTTCACAGACAATCCTGTGATGTACTGCATTCTTCTGTTCAGTTGGGCAATGACGGGATCATCATCTTCCTCTAGCCATGAGCTAAGTGTGGGGAACAGACAGAGGAGAGGAACATGGAGGGAGTGCTCAAGTATGCATGGGAAAAGCCCAGCTTGGGAAAAAAGGGGGGAAGGGGAAAGCATTGGTAGTTCAAGTGGAAAATGGAAAAAGAAGGGTAAGGGGTCAGGATATTGGCACTGGATTACCAGGGAGTTCTCCTACCACAAGTCCAACATGTCAAAATGCCCAGCTACCATAACCTAGTTAGGATACTTTCAATGCACCTGGGGCTTCATGGGAAACACCAACCAGCCCAACCCCACAAATGGTACACAAACATACTTCACACCTTAAGTAGGAACACACAAACACACCACCAACAATAATCTAGGGTCATAGAATTTAGAGACAGAAGGGACCTTAGAGATAATCTAGTCTAACCCTCTTATGATACAGATGAGGAAACTGAGGTCAGAGGTCAGGCAATTTGTCTAGGGGTTGCAAAAATAGTACGTGTTCAACTTACATCCAGTAAACATTTAAGTGCCTACTATGTGAAAAACTTTGTAGCTACAAAGTCGAAAACAAAAAAAATGATCCATGCCTTCAGAAAGATTATGTTCCAATATGGGGTATAATATTATACACTTAAGTAAATTCCAGATAATTTGGAGAGTACCAACAGCTAGGGCAGTTTCTTGCCTTTTTGGTATCATGCAGCAAGAGTCTGGCAAAGCCCATGGATGGTTTCAATTTTTTAAATGTATAAAATGAAATGCAAAGGATTATGAAATAGGAAAATAGGCAAAGGAAACCAATTACATCAGTTTATATATGTGTGTATATATATATATATATATAACATTTTTATATTTTTTTAGGAAAATTTACAGAGCCTCTATTTAAGAATTCCACCAGAAGATAAAAGAGCACTTAGGCTAAATCCTGATAAAAGCTGACGAATGTAAGGGGAAAGGGAGAAGAATGCAATCCAGACATTTGAAACCATCTATGCAAAGACATGGAGGTAGGAGATGGGATTCTGAGTTTGGGGAACAGTGGTGAAGTCAATTTAGCTAAAATGTAAAATGGGGAATGATGTGAAATGAGGCTTAAAAGGTAGACTGGAGCCAGACTGTAAAGGGCTTTCAATGCCAAGCAGAGGAGACAGGGTTTGACTTCTGCATTCTTTCCATTACACAGCCTCTCCTCTTTACAACCCACTGCACAAGGATAGAAAAACACACACAGACATGCACACACACACGCACACACACACACACACACACACACACACACTCTATCCCATGGGTTGGCTGGCTTGTGAGCCAGGACTTGTACAGAAAGTTAGGCAGCAGGGGCAGAGGAAAGTAGGAAAGGGGGATAACTGGAACTGACAAGACAAACTCTAAAGCAGCCCTCGGGATGCCCCAGGGCTCAGTGTGGCGTTGGGAGCTCACAGAGCAGGGTAGCACCTTCCTTACCTTTTGGAAACCCTGTAGTTGGCCACGGTGAGGACGCCCGTCCTTGGGTCACGGACTGTGGCTCTTGCCAGCTGTGGGGAGTAGGACCAGATGATCAAGAGCTTTCCCTCTTTTTCCTAATCACCAGCCCCCTCCCAAAATTGGGCTGAAGTATGATGCAACAAAGCAAAGAGGGGTACCATGTGGCTGTTCAAGCAGTGAAGTAAGCCAAAAACTACCTCTCCTGAGCTGTTCCAGCTTCCAAGTATCATGAAGCCCCCAAATCAATCAATCAACAATCACTTATAAAAAACGACTATGTGCCAAGCACTGAATTATATACAGCATTATGTATTTTTCTAAAGATGCAAAAGTAAAAAAGTCCCTCCCTTCATGAGATACACATTCATCGATAAGTAAATACAAGGTATACACAAAATAAATGTTTCTTTTGGAGGAGGAGAACAGACATTTGGGAAAAGCCTCTAAAAAAGGGTGGTACATGAGCTGAAGCTTGAAGGAAAATGGGGATCCCAAGAGGTGGTGGTCAAGAGAGTGACTGTTCTCAGCATTCAAAGATGTGGGGACGGAAGATGGCATGTCAAGTTCAGAGAACAGCAGAGAGGTTCGAGAGTCCAAGCCCGGCTTCAAGAAGGAGCCATGAGACATGCCACATGTCCCAGTCAAAGGCTCACACAATACCACCACACATCCAGTGGGACCAGAGGCAGAGACCGAGGACAGAGTTTAGATGTCTGCTGCCCACCAGCCACAAAGAGGATGCACCGACCTATTTTCACAACAGGGTTCCTAGGCATATTCCTAGTTACAGAGTGAATGAATAAAGGAATGAAAAAGTATTTATTAAGTGTTTGATATGTGCCAGGCACTGTGCTAAGTGCTAAGAAAACAAAAATAAAAGCAAGACCTTCTAAGTAAAGGAATCTTTCCTTACCTGAAAAGACTGTCCAATATATCATCTCACCCCACCCCTTTTCCCAGGTAATGGAGTATGGAATAGAGAGGGTAAGGATACAGGTAAACTCAAAGAACTATCAAGAAAGTAAGGAGAGATCAGAGCACAGAAGAACTCATCCTATACCCATAAGGGCTGTGAGGCAAAGGGGAACAGAGGACTCAGTTAAAACTTCCAGATTCCATCCAGGCTCTTGCTTGACTGTGAGGCAGGATGAGTCCTTTGGCATCTTCCCCAAGTGGAGCTTAGGCTGGCTGGTCCTAGAAAGAAGTCCCCAGGAAGAGAAGACAACACACCCAGAACCATAGGTCTCCTCTGAGGTTGGCTAGCATTCCCTAAGGGTAGTACACAGAACTTCCCTTTACTGACTTCCCTGAATGCCCAAGGTGTCACCTACCTGCTGGCACCTCATCACTACCATCTCACACAAAATATCAAAAAAAAAAAAAAGAAAATCCCATCCTTTGTCACTTTGGGACTGAGTCTGCAGGAGGCAGGGAAGTAGGTAGCACTCATGGCCTGTTCCTTTTCTTTCCACAAGCTCACTCTTCAGGCTCAAGTCCACCCATGCCTCTCAACTCCCATCCCCTCACTCATCTGCCCTTTGGAAGACAGCTTTTCACACTGCTGACTCAAACAAAACCAGGATCCCGAGTTTCTCTCCATTGCAAAAGTTCTTGTCAATGAGCCCAAAAGCCCTTCTCTGACCCCTAGAACAGGCTTGTTTTTTCCCATTTGTAAAATTTTCTCTTCTTCCATCCAAGTTAATCTATAGTCATCGTCTTACTCAGGCACTGCACCACCCCATCCCCCACTGCCAGCTGGATCCTGGGTCTCCTTCTCCACCCCACTCTGACAGGCAGAGGACAGGGAACAGAATGCTTTCTCCAGAATTAGGAATATGACTCATGTCCATGTATAAAGAATGGCTATTTGTAAGGAACAAACCTGGATTCTTTCACAAAAATTAAACCACAAGTTTCCATGGTAGCCCAATGGAAACAGAAAAGCTGTATGTAACAGGATTCATCCTTAACTTCATCTAGGAATTAGAGAAGAAGGAGAAACCAAGGCAAAAAAAGAGGATGCAGATGAAGGGAGAGTGATTTGCCCCACATCTTGTATGACCTCTATACAGCCTGGAACCTCCAGGGATGGCTAGATAACCAGGAAAGGAACAACTCCAACCTCAATCAAAAGCCAACAGAAAGAACTGAGAGCAACAGATGGTGCTCCAACTGTATCCCAGAAGGAAGAAAAAGAAAGCAGAGCTTCCCTGGCCCACATGTGGGTTTTCACAAGTTCAAATGCAGAATCATGGGAAACACAGTTCAAGTAGACAAATAAGGCCACTTCCTAGCTGTCCCTACCTGGACAGCACAGTCTTACCTCACCAGGAATGAGCTTACTCATTCCTGGTTTCGATACAGGCACATTGGGCCAAGCTCCACTTCTCCAGGTATGGGGAAGATCCCTTGGGATCCTGGTGGGCTTCTGGCTGACTTAATTAGCTTAAGACAGTGGCCAAAGACATCTATAGCTCTAGAGATTTTTCTTCATGCCAACATACCATGTTCCACTCTCCTACTGACCTTCCTGTAACCTTGTATAACCTACCTTGGTCACAAGGCTCATGGGAAAGGAAAATAATGCTTCTCTTAACTCCCTTCAAGGTCATTGGGCAGCCTTTACAACTGCTTGATGCTTGTAAAATGCTGGCACATTGACTGCCATCCTCCTTCTTACACCCCTTTAACTTTCCAGCCTCTTCCTAGTTCTGAGCCTAAATATGATGTAAAACCCAACACAGGAAGGGAGTGCTCTGCCCAGCCGAGCTGGGGCTATTTCCAGTGCTAGGCTGTGTGACCCATGCTATTTCAAAGCCCACCCTCCCTATCTGCTCTCCAAGCTTAGAGTACATTGACTAACCTCAATTCAGAGCAGGCTAAGCTTCTGTAGCCTCAGGGTGGAAAATCAATTGGTTCAGAGAAATTCAAAGATATGTCTTGGCTCACAGAGCAAGCAAAAACATTCTTAGCACTCAAGCGCCGGAAGCAGGGAGAGTAAAGGACTTCCAGAGGGTAAATTACTATCAGGCATAGCCTTTGGCATTAGCATGAAAACCCTGGTGTGGTAGGAATAACTCTGGCTCTGGAGTTCTGAGGTCCCAGGTTCAAGCTGTATTCTGTAACACTATCTGTGTGACCTTGGACAAGTCCCTCTCTGGGCTCAGTATTCTTGTTAGTAGAAAGATGGGGTTGGAGGGCTCAGTCTATGAGGTCTTTCTAGTTTTAGATTTATGATATCACATAGCAGTAGCCACACCAGCACCCAGTATAGAGTTGGGCACAGATGACCAAAGCACGGGAGGTTAGAGCTGGAAAAGGCCTGAGAAATGCACTGCTCATTCCAAAAATAAAACACAATATGGGAAAAGTAAGAGTGTTAAGAAAATCCCCCATGGGTGTTAAAAACAGATTGTTAACTGCCACCAACTCATACCTTGGTCTAAAAGAAACTCCCTGTGAAAGCATGTTCACAACTAATGTGTCAGCTCTGGTGTCTCACTCACTCCCCCCACCTCCATCATAACCAATCATTTGTCACATCCTGCTGACTAGACCTTTGGAACATCTCTCATATATTCCCCATTATTTCCTCTGACAATGCCACCACCCTGGTGCAGGCTTTTATCACCTCATGCCTGGACAATAGCCTACTGGTGCGTCTGCTGCCTTAAGCTCCTCCTACTCCAATCTAGCCTCCACTTGGCTGTCAAAGTGACCTTCCTTTGTGCAAAGTGATCTGTGTTTTCCAGTTTCTCAATAATCCCCAGTGGCTCCCTATTACCCCTAAAATTAAATACAAAATCCTGTGGTGCTCAGAGTTCTTTATAACTTGAATTCCCTGTCTTTTCTGATCTTTTTAACCCTAATATCCCCCACCCTCCCCACACCACTACAATACTTACTCTCTCTCTCTCTCTCTCTCTCTCTCTCTGTATCTGTCTCTGCCTGTCTCTCAAACACACACACACACACACACACACACACACACACACACACACACTATGACTATCAGAAAGTTTCCAGCAGAATCAGGAAACTTGACCTCTGAGATGCTATATTATCACACAGCATGAAGCTGGGTACAAATGATAAAACACAGGATGTTGGAGCTGGAGGAGACCTCAAAAATTCACTGCTAATTCCCAAAACAAACCTCAAGAAAGGAAAAGCGAGAGTGTTAAGGACATCTCAGTGGGTGTTAAAGATAGGTTATTTCTGCCACCAATTCATTCCTTGGCCTGAGAAGCAACACCTTATAAAATCAACCTTTTGAATTTCTGTCCATGCTTACTTCACACGGGTCCTGGAGTGAATTCCATATATTTGTGAGATGGTAGTAGGGCATTCATCCAGCTTCACCAGCAGATGGGGACCGGTTTTCTGGCTAACACTCAAAGAAAACTTGCTGTAGGGACATCCAACGATCCAAATATAACTCCCATCCCCAGAGACATGCATTTACTTGCTCTCCTTTCCAGGAGCTGTTTACAAAGGTCGTGGATTGCATGATTTAGAAGGACCAAGTGACTGTGCTTGCTACTGTCTGATTCCTGCAGACCATCATCCATTCACAGGAATATCCCACTGGGCCCTCTTGGCACGGCACCTTGGCAGTGACTATGTCTCGACTACATAAATAGGTGTGATTCATGCCAAGTGTGTCTATTCTAAAACACCTTCCCAAGGCTCAGCTTGGAACCAAAGTGTCCAATCCTTCAGATCAAACAGAGGGAGAGTTCAGTCTACCTACCTCCAGTATTTGTATATCTACAAGTGGGAACTTTTAAAAAAATCTCTAGGTTGCTCTGGAAGGCAAGTTGTTGACCTATGGAGCAGAGAGGAAAATGTGGTCTCATTCTCTGCTAAGAACTTGGGTTTCATTTAAATAAATTAATTAAAATGTAAATAGTATAAACTTAGTTGAGCTAATGTTCAATGTTTTTCTTTTTTTTTCTCTTTTTTGGAATCTGTAATTTAATTGATTAGAGGGAATTTTCAGAGAGAAAACTCCATTTACTAATGCAAATCAGCCTCTTTGTATCTTGTAGGCTTAAGGAGTTGCCTAGAGCACTGAGAGATTAAGTGATTTCTTGTAGGAAGCATGTAGGAAGGACTGAGGCCAGTTCTCTATTCATACATCATTGCTGCCTCTCAAGTTTTTCATAAAAAATTTTTTACTTTTTAAAAAAATATGTATATATTTTGCTTTTTGGAGTGGGGGAGGCTGGGTAATTGGGGTTAAGTGACTTGCCCAAGGTCACACAACTAGTAAGTGTTAAGTGTCTGAGGCAGGATTTGAATTCGGGCCCTCCTGACTCCAGGGCTGGTGCTCTATTCACTGCACCACCTAGCTCCCCAAAAATATTTTTTAAAAATTTTTTTGCTTATTACTTTAGATGTTCATTTTTCTCCACATGGAGGTACTAACAGCATCATGAGGAAAGACCTTGGGAACAAAAAGGAGAAATGAGAGACAGAGGCACGTACTTTAGGCTTAGCGATTTCCTTGATCTTTTCAATCTCCTCATCTGACAGGACATCATAATATCTTACAACATGTGGGCTGTCCCACTCGTCCTCTTCCTTAAAGGGGGCAATCAGCAGCTGGGGTGTCCTGTTGCCGTCATGGTACCTACAGAAAAGTCTTTTCTGTCTCCGGGGTGTCTGTGGGGGGCACAGAGAAACAAGTACCATGCTGAGTGAGCTTTGGTCAGCCAACAGACCCCTCCCATGGTTGAGCCTCTGCTCTAAAAGACTGAAATGCTATCCCCCTCCAAGCTGTGCCAATGAAGTCACACCATTTGGCTACAACATGAAAAGACTAATGGGTACACCAGAAAGAAAGGCCTATGGATTTATGCAAGTCTGGTTTTTCAGAGTACAGCACCTCCAGGGGATAGATCCCAAGGGCTCTATAAAGCCTTAAGCAGTCACCTCAGCTATCTTTGACTGGCTATGATCATAAGATGTGAATGTAATTTTTAATATTTCATCTGTTTTTAACTCAAAGTAATTTTCTCTCATAACAAGGGTAGTGACTACAAGAGAATGTCTCAAAACAACTGAGTGTATAAGTTTTATGGCAATTATTTTCAAAAACAGGCAACTGAACAGTTCACTGATTATAACATATAGGAGTTCCTTTTTCTAGTTCTGTTACAGTCTCAGGAAGTAAAGCAGTCTTAGAAATGAGTCAAAGAAAGTATGTGGATAAAACAGAAACTGTGATACAAAGGACAAAGCACTGGATTTGGAGTCAGGAGTTATTCAGCTGTTTCAGTCATTTCCAACTCTCTATGACCCCATTTGGAGTTTTCTTGGCAAAGATACTGGAGGGTTTGCCATTTCCTTCTCCAGCTCATTTTACAGATAGAGAAAGTGAGGCAAACACAATTTAGTCACTTGACCAGAGTCACACAGCTAGTAAGTGTCTGAGGACAAATTTGAACTCAGGTCTCCCTGACTCCAGGCCCAGCACTCAATTCACTGCACCACCTAGCTGCCCAAGCCAGAAGACCTTGGTTCAAATCCCACTTAATGCTTGTATCAACTTAAAAATCTTCCTAGGCCTCAACTTCCTTATTTATATAGACTAGATGACTTCTAAGGTCCTTACTGGCTTTAAATAAATCTATGATACTATAAACAAAAATGAATTTTAATTACATTAATTTAAATAACAATGGACTTCCTTGTAAAATGATAGCCACATCCAAAATTGATGGTTGATGCATATTATACGCTTATTTGCAAGCCCATTCATTATAAAAAGGGTGATAGAAAAACGCCCAAGGGAATAGAGATTGTACACTTATCATTTACAGAGAGAGACAAAAAGCCACTATTAAATATACATCTCGATTCTGTGGTGGCAATTCCTCCCAGGGCAATCTAACTTTTCTGGCTTCTTCCTTCCAGAAACTTTCAAAACAAAATTCCATTACCAAACTGCTGAGTCCTTGGGACAGTGTTTGCTTGAGTTTCTGGTTTCCATATTAAGACTCACAATCCAGGTGTTATATCTCTCCATAGGACCAGAATTACAGTCCCTTGTGGAAAAAAAAAAACTCTCAGAACAGTCACACACCTGTTGTGTGTTGGGTTGTATGATGGTAGTGAGAGGAAAAAATACCCAACTAGGAATTTAAAAATCTGGATTTCAGTTCTAGCTCTTCCACTGCCTAGTTGTGTAACTAGGGGCAACTCATTTAACCTCTCTAGGCCTTAGATTCCTCCTCTGTAAAATAAAGGCATTGTTCCCAAGGTCCCTTCCCGCCCCCAACTCATTTGATTCTATAATTTGGTCTCACCAGTTTAACTCCTTCCCCTCGACAGAGGGCTTCATACACATCTCTCTCTGGCAGGTAGTCTGGAGGCCTATCATAGATACCTCCCCGTGTTACTGGTTCAGTCTCTGAAGTCTTATTTAACTTTTGTCCAAGTCTTTCTTTCTCTAACAGCGTCTCAAAGTACCGAAGATTGCCCCCAGCTCTTTCGTGACTAGGGTCTAGAAAAAAGACAGAAATTTAAAAGGACAAGGAAACCACAGATGACCTATGGGGCCATCTGGAGAGAATCCTTTGGTGGGAACTTTCCAACTCCCTGGGACCTGGTTGTCCCCAGTGCTTTTGTCACAGGCAGGGAATATACAACTCAGGCTAGAAGGTGACCCAAGTCTTGCCAAACCCAAATGCACAAGTCCCCCCCATAAACAACAGCAGCTGCTGCCCATGTTAGCATCAGGAGGGCTAATTAAGCTCCCTCTGCACTGAGGGCTTCTCCCCTGTAGGCCAAAGGGCAATGAAAAGACAATGGCTCAGAACAGAGACAGAAGAATCAGCTGCTTTATACCCGGCCTTTACCCCTCTGCTCCCAAACCTCTCTATGGAGAGAGGCCAACCCCCTTTGCAAACTTTAGAATACTAGCGGTGAGTTACTATTATTTTGGCATCTAGTGCACCCCTCATCAGGACAGAGGGGGGTGAAAGAAACAAAGGGAGAAACTTAGAGACTTAGCTAGATTCCCTTTGGAAGGGTCCCTGTGAAATAGCATCGACTCTCCTGCTGTCCCTCCCAGGCTTACTCAGTGGCTGAAAAAGGCCAGGGCCCACCCCCGGGGCACCCAGGGCACTGTCAGTTATCTTGACCTCTGTCTTGCCACTGGACTCTAGTGACTATGGAGGAGAGAGTGAGGCTGGTGACTCTGCCCAGCTCTGCCTCACTTAAATCCAATTCACTTGCAAGTCAAGATATCACCCTCCAGATGTCATGAGTCCTCTTGGAGAGCAAAGGACAGGGAACAACAACTACTCAGTAGCCTCAGTTTCATGCCAATGTAATGTGAGCTCCTGTACCCTCAGTGTCTACTGCAGTGCCTGGGCTCATAGAATACATCTAGTAAATTCTTGTTTAAACTGCAATTGCCCCATGAGAAAGGGGATGGGCCACCCTTCCCAGTATTCCTCCATTAACAGTGACGCACCATATCATATATTTTTTTCTGGCTACAGGTAGACAACCGAATAGCAGCTACAGCTGGAGTTAGGACTCAGTCTTTGAGATTAAAGGGTTGGACTGTGTTGGGGTTTAGGACATCAGTCCGTAGGCTGGGTCAGAGGTCAACATAGAGCCAGGTATGTTGTCAAAATGTCACTGGGTTAAGAGACGATCTTTTGCTGGTGTTGCAAGTTCAGTCCAAAATACACGGCAATGTCCAATCTGACCCTATGCTCTGTCCAGTCTCCACCTTATGCTATGGGAAGGAACCATATGCGTGGACCAGCCACCTTTCCTTAGTCCCTGAGAACACACCACAGCAAATTACCGAGGGAAATCAGGCGACGAGTGAGTTCCACTGCCCGGTGAAGGTCCCCAAGCTGAAAGACAGCATAGCTGAGGTAGTCGAGGATTTCAGCTTTGGACGTGGTGGCGTCCTCACCATCATCATGCTGCTTCAGCGCCTGCTGCATCCACAGAACTGTGTGGTAATAGTCCCCATCATTGTAGGCCGTCTTACCCATTCCAAAGCTGTCATCTGCCGTCAGTGTGGACCGGTACTTGGTCCCTGGAGGGCACAAAGAGCAATGAGTACCTAATCATGGAGGGGAGGTGCATTTCCAGTGCCCAGGAGCCAACGTGCCAACCGTGGCTGCAAAACAAAAGAGCCTACCTCCTTCTGGGCACTGGGGAAAGACCCTACAGCTCTAGCAGTCAATGGACCCTCACTGGTACAGGAGAAAGAATAGAACCAAGAGGAGGAAGGCCCCCAAAAAGCTGCTTTTCAAAGAAATGTTAAACACAGGAAAATTACCTGGCAGGTCCCCCTTGGAAATAGTGTCAGGATCCAGTTTGTACGTGTCCTGAAGGCGCATTAGTGCTTTGGCTGCCCCCGTCTCATCCTCTTCTGTTGGGAAGAACTGGCGCTGCATGGTAAGATTGGCAATAAAACCTTCCCGTAAAGGAGGGGAGAAGAGGGAAAGATAACAAATTAGCCACTGCTTTTTGCATATTTACAGGAGATATCTAAGGCAATAAAAGATGGTAGCCCTCATATGAATAAAGCCTTCCCCTCCCAGATCAATTTCTACGTCCTTTGGGAAGGCTTTTTTGATTAATCCACAGTGCTCTCCCCTGCAATGAAATTTGAAAACACTTATTGACCTTATAGCTCATTTATTCCTCAGTAAATAATGCTTTATCAGAGCCAGATATATAGATTTGTTAGTCATTTGCATAGAAGTGATAAATAAAATTGCATGATTGGATGAGAACAACAAATAAAAGTATAAGGCAGGAAAAGAAGAAGGCTAAAGAGCTTGAGGTTTGAGGAATAACATTATTAAGAAGGTAGATGAAATAAGAGATAATGAAGAGAGTAGCAGAAGGAAGGGGCTTCCCTTGCAAGATAGCATGATTAGTGATTGTTTCTAAGGAAACAAAGCTATTCACATAATCTTAAAAAAATAATACTAACACCAGATAAAGAAAATTAACTAAAAAGTCCATATGAGATATTAAAAATCTACCAAAATATAGTGAATAGAGCACCAGCCCTAGAGTCAGGAGGACCTGAGTTCAAATCCAGCCTCAGACACTTAACATAAAAACTAGCCCTGTGACCTTGGGCAAGTCACTTAACCCCAGTTGCCCCACCCTCCCCCTCCAAAAAATTAAAAAAT